>JAWZYV010009886.1:0-590520 GCA_038373885.1 Cheiracanthium punctorium | reverse complement strand
CCGCCACTGCTGTTGCTGAAATTTTTTTGAATCTTTTTTGCATTTTAATGTTCAATTTAATTAAATAATAAAATAAAATTAATTTTAACATCATAGCTTGCATAATGGAATTAATTTTGAATAAATTATTAATAAAATGGGTTTTTTTCTTTGTGGTGTTTCCAAATAGCATAGCAATTTAATAGGCAAAAAAATAATAAACATAAACAATTTAATCCTATAGAATGCTTCATCAAGGAACAGTTGCTTTGAGCATGCAAACATATCTAATTTTATGAATGGTTGTATTACGAATTACACTTCTTCAAAGAAAGGCTGTATAAAACAGGTATTTTTCACAGCTGTTGATCCAATGGTTTAGAGTTTAGTGTTCCCTATTAAAACTAACGTTCTATATCAATACTTGACAAAACAGATTATTTTGTTATTGTAGGTTGTCACGACTAAAGTGTATTTGGAGAAAGTGATTGCAATAAATGTTAAAAGACATCAACTTTTACTTATCAGAAATATAACATGGCAAAAGATTTTGAAAACTCCTTTTAAACTCACTAAACATTAAAGGCTCCCAGACTAGCTGCTATGTAAATTTACTTGAGAAACTGCCTAAAACATATGGCCAAACTTTCTTAAAAACGCTTTTAATCTTCAGGAATTAAAGATGCAAAAAGACTATTTCAGAAGCACAATGTCCGGTAAAAACAGGATCAATTTGTGAGGTTCTTTTTCAAAAGGACTTTATCCAACATTTACTTTGCTTTCCTTAAAAAAGAAGCTTAATTAAAAATTAACTCCAATTTAATTTTAATTAAAACATCTTGTTAGTTCCAACAACCCAGCACATCTAATTCCCAAAGCATCTTAAGAACATACATCTTGCTAATTCTTAAAATTCTGCTATTTAAATAAAAAACAACAACATTACTACTGCATTGTCTGCCATTCCTGCTACACTCGCCTTACTGGCTACACTGCCGCAGATGATACTGCTTACCTTCTGTCTTTTCCTTCTTCCGCTGACGATCACAAATGCTCTCTCTTTTATTTATTGGAGCATCGGTGACGAACACAATTGCCGAGTTGTCTTTTAGCTTCTCAACTGAAACAGAGTTTACCGAACTCCCAAGGCATGTCTCTGATTGGACGAATGTATTTCAGTAGCCTTTTCTGGGTGATGCTTGCTGCACCAACCAATAATTACACTGTTTCAAGATGGGGTTGTTTAGAAACGCGAGATGTGCACTGTGCGTCGAAAAAAAAAAAATTAACGAAAGTGGATAAAGTTTCAAACATATTTTAAGCTTAATAAAAGGTGTTTAGCATTTGTTTAACTGAAATAATTTAATTACGTAAAGAATTCTAAAAAAACCCCTAAGCTATTAAAAACCTTCATTTTTAACCTTCTTTTATTGCAGCTTTTAGAGAGCGAGAAGACCTCAAAATTCAGGTAAGTCTCAATGATTAAATAAGCATAAGAAATGGGGAAAACATTGTTCACAAATAACACTTATTTGGAGCATTTAGGATGGTTTTCTCCAAATGTAATGTGATTACATGTTAGAGACCCTTGTGAATTGAATTGGATATACTTATTTGTAAAACACAAAAATTTTATTATAAACATATTTTATACATATTTACAGTATGCTCACTAATGATGTAATTTAAGTAGATGTATACAAAAATGGCATATTTTGAAATATATAAAGTGTAAATACAACCATTCACAAAATTAGATATTTTGCATGCTCCAAGCACCTGTCCCTTGATGAAGTATTCTCTAGGATTAAACTGTTTATTTTTATTATTTCTTACTTATTAAATTGCTATGCTATTTGGAAATACCACACAGAAAAAAACCTATTTTATTAATAATTTATTTGAAATTGATTCAATTAGACAAGCTGTGATGTTAAAATTAATTTTATTTTATTATTTAATTTAATTAAACTGGACATTAAAATGAAAAAAAGAAAGATTAAAAAAAGATTCAGTGACAGCTGGCATCAAACCCGCCTACATGAGCTCCGTGCATTTACGCTCTATGCCATGATGCTTGAGTTATTTCGTATCAAAAAAGTATTTAAGCTGTATAAACTGATTTTCGAATGTTTGGAGTACGATTTCTTGAGAATGCCTGAAAAGTGCATCCTAAAATTTACATCAGTGATTGTATGCCTTATGAACTACATAAATTTGTATCAAGTTTCATTTGAATGGGTCATTCCAAGGTCGCGCCCTCTCCTTGTTAGTAGCAGGGTTCTTAGCAGCCATTTTAGTATCATTATATTCTAGTAATATTCAATGGAATTTAGATTAGGACTATTCCTATGCCAGTTCAAAACTTAGTAAGGTGTCGTTTTTTTTGTTTTTGTCGTAAATCTATAACTACTAGCTGGCCCGTGAAAATTCACTTAAAAAATTGATGACCAGTAAGGTAGACTTCGTGTGTCTGTTAACTGTATCAGTCAGTCTAATGACTACATCTATGATTTTATTTTTTAAAAATTGGAGTCGTGTTTCAACAACTCAGCTCTGAACTTTAGAATTTCTTTCTGTTGAATCCAATATTTTAAGAAAACAGAAAGAAACTCTTGAGTTCAGAGTTGAGTTGTCGAAACACGACTCCAATTTTTAAAAGATAAAATCATAGACGTAGTTGTTAGACTGACACAGTTGACTTAGCATCCCCCTCCTTATTCAGTTGGTTGCCGAAGGTGAGCGGCCTGTAGGTTGCACATTTTTTTTTAAAGCGGCACGATGGGGGACCAGGTGGTCGTCGAAGGCGAGTAACCCATAGGTTGCACCTTTTGGTCATGAAGAGGTCATCAGTGGACCAGCTGGTTGCTGGATGCGGCCGCTCATCGAAACATGTAAAAGTTCCCCATACGTTGCATAGGCTGGACGTGAAGCGGTTGGACCAGCTGGTTGCTGAAAGCGGATGACCCACAAGTTGTAAATTTCGGTTGCGAAGAGGCTCATGCGAAGTAGGCTGCATAAGCCAGTCGGGAAGTGGCCATTGTGCTCTAGGTTGCACATTATGGCCACGAAGTGGCCATTGAAGGCTAAAACTGGTCGCAGAAGATGACTAGTTATTAATAATAATAATTCAGCATGTTTTTAAAAAATAAAGAAATACTACTTACATTACTGTCAAGATTTGTTAAGCAATGAGACATAGCCTAAAACTAGCTTGCGAATCTTTTCTGGGTTGATACAATTATGACAGTTCATAAATATCTAAAAAAATAAATAAGCATAATTGCACAAATATAAAAAAAATAAAATAAAATAAACAGCACACAAAAACTGTTGACTAACTTAAAACATATTAACTGAAAAATGGACCTTAAATTGGTTAATTTTTCCATGAAGTTTCAAGTATCAAAGAAATCTTATGAGATCGTATGTATAAGAAAGAAGTAAAGTGCTTTTGCCAAATATGGTTTATTCTGTAAAAAGGCAAAATAACTAATTTCTCTTACATTCTTCAATTCAGAATACATTTTAGGAAAATGATAATATAAGTATTATTTTTAAAGAAAGCTTTTATAGGGTTTCTCTTCTTCCAATTTCCAATTCCCTAACTAATATGTGTTTGAATATACCCATTAGTTTAATGAAACAAACAGTCAAGTGCAAAGGATTTCATGAATCAACATAAAACATTATTAGTCACACAGTTGGATCACATTGTAAAATCATAAAGCAGTTATACATAATTATAGAAAAATATAAGTCAATAATATGAAGTAAAATAATACTTTTGGCACAGCTTTTCTCATAATATCTTTGTAATCATCTTTTGATATTAAACCAGTACTATAAAAAGGCTTCAAAACTAACTTCACCTCTGTGGCAATTTCTTCTTTCAAATCTTGTTTGCTGAATATCTATAATAAAGAGGGAAAATATAAATAAAGTGATTTCAACACTTTTAATACTGAAAATTCTTCAATTACTTTCCAATCAAACTCTATAATCAAATTAATATCACATGTACTTAATTTATTTCAATGGTTTAAACTTTAAAAATAATTTTTGCTGTTGTAGTGAAATGAATAAGGGTTAACAATAATCTGCAATATATATAAATAGAGTTATCTGATATAAAACTAGATGAAAAAAAGAATAGATACAGTTAAAATTGTAAATTCATAATCTAGTTTACAATCATATTATTAAGTAAAAATAGATATATCAGTATAATGTATAATTTAAAAAAATGCAATAAATTATTCAGAACAGGAGAGTAATATTTGAGGAATTATAGCACAATACTAGAACATACATACAAGATTCTTACTGATAAACAATGAGATGACCATTCACATTGATTTCCATTTCAGTATTTAAAAAGGTTATTAGTACATTTTAAATTCCTACAATATTCAGTAACAAGAATCACTGTAAAATTATCATACCTTTTTCATATCTACGGCAGGAGATTTTGGCAATTCCACCACAGACTTAGTGTTTAAGACATCTATATTTTCCATTCCTATATCGCTTTGAGGAGTTAAACTGATTAGGGAGTTTGCATGCTTTGATAAACTATTCTGTATGTTGGTCAAATCAATATGTATGTCTTCACTTGAACATGATGCAGAGTCTAAAGTATGATCATATTTAATTTTCTTTAAGCTATTATGATTTGGAGAATTTTCAGAAGGTCTTTTTTTATGTGATGATTTTAGAGTAATAACAATTTTTTTGTCATTCCTTTTACTAGATAATGAATCTTTAGTTTCTTTTTCTGAATAATATTTTTTTTCATTAGCAAAAGGTTCTATTTTTTCTTCTAGTACTGATTCATTATCAATCTGATTATTTTTGTATTTAGTATGAATGTTTTCACTAACAGAAAATTCTTTGCTTTTATCTGATGAATCATTTATACTTTTCTGAATTTGTGCAAGTTGTGTGTGCTTAGAATGCAGACTGCTAGTGGACTTTAAGCTATTTGTTTTATTTGAGCTTGCTGAATTTGATGTAAAAGGATTAATAATTTGTTCATTTTTCTTAACAGAATCTTCAAAATTTTTAGAATGCTTCAAGTCATTTTGTAAGCTTGTACGTGATATCTCTGCAATGTTACTTTTATCATTTCTTCCTTTTTTTTCCTTAGAGGATAGAAAATCAGAGTTTCTTCTACATTTTTCTTTCGAAACATGAGAATTACTTGGAATTTTACAAATTTGTTCTTCAGGAAAATAAGAATCTTTTGGGTGTCTTTTTTTTTCTTTGGAAGGATAAGACTCTGGGTGTCTTTCTTCTTTGGAAGAATTAGATTCGTTTGAGTGTCTTCTTCCCTCTTTGGAAGAATTAGACTCGCTAGAAAGTCTTCCACTTTTTTCTTTGGAAGAATTAGACTCTGGGTGTCTTCTGCTTTCTTCTTTTAAAGAATTAGATTCATTTGAATATCTTCTGCTTTTTTCGGAAGAATTAGATTCATTTGAGTGTCTTCTGCTTTCTTCTTTGGATAATTTTGAGTCATTTGAGTGTGATCTTTTTTCTTTGGAAAAATTAGAATTGTTTGAATGTTTTCTACTTTCTTCTTTAGAATTAGAATCTTTTGAGTGACTTCTGCTTTTTTCTTTGGAAGAATTAGAATCTTTTGATTTTCTTTTGCTTTTGTCTGTGGTCAATATAGAATCTTTTGATAGGGATCTTACTTTTTTAGAAGAATTAAAATTGTTTGAGTGTTGTTTGCTTTTATCTTTGGAAGAATTAGAATTTTCTGAATGTCTTCTGTTTTCTTCTTTGGGCAATTTAGTATCTTTTGAATACAATCGCCTTTCTTCCTTCGAAAAAAGAGAGTCTTTAATGTGGCTTCGGTTGATTTCTTCAGTGGAATTAGATTCCTTTGAACTTCTAATGTTGTCTTTAGAATTAACATTTTCTTTTTTAGAAGAGAAATCGTTTAACTTTTTACAATCATTTTTGGAAAAATGAATCTCTTTTGATTTTACATTGTTCCTTTTTTCATTTTTCTCTATGCATTCACAGGTTTTCATTTCACATTTATTAGCACATACATTTGAAAAATTTTCTTCTAGAATAGATACAGATGGCACAGTACTTATAGATTCAACATACTTTTCTTTTTTTATTGATGGGAGATCTATTGTTTCATGGAAAGTTTCTGGTTTACATTTTACTGAATCCAATATTATGTTAGTAACTGAATTCCCATCAACACCATCATCATCATCAATTACTATTTCTTCTTTTATGATTGCTACAGGTGATGGATCGATTGCAATAACTGTAATGTCATCATCATCATCCCCACCAGTGTAAGGTTCTTTTTTTATTTGTGATGGAAGTAAAATTATGTTTTTATTGTCTTTACGAAAATTGTTTTCACTGGAGAGTAAATTAGTTTGCATATGATTAAAATCAATCACTTGAGTAGGTGGAAGAGAATCATTGTCGAGTAAATCAGCATTTGCTACTTGAGTTGGAAGAAAATCATCTAAGGAATCTTCCGTTTTGATTTTAACAACATTTAAATTAAGGCAAGAAACTGGTTTCTTTGAATTTAAAACTTCTGCATGGATTGGAGGTTTGGTGAATTCAAAATCAACTTTCTCTTGCTTGATGCTAGCATGATCAATGCTGTTAAACCTTTTTTGATTAGCAATTTTATCAGAATGATTCGCTTTGAGAGAATTAATAATTTCACAAGACAATTCTTTTTCACAATCTAAGGATACTGAATTTATTCTGTGTTTTTTTGCATTGAGTTCAGAGCTTAATTTCTCAAGATTTTTGATAATGTCAAACTCTCCATTCTCCAGTTTTATTTTTTTTATGGCTATGTCTTCATCATCATTCAATGTTTTAGAACTATCTTCATAATTTTCAAGTGATCGTTTCAATCTTTTGTTAATCATATGATTGTTGGAAGGCCTTTGAATTTTATTTAAAGTTTCAATAGGAACATTATTACATAACTGTGTAGCTGGTAAATCCTCAGTTTCAGGCAACTCAAGTGATGATTTTTCTGTTCCTTGATTACTGGATTTTGAGCTACTTACAGAGGTGTCTGTAACAGAAGTTTTAACTTTCTTGTTTTGATTAGAATGTTTACTTCTAAGAATATCTGTTAACTGAGCAACTTCTTTTTTTCTAGCTTCTAAAGCATCTAAGAAGTTTTTATCATAGTTAAAACTCCCAATTTGAGTGTCAGGTAAAGTCTCTTTACTAATGGACATTGACATTTCTGCATGGTCTTCATCATTTAAAGAAGTATTACTGCTTTTATTTGAATTTTCAATGTGGTAAGATGTCTTTGTTTTAGATAAATCACAATCATTTTTTACACAAAGAGCAACTTGAGTGTCAGGGAGATCATCATTACTTATGTGTGATTTATTCAAATTATTATATGACTGAAAGTCTAGTTTTTTACTTAATCCATCAGCAAACTGCTCGTTGTTTTCTTTTCTTGAATTATAGAATTTATTTGAGAATAGTGACTCTTTTATTTGTACTGTATTGCTTACATCTTCTATCTTCTGTGTTTCTGGAAGACTATTCTCTGAATCATTTATAGAATTTTCTTGAACGATGTTTTTAGGGGTTTCTTCCTCAGTAACTGGCTTTTCTAATTTTGCAACTTCTTCAAAAGAAAATGTTTTTCTATTTGATGGTTTAATTTTTAAATGTTCTTTAACAGGTATTGTTGTAATTACTTGTGGTAAATGTTTATGAATACCAATCTTTTTAGGGGTAGCTGCTTTAGGCTGTTTTTTCAAAGACTCTTTAATTTTCTCAAGGGATAATTCTTCATTTTCTGAATCAGAGGATGAATGCATGTTTTCTTCAGATTTATTTTTTTTATCAATGCTAGATGATACATTTTTAGTATTTTTTAATGGAGCATCTTTAGAATTTTCAGAATCTGCTGACTCATCTGAAGCATTAGCCTTTTCAGCAGAACAGTTTGAAAAATTATTATCTATATCATTACCTGACTCTACATTTGGTATCTTTTGTAAAGAAACCTCTTCTGGATCTTTAACAGATAAGCTATTCACAATCTGTTTAATGTTTGAAAGTATTTTACTTAAATTGTTCTCACAGGTAGCATTATTATCTGCTTCATCTACATCAAACGTCATTTTCGATACAGGGTTTGATATTTGAGTAGCTGGTAAGGATTCTTCTGTTTCATCAAAGTTATCAGAATCTACGATTTCTTTAGCTAAATTATCAAGAATTTCAGAACTGGGTAAAGTAGATAACTGTGTCGTTACAGTGTTGCAGATGTCAAGCAAGTTTTGTTCCCTAGAAGCATCTGAAGCCTGAGTAGCAGGTAAATCATGAAGAATTTTTTTCTCTTTAGAAGAGACTTCAACATTTTGAACTTTATGTGCATTTTTATCTTTGGATGGGATTAAATGAGACATCTCCAAATCACAATTTAAACCTTCTTTAGTGTCAGAAAAATATTTATTCTGATTTGAAACCACACTTGAAACCTGTGTAGGAGGTAATTCTAATTCTTCGTGAATATCTACATCTTGATTATTATTAAAACTTGTAGTTCGATTAGATTTAGAATACGTAGACAGCTGATCAGATTTATATTTATTTTTACTACTTGGTGCAAAAAATGTAACCACTCCACTAGATGACGATTTTTCCTTGGGTGATTTGTACCCACTAGAAGCTTTTGAAGTTTGTTTATTACATTTACTACTCTGGTGAGGTATAGATGCCTTCTTTGAAACTGAAGCAGGTTTTACAAATTCAAAATGTGTTTGTGTAGGTGGCAGATTATCATCTAGAATGTTAATATTTTTATTATTTTCAAGAGCAATTGATTGAGTAGAGGGTAGGTCAGTATCTCTTTCTTGAACAATATTACTATTTGTCACAGTAGCTAATTTTTTATCAAAGAAATTTTTTTTATTTTTTGATGGAAAACATACTGGCTGAGTACAAGGTAAATCATCTTCATGTTCTGAATAAATAGTAGTGGGTGCTACTTGAGTACAAGGTAAGTTATCTTCATGTTCTGAATAAATAGGAGTGGATGCTGCTTGAGTACAAGGCAAGCAATCATCATGTTCTGAATAAACAGGAGTGGATACTGCTTGAGTACAAGGCAAGTCATCTTTGTGTTCTGAATAAATAGAAGTGGGTACTGCTTGAGTACTAGGTAAGTCATCTTCAGATTCAGAATAAGTAGGAGAGGTTACTGCTTGAGTACAAGGTAAGTCATCTTCAGATTCAGAATAAGTAGGAGAGGTTACTGCTTGAGTACAAGGTAAGTCATCATCTTCAGATTCTGAAACAAAGGGAACTGAGGCTGCTCGAGTACATGGTAAATCATCTCCAGAATTTATAGCAATAGAGGGTGTGGCTTGACAGCAAGGAATACTTTCATCTTTTGGAGAGTTCTTGTCTTTATCAGATAAATTTGATGAAAATCTAACTCTTCTCTTTCCTACAGGTTTCATGATAGAATCATTATTTATTGATTTCTCTTTACTTTTCTTCTTTTCATCATTTTCTGAATCTGAATTACGCGGTTCCTCTTTAAGTAACAGAGAACTCTTTGACACTGATGCACTAAGCAGATTATCAGATGCATCACATAGTATTAAAGACTGCGAATACTCTTCATTATCCGATAGTATTTCTTCTTTTACACAAGGCATATTTTTATCAGATTTATCAATCTTTGAAGAATTAAATGCATCAGGAGGTACAGAATCAATGATACTCTGAGATTCATCAAGATCAGACAGGTCATTTTCAGTGGCATGGTTGAATAAATTCATGTTTTGAATATTGAAATTTATTTTATTAGCAACTTCCTCTGTTTCTAAATTTAAATCAACAGGCTCTCTTTTAATGCTTGTGATTATGTTACTGCATTCATCTTCCTTTGCATTAATAGAATTATTATTCCAACAGTCTATATTTGTTTCATCATCAGATAAAACTTCTTTTTTGATAGGAACATTTTCAGTTATAGTATCACTATTAGTTTCATCATCTGAGAGAACTTCCTTCTTCATGTAATAATTAGACGATGAATTATTAGATATACTACTAGAAGGTAAAGATTCAGTTGCACTGATTCCACAATTATCCTTATCATTTGATTTACAAGAATTGCTAGAATAAGTAAATGCTAAATTTCTTTGTTCAGTTTTCCTCTGGTTAGTTTTATCTGAAGAAACTTGTTTGTTATCACCAGAAAAAACTAATTTCAAGCTTGAAAGACAAGCAGATTTAAACTCTTTTGTTGACACCTTATTTTTTGATAAAGGTTGATTAACATTAATTTCCTTCTTCGGGATAACAATTTGGGGTTTTGAAGTTGTGTTTTTTAGATTATTTTTTGTTTTAGAAGCATCAGCATGTTTTTTCCAAGAATTGTGATTTTTGTCAGGTAACGATAATTTGACACCTGGCTTTGCCAAAGCAATATTCATAGGTGTATGCGATGAACTGACTTCAGGCTTTTTATGATTATCTGTCTTCTTTACAACAGAGCTTTTCTCTTTTAGAATTAATGAACCATCTGTCTTGATAAGTATGTTTTCTGATTTTGAATGAAGAATTTTTTGTCCAGCCATGATACTATCTAAAATATTAATACTTGAGGTAGAGGGAATATCAGTAGAAGGTCTGGAAAAACAGAAAAAAAAAATCAATATTTTAAAAGTGGTCTAAAATATACTTAACAATTGAACATAAAAATCTATATATAGTTGACTCCGGTTATAGTGAACTTTTGGCTATAGTGAATACGAATCGTTAGTCCTGATAAACTTAAATTAGAAATGTGCATACCATTTTTTGGTTTTAGTGAACAGGACTTCGCTATAACGTGAATCACTATAACGTGAACCTAAAAACTGAACTTCGAAAATTCTGGAAACGGCGAAGTTCTGAGGTCTGTGTGCTAACATGGCGAAGGGGAGAGGGGAAGAATAGTGCACTAGACTCTTGACCACTGTGAAACCAGGAATTTATTCATTGCAGTGATGCTTACTTACTGGTTTAGCTTTTCGATTACCTTGCAAAATAGCCCAAGTCTTGTGGTCTATTCCTCCCCGTACTCCTTTTCTCTGATACCCCCCAGTGCTTAAAAGATAAGCTCATCTTTTCCACCCTGCATGAAAGATTGTGACATCCACACTTCCACAATGAAGAGGGTAGTAATGACAATTTTTAAAGAAACATGCAACTTTTTTCATTCTTATTCTTGACCAGACAAAAAAGACCACAAGTGCATCAATCCAATTCATAAAACTGTGCCCTTCCTAATTGTATTCATGCTTGTTATCTGGGGATGTCTGTAAAAGGGGATTAAATTCTTATTTGGTTAGAATCAATGGCCTTTTTCGGCTACTAAGCACTTAACAAAAAGTAGGGTACATTTCATGGTGAACAAGAACAAGACATATCTCTCGTCCTTGATCGATTGTATTTTCCATTCCAGACAGTGATGCTACAGCGGCTTAGGCCTTTCGTATCAGAAAAAATCGACTTTTGTATCAGTTTTGCAGGCTTTCGTATCAGTAAAAATCTAATTTTGTATCAGTTTCACAGACTTTCGTATCAGGAAAAAATCTAATTTCGTATCAATTTTACAGACTTTCGTATCACAAAACTACTTTAGTATCAGTTTTGCAGACTTTTGCATCAAAAATATCTGCTTTTGCATCAGTTTTGGAAATTTTTGTGCTTAAAAAGAAAATTCTATACTTATCAATTTTGCAAACTTTTGTATCGCTTATATATTATGTATAATGCCCCCTCTTACCCCTCAAAAAAGGTAAAAAGAAAAATATTGTTATCAGTAAAGCTGATTATTATTATTATTATTATTATTATTATTATATATATATATATATATTTAAGTGGACAATTTCAAATCGGTTATACTGGTGTTTAAATTTGTTTGATTATTAGGCTGTATTTTAAAGTATTGGCATTAGCATTATACTACCATATTTTTTAAACAAACAATTACATGCCAGGAGCTATGTACAAGTAATTTAGCAAATAACTTAATAATATTATATTTTAAGAAAATCTTTTTTCAGGCTACAGCTTTTCAAAAAGTATTTTTTTTTTTTTTTTGGTGAAGGCAGCAATTTTCAAAGAAAGTAAAATCCTTTGCCCATAATACTGAAAAATCAAATGTCCGGAATATTGGCGCACCCAGGAGGGGGGGGGGAGGTGCACCCCCAAAATCTGACACTCAGGAATCTTTAGTTTATACTAGCATTATATTTATTTATAAATTTAATGTAACTAAAAATTGTAATTATAATGATTATTGTATCATAAGTATAATCTAATTAGGATTAATAAACATTTTGTTTAATTTACCTATTATTATGATAACTGACCCCCATACCCCAGGGGGGGGGGAAGGAAAAAAGAAAGAAAAAAACTGTTGCTGTCTCGGAATCGCGGAGTCAGAACGATTCCCCCTCTCCATTGTCACGTGTCACGTGATGCTACGCATACTCCCGTAAGGCGCGCCCGTGTGAGCTAGACAATCCGTTGGTCCATACACTCCCAAGCGCTTTGAAATAAATAAAATTAAATGAGTTTTTTAACAAATAGAAACAAAATAAGTACTTTATGAATTCTACATTCGAAATTAGCAAATGGTG
The DNA here is from genome assembly GCA_038373885.1 of Cheiracanthium punctorium. Lineage (NCBI taxonomy): Eukaryota > Metazoa > Arthropoda > Arachnida > Araneae > Cheiracanthiidae > Cheiracanthium > Cheiracanthium punctorium. The sequence goes on along the minus strand of JAWZYV010009886.1, from coordinate 577,864 downwards.
AAGTCCTTAAAAAAATCCTATTCAATATCATAATCTAGTCTTCGAGTTAGAATGATTTTAACATATTAAATATTAATACTGAATTTTAATATTAACTTCATAAAATAAGTTTAAAGTCTAGGGTTTTTTTATGCGATAGTCAGGACCTACGAGAAGGGGGGGCAGATGGGGCGCCGCCCCTGGGCCCATGCGAGTTAGAGTGGGCCCGTGTTGAGCTGAAGTGCGTCCATGAATTTTTCAGAATGTGTTACAAATTTCATTTATAGATCCGCATTTTTTTTTTTTTTTAAACAGAGTAAATTTTGAATACATAATTCTAGAATGATTTAAATGGCAGAAATGTTAATTCCACCATTTAAATATTAGTATTTTTTAAACCTTCGAACATGAATTAAAAGTACCATTACATATAAGAAAAACTTCCCTCCCACTCTCTTTCCTTTTAACATTTTATATGAAAATCATTAAAAAGAGCAGTTTTACAAAAAAATTCCTTCCGTCCCTCTTGTTTTTTCGAAACTTTTGTGCCGAAAGGGGCCGGGAAGATTTTCGCCCCGCCTTACAAAATTTCTCTCGGAGGCCCTGGCGTTAGTTAAATTTGGTTTAAAATGTCATGCGTCGAAAATCCGCCAACCATGCCTCTAACCAACGCCACACTGAATCCATATGAAGAAATTAAAATTTTGAAAAGCAAAAATATTTTTTAACTGTGCAATTTTTTGTTTCCTTCGGGCTCTGAACGCGAGTCATAACGAACACGGTGATGGCGTTGTAGGTTCGCTATCACTAGGTTAATTTAAGTTTATGGAATTGCCGGTTTTTAAATAGCTGTTAAATTCTTTCCTTAGTTAACGGCGTAAACTGGGAAAAAAAAAAAAAAAAAAAAAACTACTTTCACTGAGCTTTCTGTATATTCATGTGTTAACTTAAAGAAAAGAAAATTGCATTAGTTTGCGCGTTTTGTTCATTGTTTGGATCATTTTTTTTTTCTTTCAGTTGATTATCTGTAAAAAGTCTTTTCGCGGTAGCAACTGGGTTTTTCTGCCAATCGAGGGCGCCGAGGCAAGAGCTGCAAATTCATGACTTGTTTTAAAATGTAAAATAATAGAAAACTATGTAAAATAACACCTATTGACAATCCTAACTATTGTCACTAAGGAAAGGGCAAAAAGTTTTTGTTGTAGGATTAAGGCCGATTATCTACACGAGCAGCGCCGGCGCAAGGTTATCCGACGCCAGCCTGCAAAAAAAGCTAAAATCGCCCCCCCCCCCCCTCCAATTTTTTTTTTTTTTTTACAGGAGAAATAAGTTTTGAAGAAAGCATTTGTTGAAAAAAAAAGATAAATTTATTTATCGGGAAAAATTAATTTTTCTGCCTTTCATATTTGCAAACTTTTCTATAATTTCTTTTGTATCTATCTATTGACAGATTTCATTTTCAATTGCAATCAAAGCTAGATTTATGAGTCTTTCCTGAGATATACTTGACCGTAAATACGTCTTGATCAATTTTAATTTTGAGAATGATCTTTCGCTACTAGCAACACTAACAGAAATGCTGAGTAGTATTCTCAATATTATATTCAAGTTCGGGAAGCACAATTTATTTGACACAATTAAGTTCATAATATCGAATGGGTCATTCATACCGGCTGTAAAAATGTCTTTGGAAACTACTATTTTGTCAAAAATTTCTTCTGCGTTAATATCTTTACTATCACGATATTGTAACAATTATTCTAAATTACTGCATTTTATTTTCAAATCTGCATTATAGATTTCTGATAAATTACACGAGAAACTAAAATTATCGCAGTGATTTTTCATTGCGTCCATAAGCATAAAGTTTTCAAAATTATTGGGGGGGCTGGGCCCCACAACCAAACATATTCACGTCAGTGGCATAGCCAAGGGGGGGTTAGGGGGTCATAACCACCCCCATGAGGAATTTTTTGCCACACAAAATGTATATTCTTTACTCCCTTACCATACACCCGTATACATATATGTGAGTTGCAGAAGTCGTAACCCCCCCCCCAAATGAAAAATTTCTGGCTACGCCACTGATTCACGTACATATAACTTACTCATAGCTGCCAACTACTACGGAATATAATTAACCCCTTTTTCTACATGATTTTTCGGCTTAAAATATAGCAGAATTTTTGTGCTGCGCGCGCGAGCTGGTTACTATTTTGAAAAAAATAAGTAAAAAATATACTGTTAACAAAAAGTGGTTAATTATATTCCGTAGTTGTTGGCAGCTATGACTTACTATATATAAGTGTAAATTATTGGAGGCGCTCGAGCTCTATGGGTCCATAGAATTCTGCCCCTATGTAAGGTAAGTGTCCATGTTAGTATCTTCCTACCATGTTATAAGTTAAAAACAGTAGCAAAGTAAAAAATCCAAAGGAGGAAAAAAAACATTTTCGATGAGATAGTGCATTTTAGACACATCTGAACTTTTCTTCATTTCATACTTTACATAGCATAATCTGATTTTAATTAATCAGACCCTGGCGAGGGCTGCCTATAGTAACATTGCGTGTTACGTGGCGTCACAATGAATACTAAATCATGATTGAAATAAAAAGAAAATTTTTTAAAGTACAAGTAAAGGTTTTTTTTTAAACGTTTGTAAATGGCGTGAATACTTTTTTTTATGTTAGTATAAATTAGTTTTCTGTATTTAGTGGTAAATTATTGGGTGGGCTCAGCCCCTATTCACAATTTATTGGGGGGCCTCGAGCCCCACGGGCCCATATAACTCTACGCCTATGATTGCGTCAAATCTTTCATTTAATGATACCCAAGCTATATCCAAAATTCTAAAAAAGACATTTGTTCTAAATTTCTCTTCTGGAGATTGAGGGGATTCATCAGCAAGTTCGTAATCGAAGTGACATTTCTTTTTCCTTCGTCGGATTTCTTCAACAGTTTTAAAATGGGGCTCGCCATCCACTTCTTCACTAAGTTCTTTGGCTTTCTCAAGAATATTTTTGTTATTGACGTCACTTCTGTTGCCTTTGTGCGACACTAGAATCAGTGGCGGATCCAGAATTTTTTTTTTGGTAGGGGCTAAATTTTTAAAAAAGCTTATTTCACCCAATTAAAATATACTATAAATCAAAATTTTAGTCTAAACCAATTTACATGCTTTTGGGAGGGGCTAAGTAATAAAATAGGATCATTTTAGTTGTTTAAAGGGTATAATAAAGCAGAATGTTACCCTTTAGCAATCTTTTTGGGGGGGGCTGGATCCGCTACTGACTAGAATGTCATGATATCCAAACTCTTTTCTTGCAATTGTTTGCTGACAGTATTAATTCTGTTAAGCAAATCGTGCCAAGCATCAAGGAACAAATAAATTTATAATCCTTGATTTTGGCGCACAGACTTGCGTGCTTCGTGTTGCACTTCTTTTGAAAAGCATTCACCTTCGGATATTTCAAAAAGAGCGTCATAGCTTTCTCCTAGTTGATATCTTAAAGGTCGAATGGCTTCAATTTTATTTTCCCATCGAGTGTTTAAGAGGGTTTCAATGTTAAACAGGAAATGTTTTTCAAAAGAACTGCCCATCGTTTAGGAGAAGAAGCAAATAAATTATATAATTCTTGAATTGTCGAAAAAAAACTAACAGTATCTGCAGTCATCTTTGCTGCATCGTTAATCATTAAATTTAAGCTATGAGCGGCACAGGGAACATAAAAAGCACAAGGATTTATTTTTAGGATATTATTTTGTAGACCATTTTTCTTCCCTTTCATATTTTGCCCCGTTATCATATCCCTGGCCTCTCATATAATCTAGAGGAATGTTCCACATTTTCAACATTTCCATTACTGTCTCACATAGGCCGCTATCTGTAGAATCATCAACTTTAATAAAGCCTAAAGAATGCTCCTTGATTTCAGCCCCTCCATCACTGCAGACGACAAAACGTATGACGACACTAATCTGTTCAGTTTTGCTAACATGAGGTATATAGACCAAAATTATAGAATAATACTTGGCTTTTCGAAGAGATAGTAAGATTTTCTCTCTTATACTACTGCCAATAATTTGCAACATTTCATTTTGACTAGATTTGCTTAGAGAATGAACTTTACTGTTGCTACCTTTAGGTCGTAATGCTCTTTCTACGTGAAATTCCATAACTAGGTCGAACTTTGCAAACAATTCCACTAATTTTAAGAAGTTTCCGTTGTCTTTTTGGTACAGCCCTCGAAAGGCAAAATTCTGGCTGCCAAGAAATTTTGTGATCTCTATCAGTCTTCCTAATACATTTGACCAATGCTTTTTTTCATTTTCAAAGATCTCTTGTATTTCGGAATCAATTGTTATTTTATTTTTCAAATTTTTCTCCTCAAAATCTTTCCATTTTAAGAAATGCAGCGGGGGGGACACACGTTTACATATTGTACTATATGTTTCTAAAAGTTTTTACTTCCCTTTTACATATAGTAATATACAAAGCCATACCCAGGCGGTGGGTCCTATGGATCCGGACCCTGCCCCTCCCCGAAATTATCACATTATATATTTATCCTATATGCGTGTGTGGGGGGGTGGGAGAGAGAGAGAGAGTATTTATATATAAAATGATGATATTCAAACAAACAGACCTCCCCCCCCTCTCCCCGACTCCCTAAAATATGTCGGACCCCCTCCAAAATTATTTTCTGGGTACGGTCCTGGTAATATATGTTCCTGACCCTCCCCCCCCTCTTGGCTACGGCCTTGCAACACATTTTATCAGACAAATAAAAAATTATATATACACTGCAATCCTTATTAATATAAAACATCTCTTCCTAAAATCTGTCCATTTTTTAAAAGTTTTTGCTTTGTGGACAATTTGGCGCCCCTCTGTGTTTGGCGCCCGCCTGCAAAGAAGGCCTTGCAGGCCCGCTTCCGCCGGCCCTGTACACGAGGGATCTAGGCCTGGGTGGGGTGCCCTCCGTTGGGGTCTTTCTAAGGTGTCCTAACCCATATTGAGGCTAAGTTTTGGAGAAAATCACGGAAAACTCCGAACGGTTTGGTCGGCAGATGCGACCTGGTTTCGAACCAGGCACCTTCCATCTCCCAGTTCAGTGCCCAATGCTCTATGCCACTGGTGAGGCGCAAAATGTTTTGCTCGAACAGCTGTATAGCGTTGAAGTAAACCTTATGGTGTTATTTTATAAAGTTTTAAAAAAATATTTTATGTTTTAAACACCCGTTGTTTTGAGTGATTTTATTGGTTTAAAATAGTTAATTTAATGATTTTACTTTTTTTTTCTTATTAGAGCTTTCATTTACTTTCCGCTTTGCGTATAGTGGATTTTTTTTTTTTTGAGGTTATTCAAAATACAAACAGAAAAAAATTACTTCTTTCTTGGTTTTAAAAAGGAGAAATTTATTTTGAAAACCATTCATTTAAAACGTTCTTTTGAACCTTGAAAAAAACTGCTAATTTAACTAAGGTTCGCTATCACTAGGTTAATTTAAGTTTATGGATTTGCCGGTTTTTAAATAGTTGTTAAATTCTTTCTTAAATTTATGTAAGTTTAGCTAATTTAACTAAGGTTCGCTATCACTAGGTTAATTTAAGTTTATGGAATCGCCGGTTTTTAAATAGCTGTTAAATTCTTTCTTAAATTTAAGTAAGTTAAATTTATGTAAGTTTATGGAATTGCCGGTTTTTAAATAGCTGAAAAAAACTGCTAATTTAACTTACATATATTAACTAGCTGCCTCCCCCTCCCCCTCCTCCAATTTCTTTTGCGCACTACGCTTATTGTCCCACAAAAAATGCTTAATAAGAAAAAAAAAAAAATCATGTTTTAAAAGCATATATAGCGTTTAGAGCTATTCAGAAATACAGGAGTGTTTAGATACATTAGTGATTTTATTTTTGTTGTTTGATTTATATCAACTCTAAACTATGTTTACTTTAACCTATGGGATAAGTTTTCTCTGTTTATTCTTTTGGTGGAACATCTGTCTCATTCTGAATGCATATCGTTTACCAAACAGGGTAAAGAGGCAGGATGTTTTGACGGCCTTTGTTAACTTATTTACACAAATCTATTAAATAAAGCGCTTTGTAGTGGAAAAATTTTCTAAAACAATTGCCTTTTTTTTGTTAATTGTTTTTATTTTACTATTATTAATTCTACGCTTGCTTTTAAAGTGATGAAATAGATTGTTTGGATTTGTTGATTTTGGGGGAGATCAGTTTCGAACTGTACGCGCTTTCTGATATGAAAAATAGAACAGTGTTCTGGTGAAAATGGGAAAGTGATACATTAGTATGTAATTTTTGGTTTTATTTACTTTTTTGGACCTTGGGATAGCACGGATTCAGAGCAGAATTTGTTTAAAATTATACTTTTTGTATCCGGAAATACCAAGAAATTCTTTTGGCGCAGAGACCTTCAAAAATATGCTTTTTGTATCAGGATGTATCAAGAGATTCCATTTGGCGCAGTTTGGCGCAATTGGCGCAGCCGTAGCATCCCTGATTCCAGATGCAATAGCACAGGTTAAGGATTACCACTACTTTTTATTGCTTGATTAGCTGTAGCACTTTCTGGTCAATTGAATAGAATCTCCCAAATTATTGTAGCACTTAGAAGACATAAATACTATTAATTAAGTTTGATTTACACAAATATTCAGTGTGGATATAAAACACTATTTTTTACTTATATATAATGCATTCCTTGCTCATATGGGGACGCTTCGCTTATAGTGAACTTTAGGTATATTGAACAAAATTTGCTGGTCCTCAAAGGTTCACTATAATCAGAGTCGACTGTACATATTTAATATGCTTTTACAACTTTTAGAAAACCATTTATTTCTAAGTTGCTTTTGGCATCATTGAACCATTGGAATTCCAGGCTTTTCCTGTAAGTAGAGAGTTCCAAGGGAGATATCAGGATACATATCCTGCTTAAAATTTTCGGATTGGTTAGCGTAAGTCTTAAGTGCATGTGTGTGCATTTAAGGAGGGCAACTTTTAAATTTCAGCTTATAATTTCGAAGATGTGGGGCTTTGTCCGTTTATACTTTTGCGAAAATAAGCAAATAAAAAGAATTATTCAATAAATTAATTTTCATAAATAACTAAAATAATAGAAGGACATAAAAATCTTATAGCATAAAAACATTAAGAGTCATTCTTTTCAAAGGCACATATCAGCCATTTTAAATTTTGTTTTCATCTCAATAATACAATAAGTAAATGTTATACTGTGAGAAAAAGCAATAGACACTGAATATTTCATAAGCCTGCATCTTTTTTTCTCACTTTAGTAGCTTACAAAATATCTGGATTTGAAAGCTGCAAATTATTTTCCCAAAAATTGTAAGCATATGTGATTTGATTTATTCATCGTCTGTATTTGTTGATAAAAAATCCTTGAAATCATAAGAGAATCCACAGAAACTTTTATACTTCGCTCTGTATTATTAAAGAGAAAATATGCAGTTACTTTCTATGTTCCTTACTAAAAATTTCTTAAATGAGTTCAAAAATTATCAGTTTATGACAAAGTAAGAAAAATCTGTAAGCTAGTAATGAATGAAACACATGAATTGCAAACTTCAGATAAAATAATTATTTTTTTCACCATTTTTTAAACACCAAGGGGCCAATATTTACATCAATCAAAAAGTTCCTGCAAACACATTCACAAAGAGATCCTGGACATTTTTAAAAAGCATATTTTCATCAGTGGAATGAGGAATGATGGATGGGAATATTTTTTTTTTTTTTTTTAAACTGAGCAGAATCTTTTTGAGAGTGTGTTTGTCGAAACTTTTTGCATTGGAAAGATTTCAACTGGCTGGGAATAGCCAGTGCCTATGTAAATTCTAACATGGAAACTTTTTTATGATTTCTGAAAACTATTATTATTTTTTAATAACACTTATGATATATGAAAAATAAAGTCCTTTTTGATTTCACTCACTTTATTGAGGAAATAGGAAGAAGTAACAATAAAAACTGCTGAGAAATGTGTTTAAAATGCATTTTTACATAAGCATGTCAGCTACTTTATATTTTATTTAATCAAGATAAATGTTAATTGAAATATATAAAAGCATGATGGCAACAGCTGTATTTTTACAACACTTGGTAATCAATCCATTTATTCAATATCAATTATTATATTTTGTATTTCTTTACCTCAATAGTTTGATAACTGAGACAGGGTTTGAGTATTCAAAATGAGAGAATTGCAGTAATTGCAATTCTCTCATTTGCAATTCTAATTCTCATTTCTATTTGCAATTCTAATTCTCATTTGCATTTCTAATTGCAATTCATTAAAGTAAAATTTGGCCTCTTTTCTTTTTAAACCTTTCACTATCACTGAGACATATATGCCCACGAGGCTTTTCAAAACATCTTCAAGGATGACACTACAGCACATATTTTAACCATCTTTTTTTTTTTTTTTTTTTTTTTTTTGTGCCATTTTGTTTCAAATCACTGGAAATTTGGGCCTACTTTTTCATGACCTAGGCATACTTGAGAATCCATTTTTACGTCGCTGTGGGCTGCCCCTGTGGTGCAGTGGTTTTAGAACAATTCTATCATGCCTTGGTCTGAGTTCGATTCTGGCTTGGGCATGGATGTTAATTTGTCCATCCCTTCATAGGGTGTAATGCTGACTGCCAACTGGGTGCCCCATAATAAAATGGCTACAATACCTACAATATTAAGCTTGTATAAAACTATTTTATGTAAATTTAAAAATATTTCATTTTAACTAACAACTTTGATTAGAGGTTTTTGTAATTAAAAATATTCCTTATTACAATATACTTAGATGTTTCATTATGCATGAAATAAATTCTGGTCAATTATTAAAATGAGATAAAAAGAATGAAACTGTCTTTCACTGCAGCCAACAGCAATACAGAATACAGCTTGTTGCAATGTTAAAATCAAATTTTCACATAGCATTTAGAAGAGTGGTCTTCAAAGTATCTTAAAGTTAAAAGCAAATGACTATTACAGATCTTTTGTATAAAAACATTTAAAGAAAAGGATTATAGCTTTGATTTAAAAAATTAACAATATTAATGTAATTTACTTATTAATAACATTAACTCATGCTCCAGGTACTGAGCGTGACAACTATTGCATTATATTTAGCGACGGTTGTATTTTATTTATTTATTTGTTTTTTAATAAACAAAAACTATTTTTTAAACCTTTTATTAGTGCTTATTTTTAAATTTTCATTTTGATTCATGAAATTTTGAAGTTCTACAGAATACAGTTAGAAGACCATTCCTTTAGAGGAAACATTAAAAAGTTGCTTTAAAACTGTGCATTCCTTTAGAGGAAACATTAAAAAGATAAAATTACCTTCCAAATGACGAAGTGGAAGGAATATTTCTGGTATCTTCATTAAAACTAAAGTGAAAGAAAAAGTTTTGAAATTTATCTGTAACAAAAAATCAGCTAAATATTCAAAATCACAAAATTTTAGTAAATGAACAAGTAAAGGAAAGAAGGCTAAAATCTTCCAATTTATTTCAGGAATAATATCAGTAGTAAGGTTTTAAAGTCAAGTCTCACCCTAGTACTCAAAGTTTGCACTACTTGCTGAAAAATAATGGGAGAGGTTAGCACTTCAAAACTGCTCCAGTCCTCCACCCTTACTTTAGTCATGACATCAGGTTCATCCAATTAGTGGTTGTCATTTAAAGCTGGAGATTTCCTGCTCTGAATGTTAAGTACTTTCTCAATGAATGACTCAAATTTGCCAGAAGTCCCAGGCAATTTACTAATGCCAAGTTTTGACACACTTATCTCATTTTTTTCAAGAGAAAAAGATGTGCCGTAAGCATGTCCCTTTTCTTCCCAGAGGGTTTTGGCAAGAAGTTAATTAGAATCATTTGGTTGTGTCTCTGTTATAAAAATAGTTTTTTAAGACCTTTTTTTGCTGCTTTCAAGTCTTTTTTAGGGAAATACCTTTCTTTTACTTTGTTTACAATAACTCAAAGGAGGTAACATGTTGCTTATTCTAAAATTCTCTCAGGGTCTTCCTCTGCAGATTGTCAGTATACAAACAAAATATACATAATATCAGTTTTTGTCTTGAACCGTAACTAAGCTCTGCAAGCTACGTTACAGATAAGGAAACATGACTAAATCTTTTAATTGTTCAAAAATTACCTTAGCTTATTCTTTTTGTTAATTATACCTTTGACAGGGACACTGCATGGGTAAGATCTCTTGCTCTGGTGTCACCAATAATCATTGGGGTAAATTCTTTCCCTTTCTTCCATAGTTTGGTCAACATAGAATGTCAACTTAATGGTTTCCCGAATGCTTTGGATTTATATATGGTTTTAATTACTTGCACAATGCTTTGTTTTCCCATACGATATCCAGCCAATGTGGAGTGGATCACAATATTGAATTTAATTTATGTAACATACATGCATAAAAAAGAATCTCCCTTCTTAATATAGTCATTTAAGTCTAATTTTGGACACTGCATGGGTAAGATGTCTTGCTCTGGTGTCACGAATCATCACTGGGGTAAATTCTTTTCTTTTGCTCCATATTTTGGTCAGCACAGAATGTCAACTTAATGATCGCCCCAATATTTTGGATTTACATATGGTTTTATACTTGCACAATGCTTTGTTTTCCCATATGATCTCCAGACAATGCTGAGTGGATCAGAATATCGAATTAAATTTACATAACATACAATGCATAAAAGAGAATCTCCCCTCTTAATGTAGTCATTTAAGTCTATTTTTGAACACTAAGAAATACTGCATTTGCAATTTGGCATAATTTTTTGAAATTAGAATAGTTCAAAAACTTTAAATATCAGGACATTAAAAAACTCATACTTAAAACATGGGTATATTACATTCATTTTGATTCAGATTTTGCCAAAAATGACAGTAAAATATTTTGCAGTTAAAACTATGTAGCTGAATTGCACTAGTAGCTTTAAAACTCTTTTTTAAACTTAAAATTATTTTTTAAAATAGCAAATAAGAATTAAAAGATTGCACTTAATTTCTTATTTAAGATAATGAGTAAACAATCAGAATCCATAAAAATATAATTAAAAAAAATACCTTTGCTTAAAAAAACTATGGGTGGGGGGAAATTAGAATAGTTCAAAAACTTTAAATATCAGGACATTGAAAAACTCATTATACCTAAAACATGGGTATATTACATTCATTTTGATTCAGATTTTATGGGTGCTGTAGTCGTGAAAGAGTTAAAGCACAAATTTCAAGACTGAGTTGTAAAATTTATAACTTTTTCATACAGGGTATTTCCTTAAGAGGGACTTTTTAAATTTAAATTAAAAAAAGAGAGAGAGAGAGAACTTATATACATATCAAAGTAAATTGTGCTTTATTTTGAAGTTTAGATACTACAGTTATAATCTGAACAAAATATCATTCAGAAGTATCACATGATTGATGCAAATTTTGATTTGCTGAGGGGAATTGTAGAAACCTGATTAACTCAAGATGTGGATTTGTGAATTGACTACCGCAGTAGTGTGATTTAACCCCTTAAGCCATGCTCCAGTCAAAATCATGGACTAAACTTTCTCTCTCTATTTCTCGTGCTCATGATTTCCGGGCAATAGTATTCAAATGTTGTGTACCAGAAAGATAAGAGCATTTCAATTCTTATGCATAGATTTTTTTTCATATGTAACTCATTTTACACAACAGATGACAATAGTACTGAATTACATGTATTTACAATATGCATAATGCAATCTTAGCTCACTTTTTTTACTTATGTTCAAAGAAACCGCAGTAGTGTGATTTAACCCCTTAAGATAATTAGCTTATGATAATTAAGCTTATGATAATTAATTAACACTGTAACACAAAACTCTATTTTGTTCTTTAGCAGTTGCACTACTGGTTATTGCAGCACTTACAGTGTTTTTTTTTTTTTTTTTTTTTTTTTGTAGCAGCCCTTTGGTATACTATAGATATGTTTTCAAGTAATCCCCCTGCCCCAAAAAAAACCTGTTTCATTGAATTTTTTTAACAAACAGATTTTGGTCAATAACCTTTTACATGAACTATAAAACTGGAAAATAAAAACTTTCAGTATGTTCATAGTCTGTTTCTGCACACTGCAGTAAAATATGTCAAAAATTTCAACTGTTGAAATATGAAGGTTTAAGGGGTTAATACCTATGGATTTTTTTTTTTTTTTTCTTTGAGATTACATCACAGCTGAGGTCTATTTTGACAAACCAAAACATTGGAGCATTAGTGAGACTATTGGCTATTGAAGATATAACATAACTAATGTTGGACAGGGTGGTTAACAATTTGAGTCATATGTGTTCAAAGTCATGGTGGACATTTGAATGATATTTTGCTTGGAACAAAACTGCAATGTCTAAATTAGAAAATAAAAAACAATGTATTTTAATATGCTGAGTTGGTTTTTTTTTTTTTTAAGTATCACTCTTAAGATCCTACATATGACTTCTTAAAATTATCTTATTAGAATTTTGGTTTACCTTTTTAAGTAAACCAAAAAGCATTAGAATAAACTTTATTAGATATTCAAGATTACTTTTCACTGAAATCCATAAGTTCATCCTTGTTGCCAAAGAGAGAATGTGAAGTCTTTTTATCCTTAAGAGCTGATGATCGCACACGACATCCAACAGGCTGTTTCACTTGAGGAACATTTGACCCTTGTTGTTTGGAAATTCCAAGGCGCTTTGCAATTCTTTGCTGAGCAGAAGGAATTGGGATAGCTTTACTTGATGCTACAGACCTCCTTGAATGCTTTAAAAAAAAAACCTGATAATTACTATTAGGAGTTATAAAAAGTAAAATTTAGCTCAACTGAAAAAATTATGCAACTTAAGAATAATAGAAAAGAAGAAAAAAAAAAGAGATGAGAGACTTTAAAATTATCAGAACAAATAGTCAACTCAATACACGCCAAAAAGCACTGAAACAGACTTTATTACTAGGTTGTCTGGAAAGTTTGTAGCAATTTTGAAGGAAAATTGAAACATAGGATGTTTAAATTTTAGTATATATTATGATACTTCCATAAAGTGTCCACCCTCTGGATCCTACAACATCGATCTTTCAGAGAGGTGGTCTTTGAATACAGCTAATTGGAAAAAGAAACTTTTATGCAGTACATACAGGGAAAGTTGAGGTACAATGAAACAAAATTTACTATCCCCCCCACCCCTCTCTGTTCACAAATTTGCATGTACAAAAATAAAATTAATGTACACTTTTAATCTATTCTTTCCCCATCTAAATTAATTTTTATGAGTCTGTAAATAGCTTTTTCACATTTAAAAAATTAGAAAAGGTAAATGTCTGTCAATGCTTTTTTGTACCCCATATATCGGGGTACAATGAAACACTTAACAACACTTCAGAAATACTCAAATAATTAGAGTCAAAATTCAAATTTTAGCATATATTTTATGTACACTTATAATAAATATTAATAGACATAAATATGAAATTTAAATGGGAAATAAACCAAATTTAATTAAACTGTTATGGCTTGAGATGAAAACATAATACTTTTATTAGAGGTTAGTCAATAGTTTTTTATTTTACATTAAATTTACTTAAATCAAACTCAAAAACTAACATTTCTCCTTCCCTTTCTACCTTACCCGAAGGAACAGAAGGTAGTAGTTTTGATACAATGTGAATTTTTTCAAAATTAAATATTTTCAAAGAACAAACAAATTTGAAGCTTGGACTTTGCCCACAGAACTTAGCATTCTGTTTATTATATCACCAACAGAGTACATTTTTTTACATTTTAGTTCAACTTCCTTGATTAAAACATAATCTTTTAAAGTGATACTGCTTGCATCATATATGTTATGTCAGAATAGCTCATAATCTGTATTGTTTGGATTGTTAGTTGAAGGGCAATCTGGATTGTCACCATCTTCAAAGTCTGAAGAAGATAGAGTATGATTTAAAATAAATTTTTAGGTAACTTTATGTATTCTATAGAGATGTCAATCGAAATATTTAATAGTAACATCTTTATTTTAAGTGAATGCATTCACTCGGGATACAGTGCAGCCTGTTTCATTTTACCCCATCTACAAGTGTTCCATTGCACCCCAAATTTAGGTAAAAAATGAAATCAATTTTTACAAATTCCTAAAATTTATTTTTTTAATTCTAGCTTTGAAAGGATGAAGACCACACCATAGTGATCCCAATATTTGAAAAATTAATAATTATACATATGAAAACATGGAGGTAAAACAAAATTACTTTTAGTAATGAAATTTACTTTCAACAATGAAAATCCAATAATTTTCTATCTCTAGTTGTAAAAAAGCGGTTGTCTCCAAATCACATCAGTAACTGGAACATATATTTGTATAATATGTGTGTGAATTTCAACTTTTTGTGATTGTACTGATTTTAGATAGTATGTTACATTGTAACCCAACTTCCCTACTACAAAACACTGTCACTGAATTAATTTATTGTATGTCTTATATATAACAAATCTAAAAGAAGATTTTTTACCAGCTAGATTAGTGATAATCTCAAGCAACAAATTTGAGATAAAACTGGAATTTGAACAACTCCTTTCCTTGTGGAAAAAAAATTACCTGGACAGGTAATTCTAGAAAAGATGCCAATAGCCCATTTTTCGCCAGTTAGCCTTCCAGCAAAAAGACAACCTTTTTCCATCTTTCAGGCAACTTGAAAATTCCATTCTTCCAGAATTTCTCAGGTTCTTCATCAAAATACTTTTCTATATAATTTTTTATCTTGACAAAAGGATTGAAGTTTTTTCCCATTAAGGGAAATATGTAATTATTAAAATATTACATTGATTAAAAAGTTTTACGCAAAAAAAAAAAAAATCTTGTAAAATGATAAATATACAAAATGCGAAGAGCTAATGAGAATAGTAATCTTCATTCAAATCTACAATGGTCTGCCAGTGTTTGGGCAACTTTTTAATCCCTTCTGCGAAGAACTGCGGCGTGCGTTAGTCCAGCAAGCAATCGACCACTTTTATGATCTCATCATTTGAATGGAAGACTGTGCCATCAAGATGCAGCTGCAGATGTGAAAACAGACAGTAATCCAAAGGTGCCAAGTCTGGGATTTATGGTGGATGTTGCATAAAATCCCACCCCAGTGTGTAGAGCGTCCAGCCGGTCATCGCTCTAACATGTGGTCTGGCATTATCTTGAAGAAAGAGAACCACCTTCCTTCTGAACTCTTTTTTTAATTTTT
This sequence comes from Cheiracanthium punctorium, assembly GCA_038373885.1. Lineage (NCBI taxonomy): Eukaryota > Metazoa > Arthropoda > Arachnida > Araneae > Cheiracanthiidae > Cheiracanthium > Cheiracanthium punctorium. The sequence goes on along the minus strand of JAWZYV010009886.1, from coordinate 562,579 downwards.
CGCAAATGGCATCGCTAACTTTGATTAGCATACTGCTGTTCATAGTCCGCCCGCTTTTCAGGTACTAATTATAGATAATTTCACGACAATCACACCAGGTACAGAGAAGCACCTTCTTGTTAGTTAGCATTAGTCTTACGACCGAACCTGCTGATTCCCCAGGTGCTGACCATCCTCCTTTACGGCTTGTATTGTTATTGTTGTAGTATACCCATTTTTCACCACAGGTCATAATTCTGTCTCGAATGTTCTCTTTCCTTTGATCTCTGAGCAGAGCCAAACAGGCCGCTTTTATCTTGCTCTTGTTTTCAGCATCCAATTTGTGAGGCACCTAGCAGTTAAACTTAAACATTAGTTTTATGCATTTGAGAGCATTAACTATTGTTTTTTGACAAACAACAAGCTCTAATGCAATAGTTCGTGTTGAAACATTTCGGTCTTAATGAATGATTTGCTTTAATTGGTCACAATCAACCTCAACAGGGCGGCCAGAATGTGGTTCATCTTCAATATAGAAATGCCCAGCTTTAAACATCCGAAACCAAAACTTTTACTGTATCATAAGAAACAGTATAGGAATCTAAACTTTCACACATTTTTTTGTGGAATTCAGTTGCACTGAGTTTATTTCGGAACTCATAGTAGACAATCGTTCTGATCTGTTGGAGTGATAGCTCCATTTTAAACACTTTTTTGGTGCACAATATAATAAAATTTGGACCAACAAATTACACAGTTGTGTAGTTCCAATTTTCAGCTTTAGAATGCAAAAACCCGTTTGGAGAAAGGTTAACTATCACGGGAATGGCCGCTGTTGGCGTGGAGGTATCTCCCCCTGGTGTAAAACTTTTTACTCAACCTGATAGGTGGAAATCAGTGGGCATGAGGTTTGGTGAATACTGTGAAATCCTAACTGAGTTCCAGCAACTTTTATCAAAGACACACGAGGACTCGCATTGTTCTGATGAAATACAACACCCTTCTGATTCACTACTTATGGACATTTTTGTTCAAGTATTTAATTTGGCTGATTAAAAACAATAATCTGAATTTATCATCTCGCTGTTTGTTAAAGGCTCATAGTATAGGATCCCTTTACAATTCCACCAGACACAGAACTCAACCTTTGGATGAAGACTGGCTTTCTTTTAGGTGACTAAAGATGGTTCATTCTGCTTTACAAAAGATCTTTTTAACTTGACGTTATAATAAACAATCCATTTTTCCTCCCCCAGCATTAGTTGCTTCAAAAATGTGCTTCCTTGTTGTGTTTAAAGAAAGAGTCACAAATGGAAATGCGATCTATCAGATAATACTTCGTTAAATCGTAGTAAGCCCATACATCAACATGGTTATGAAACCAAGCTTCACAAAATGCTTAAGGATGGTGAATTTTGACATATTCTGCTAACTTATGATTATTAGGTTATTCTTGATCTGCATTTTAATCTGATCTTCATCTCTGGTTGAGGGCCTACCTGTGTGTTCTTGATCTTTAAAACTGAAATCATCAGCTTTAAACCTAGTAAACCACTTCTGCACAGTTCTTTTAGCTACACCATTGCCATAAACAACCTAAATAACTGCGATAACAATGCATACCTTCTTGGCCACTTGTGTGGCATTTTTACATTTTTGGTTAAAAAAAAACAGCCTCAAATACACTTTTTTCTTTCATATACAAAGGTATATAAAATTGTCAAAAGTAACACATCTGAACCAAATTTTTCTCCAAATATACTAAAATACCATTTTTTACAATATGTATGTATGTTTTATTGTTTTCAATCTTTCTGATGTATCAAAAACCTTACCTTATGCCACCTACCAAAAAATCAGCACAAACTTTCTGAACAAACCAATAGTAGTTTTAAACTACTTTCTACTAAAGTTAATTTTTAATTGCTACAAAGAAAAGAACATGATGTTCTTTTATCCATGTAAGATGATAATGGTACACTGCCAGGTAATTTGCCTGCTTGGCAACAAAACAATCATATTGTCAATATAAAAATGACAAATTCCCTGATTTTTGGGTACTTTTACAAATTTCCCTGATCTGTAGTCACATTGTAGAAATACATTAATCGAAGAGAATAACCATCCATTACCTTTCTTTTCCTGTATCTTTTGCGTCTTCTGTAAGTAATTATAATAGTGGATCCTCGAGCACCCAGTTTGCCTTTCTGTCCGGAATTCATGTCTTTTTTAGTACGAGCTAATGTAACTACTTTTTTTACTGCTTTTCTATAGACCCTTCTTCTTTTCTTGGGTGTTTTTTTTAAACTAGTCTTCCTTGATTTCTGTTTAAAATATAATTTAAATTAGTCTAAAAATGAAAGTGAATACATTATCAATAAAGTCCCCATGCCACCACCAGAAGAAGTATAATACAATCATACATCAATATTAGCTAAACAAGACATGAAATATAACCATAACAAAAACCATAACAACCATATAAAACATAAATCATTTGCCATTTAATTTCAGATTTTATAATATGATGAAAGAAATTCAGTACTGTAAATCAGGGTGAAGATGAATAAAACTAGCACTTCTCTCCTATTGCAATTTGGTTATTTTGTTGTGAGGGTTGAGGTAATTGCATACATACAAGATACATTAAATTAATGTTATACATTGAGAAAAAACAAAATGTTAAGTGCTAATTTCATTGAAAGATGTACTGAAACATTACACTTCAAATGATGTGTTTAATTTGAATAAAATGGATCTCTTTTATTAACATTTACCACAAAAGATTTTGTACTTTCAGTTTGCAAACTGATCAGAAAATATTGTGATTTTTGGGGGGAATCAATGCTGTCAGGTTTAGAAAAGTTTAAGCCAATAGTCAGCAGGAAAAGCAAAAAAGCACATTGTTCTTTAAATGCAAATTCATTACCTGTACACAATGAAAGCAATCAAAAGTCAATAATGCCATCTTAATTTTGGGAAATGGTAATAATTTCATTTTATGAACAATAATACAAATAATTTCATTTTATGAAGCTAAAAGTACATTTTAAGAGTAAACAATTGTAAGAGCACACATTTAAATATGAGGCTTAAGATCTGAACTGATTTATAAGGCCTTGGATGCTACTGCAGTTTTGCAACCATTAAATCAAGGATAATTTCAAACTTTGAGAGGAATTATAACAAATTATATTTTAAAAATGCAAGAATAATTAACTTTCAAATTTGCTTAAATATATATTTTTAAAATAGTGCTTTTTATAAACATGGTTTTTGCAACTTCTCTTATTACAAAACTGCACTTATGATGGCACTTTTTTGTGGTCGTGAGAGTTGTGATAATGAGATCAAACTACATAAAGGGAAAAAAAGCTTAAATGGTCAATACAATTAAAGTAAACAGAAAATAACTTAGTTAGCATTTAATTACAACATTTTATCAACAAGGATTTGAATGTTACTATTTCTTAAAATAATATTTAAAAGAGTACTTACAGGTGTGGGACGAGTAGTTCCACCACTTCTTAGATTTTGTACTCTTGAACGTACAGTTTCACTTGCTCTTGTACGAGGGATAATCCTTCGGCCTCTTGCATGACTAGGACCAGCTATAAAATAATAATAAATGTAAGTACGGTCTGATGAAAATGAAATGGGTCTAAAAATGCAGTTTTTTTTTTACATTTGCATTCCAATTACAAAAATCTTACTTGAAAATACGTATTTTTTTGTAAAGATTATTCATGTTACATATGTTAATTAAAATAAACCAACTTTTATAAATATTAATTACATGTTTAATACTGTATCAATATCTTTTTTAAAGGCTTTCATTATACCTATAAAATACTTTTTATGTGCTAAATGGTTTTTGATGATGCAAGTTTACAGAAATTACATCTTTTCATAATGTCATTTTAACTTGATGACAGTATAACAGGATTCTGATCTCTCTCTCTTTTCTTTGTTAAGACGGTCTCTATTTTGTTTTCTAGTATTCATTTAAAAACATCTTATTCAGTCAAAACTTCTCGAGTTCTCTGCTACTCCTCTCTTTTTCTTTTCAAATTCTCTATGGCTTTTCAGTTAGTTGTTTTTGTTAGTTGTTTCAGTTAGTTATTTTTGTTAGTCTTTCATCATTGATGCAATGGATCATTGATTTCATCATTGAAGCATCATGGAAATATTATTTTTCTATTTGTATATATATTCCAATGGGCGGGCACTTGCTCATCAAGCATTTTTTCACTAGTAAGGTCTGAATTACTGGCCATTTTCTTATGGGAGCACCCAATGGGCAACTAGTATTGGGGTAAAGCTGGGGGTTATACCAAGACGGGATTTAAGCCCGGACCCAAGGTGTGATAGAATGGTTCTTAAACCACTACACCACCCGGGCAGCAACAAGTTTGTATATTACATTGGTAATTTTTTATAATTTCATTCTTATGTGAAGAATTCATTGATATGATTTTCTTTTGAAAATGCAAAGTATTGAACCATTGATAAGCTTTCTAAATTTTCACTTGATACTATTTACTTTTTTACTACCTCTCAGGCAATCAGAAAACAGTCCTGAAACATGTGACAACAGACCTATAATACTTTATCAGGCATCCTTTCAAATAATTGTTTAAGCAAATAGGAGAAGACATTTTTAAAATATCTTTTGCAGCCTACTTTCATAGAATCAATTTTTAAAAATTATTTCCCATATTAATTTACAAAGAACAAAAACTCTAATATCTAATGACTGCAGTGCAAGACTAGTACATGGTGGTAAACAAAAACACAAGAACTGAAGTAAACCTTTTGATGTTTATTTAATTTCTTGGCATTTTTGTTGAACATTCACAAAAAATAATAACACATTCATTAAACATTATAATACATATGTGTTTTCAAATATTTATAATTTCAAAATAAGTTGAAAATTATTATTATTATTATTATTTATTTATTTATTTATTTATTTATTGAGATTGTAAGATTTTCACAATTGAATGTTAAGCATAAAATTATACCCATTTTACCCCTTATTACTAAAAGTCTTACAAAAAAAATAAATGTTAAGAATAGTAATTTAAGATAAGCATAAAGAATGTGCTCAAGTATAAACAACAAACATGACTGATTTTAAGGTTTGAAATATTGTTAGAAAAATAAACAGCGGCATCTGATGAACAAAATAATAAAAATAAATTTACCATAAATAAGTTATTTTTCAAATTGTTTGACCAAAAATGTATACCCATTTTCTCCCACCAGACTCTGTAATCCATACATTAAAAAAATAAATAAATAAAAAATAAAAAAATAAAAAATAAGAAGAGAGAGAGAGACGGAAAAACCATACAGTTATATAAAAGAGACCTCCACCTTGTTTTTTTGTTTTTTTTTAAACCTGTCATTAGTCAATTTGGGATTGAAAGGCATTTTATTAATTTAAAAAATTAGCGAGATTTTTTTTTGTTTTAATTTACTTATTTGAGATATTTAAAAACAAACTATTTTAAAGATGAGATAAGTAATTGTATGAGAAATGATCACATTGTTCAAGATGCAAACAAAAGCTACAGCAGGTTAACAGAAATAAACGAACTTAGTTACTTATTTTAATCTACAAAATATGACTGATTTTAAGATTTTACTAATATTTATCTTTATAAAATGAACATACATTTTCAGTAAACAAAATAGAAGAAAATGGTGCAGAAACACTTCCCTTTATAAAGTCGAACCCACTTAATAGAATACTCGTTAAAGGAATATCTTGCTTATCGTAATAAATTTTCAATGTACGAAATTGTAAGAATTAGTAAATGCGATTCAGGATAATGGAATATTGTACTTATTAGTGTAAATTTTTGTGGCAAATTGGCCATTCTATTAAGCAGGTTTGACTGCATATACATGTTTTGAAGGAAATTTACTAATAAAAAACAAAAACACAGAAGTATTTTTTTTAACTCTAAATTCTTACATTTAGTTTACAACTGATTGAGATGACAATGATAACACATACCTACTGGCTTGTTATCAAAAATACCAGAACATGGTGGACAGAACCATTCTTCAATAGGAATGTAGAAAAGTGGAGGATCAAGACACTCACAGTGATATGCTAAATCACATCCATCACATAATAAAAGTCTATCTTCTCTATCACCACTGTGGCATATTTCACACACTGTTACACTCTCTTGCATTGTGTCTTCAGGTTCTTTAGGTAAAACTTTTACCTTTACCTAAAATTTAAGGCAGACATTTAATAACAGGCAACAATAATTAACTAATTTAGAGTACAACTACCATTGCAAATGCTGCAATAATAAACTTTAGAGTACTTTTTCATTAACTATCATTACACAGAAATACACACATTTATATACACTCTTTCATGTATGACTTATATGACTTGGAGGGGGAGGCCCAAAGAGGGCCAGGCACCGCGACCATGGGTCTATTGTACCATCCCCAAGCAATTTGGAAAAAGTCCTGAAAAGGCGATTTAAAAGCTCTTTCATGTAACGCAACAATATACCGGATACAAGTTTAAACAAATTGAATTAATTGTTAATAACATCCAACTGATAAGAAAAATAGGACTATCCTATCACCCGGTACATTGTTCTGTTTACAATTCTGTTTTGTTTACCTCTATAGCTTTGCTTGACGCAGCCCTCAGGCGATGAATGGCCAGCAAAGAATGCTGCCGTTGGATTATTTTATTTGCATACCAAAGAAATATTTATTTACAGATTTATACTATCAATAACCAGATATTAACCTAGGGAATGCAATACCACTTTTGTGGGATTACTATATCATGACTACAATTTTCATGTTTATGTAAGGTATTATATTAATTCTGAAATAAGATAAAGTATTAAACTTGATAGTACTTACAATCTTACTTCTTCCTATTTTTCTCCATTAAAATCAATTTTTATTTGAATGAAATGCCAATCATGGGGAATTGCGGGATCCCGTATATTGTTGCATTTGCTATTTCCTCCCAAATAAAATATTTTCCATGTACAGAATTAGATGCAGTAGATGCATATCTTCCAATACCTAGTGAATGCAATCCAGCACTGTTTTTCGTTTCGCAGGATTGAGATTTGTTCAATCCCATAGGATTAACATTTCATTAAAATAAAAAATTTAATAAAGTAGGAAAAAGTAAGATTTTAAGGACTATCAAGTTTAATACATTATCTTTTTTCATAATTAATACAATCTAAATAATAAAATTCATGTCCGTAACACTGCCAGGTTCGTCTGATTGCTCCCGGTACATCTGGCGGCCATGTTGAAATTTTGATAAAAGCGACATTTTTATCTCTAATTAAAAGGAAAATCTTTTTGTACAGTTCGAAGATCTTTGATTCTTTGAAAAAAAAAATCACAGAACATAATTCCTGGCATAGATCGATTAGATGACGTCATTGGTGAAAATACTCCTTTTGCGCGACAAGCTTTAAAATCTCTGCTGTAGATCGATTAGATGGCGTCACATGCTGACCAAAATACTCCTTTTGCATGACAAGCAACACTGAAACACCTATTTGTAGGAATTCTTTTTTAGAAATTGGTAAAACTCTTTGAGATGAGAAAAACGTGCTTGTTGTTGTTTGTGGAAGTCATGGTTTGTTTTGTTTTTTTCATTGATCTCAGCCGAGTGTTTTTAAACGTTGATAGCCTGACATTTGTGAAATCCTATTTTAAAAGCATTTGAGTGTTTTAGATTGTTTTAGTGACAGCATTTGTTTAAATGGATGCATTTTGATTTCAACGTTATTGGATCGTAACATTTATTTTGATTGTTTTGGGACATTTGTTTCATTTTTGTCTTAAATCCATAAGCGTTTGTTTAATTTTGAAGTGTTTAATTGAATGTTTTAGATTGCTTTTGGTGATATATGTTTTAGTCATAAGCATTTAATTCTGAATTCATTTAACCGGATGGATTTTGATTTCAACGTTATTGAATTTCATAGCTTTTATTAAGGTTGATTTGGTATCATTTATTTTGTTTTTGTCGTAAATCTATAATTACTAGCTGGCAGACGACGCAGGTTTCAAATTTCAGTTACGAAGAGGACAGTGTACCGTAGGTTGCACAAGCCAGTCGCGAAGCGGCCATCGACGGCCAAAATTGGTCGACGAAGGTAGCTAGTACCTAACATAAATATGAAAATTATAGCCATGATATAGTAATCCTGCTAAAGCAGAATTGCATTCCCTATATTTACCAGTTCTTTTTTTATATAAAGATTAGTTAAACTTATTAATCTAATTGTTTTTTAAAGACCTGACATTATTTATAAAAAAAATCAGATTTAAATCAAATAAATTTGATTTTTTAGAAAGTGATTGTATCAACCTTTCAAGTATATTATATTAGGCAAGTTGAAGAGTTTAGGCTGATTATTTTACCAACTATGCGAAAAATTCCAGAGCTGGGAGTCGAACCCAGGACTACCGCTTAACGTGCGGGTGCTCTACCACTGAGCTACTTTGGGACGATTCCCAGATGAAATTTCTCGCTTTAGAATCTCGCTCGGAAATGGAGTTGTCGCGATTTAATTGTTTCATCTGTTCCATCTGTGGTTTGCAGAGGAAGATGATAAATGCTATCAGTTTTAAAGCGAGAAATTTCATCTGGGAATCGTCCCAGAGTAGCTCAGTGGTAGAGCACCAGCACGTTAAGCGGTAGTCCTGGGTTTGACTCCCAGCTCTGGAATTTTTCGCATAGTTGGTAATATAATCAGCCTTAACACTCCAACTTGCCTAATAAATCTGATTTATTTATATTTTTTTTTAATCAGGAGTTTTTACACCCCATAATAGATGTCAAGGAGTTAAAATTAAGTGAGCAGTGCATACAGTGTAAGATAACCAGCTGATCATTTAACTTTTGGGAATGACATTAGAAATAAAATACATAATATATGTCTGCATTGATAACTACTAATTAAATGTGACAATTCAATTTACCTTTCTTAAAACAGGTCCACCAGGAATAGCTCGCATTTGGATGTAGTTGAATTCTGTTCTATCAATAGGACAAGTATTTATATTCTATAGTAAAAAAAAAAGTAATTAACTTAATAAAAAATAATTAAAACAATATTATTGCCACAAACTTGGATGTATTCAAGAAAGAGACTAAAATATCTGGTCTTAAGTAATTTAAGTCTAAAAATATCAAGGAGCCAAACTAAACAAGAGTTTGGTTAGAATTGTGTAAGTGTATGCATATAGATGATAAGAATTGATCTGACAATCATAGTTAATTTATGCCTATTGAATTTTTTAAAACTCAATACCATCTTTTAATTTATAGTAATCTGAATTTGTTAGGCCGAGCTGATCTTTTAGGTTATCCATGACATAGAAAAAAAAATCTAGCAATGCTTATATAATACAGTCATTGATCAAAAGCACAGGGCTGTACAAAGCACGACTGCCATGCCGCACATAGCCTATGACATATTTTTGATCCACCAGAAATATGAAATTTTTCTTAATAAATAGTCTAACAGCCAATGCTCATCTATTGGGGCAACTAAAAAATCTTGGCTTAAAAATGGGTTCAATGATGGGCAGTACCTATCTTTGTGAAAGTGCATATTCAAATGTGCATTTTATAAAATCTAAATACAAGTTTTCCTTGACAGATAAGTCATTTACACACAAGCTGCATCTGACAAAAACTAATATTAATGCTGGTATTGATAGAACTGTAAAAGATAAATTGGTGAAGAACTAATAAAATTAAATATAACAGAGATATCTGTTATTTTTTTCTTCAAACAGTATTTGTTTTTGTTTGCTGACTATTTATGTAGCCCTCAGATCTATATTGTAATTTTTACTGGTATGAGATTGCATTGGTTTGAACGGCCCTGCTTAGCATGGTTTGCCCTTCAAGTCAAATGGCTTGCTTCAAAACTTTTGGGTTATTATATACACATTCTTCCAAAATATGCATCTTACCCAAAATAGTTTGAAATTTCAGTATGTTTCTGTAGTTGTAGTGAATGCGCTGTTGGATTCCATATTAAATGCAATGATGTAAATTAATTTTATTGATGTTTAAAAAAACAAATCTCAGTACTAAGATGGTGAAACTTTTGTTATTCAGTACATACAGTAGGGATGATGCTAAGTACGTTTCAAGTAAATAAGCTCATTTGAGTAGTGTTTTGATTTGAAAAAAATAACTTATTGTTCTAGCGAGCTATGAGTAGTAAAACCAAATTTCAGATTAATATTTTGATTTGTTATGATTTGAAAAAAAAAAAATCTGGAGTGACTCCACTCGACTTTCCGAACACTTATGATTAAGATCATTACCAAGCATTTAAATAAATTTTAATCGATGAATAATTCAAATATATATGCCAAATTGAAGCTCAATCGAATGTACAGTTTAAACGCTAGCGCACTTTCAAGAATTTCTCCCCATAGGCCATAATGTAAAAGAAATCTTTGTCGTAGCCCTGTAAAAAAAACTATTAAGTCCTATACACATCAAAATCAATACAGGTCTTGCGACGGGGGTTTATAACATGTATACCCAATTTGAGCTCAATCGAAAGTACCGTTTAAACGCCAGCGCACTTTCTAGAATTTCCCCCCATAGGCCATAATGTAAAAGAAATCTTTGTCGTAGCCCTGTAGAAAAACTATAAGTCCTATACACACCAAAATCAATACCGGTCTTGGGACGGTGGTTTATAACATATATACCCAATTTGAGCTCAATCGCATGCCCCGTTCAGGAGCTATCGTGTTCACTCACATACACACAAACACACACACATACATACATACATCTCGTAAAAATAGCATAAATGAATTCAGAAGACCTCAAAACGTGTAAATACACCAAAATCTCGAATTCAAATTTTTTCATGATTACAATACTTTCCTTACATGGTACATGTTCGGAAAGTAATAACTTTTGTTCTAGCGAGCTATGAGTAGTAAAACCAAATTTCAGGTTAATATTTTGTGTAATGTTTAAATTGTACTACTTATCTTTTTGGGGTTTTTTTATTTCCTTCACGGCACTCACTCTTGTGACCTGGCGGTTTGTTTTGGTTCGTTCGGCGCACTAACGACAAAACAAGTTGCCAGATCGGAAGATCAAAATTTTCCTATTTGATATGTGGTATTGGTATTATCGTAACTTTTGATAAATAATTAATGTTAAAAATATTTATATGTGGTTTTAAATCGAGCCGACTTTTCCTTTTCTTTATGCCGATATTTTTTTTCTTAAATAAATTTTTTGGTACAGACATCTTATTTTGGCTTTGTAATGTGTTTGCTAAATTCTAAGTTTTGGTTTAGACTTTTTTTTTATGCCAAAGTTTTTCTCAGTCTTTATTTTTTTTTATTTTGCCTTTTCTGTTTTTTTTTTATTCCCCTTTTCACTGCATCAATTTTTATATAAATCGATCGATTGAATCAAGATTCAATACGGAGACATCGAAATCAGCGGAGGAACACAACAGAAGACACCTACGTGTATAAAAAATGAGAATACCTCGAAAATAACAAAATAACCAGCAAAATAGTTAAATTTCCTTTTTAATTCGACTTTACTTTACCAACTAAACAAGTTTTATTTCATTTTAATACGTACAAAGAGATGAAAGAATAAAGTTCATAAGCGAACTTTGTTGCCGCATGAATACTGAAGTGAGAAGGGAGAAAAATCAAAGGCGAGTATTTGGCGGCAAACTGAAAGAGCTCGCTCTCTGCTGCTTGGGTGCTGGTTGGCTGCCTCGACTTAGTCTCCTGTGACATTTTGGTTTGGAGAAGATGGATTGGCATGGCGATACTATTTGAAGATACTCATCTGGGGGCCCCCGAACTTACCAACATCATGATAAGTTTCTTTTCTTTCCTTTTTCTTTCTCTATCTTTTTTTAAAATTTTTTGTCAGCTTATTAAAAAAATTAAGTGCACTTCAATTATGGTTATAAAACATCTAACGAACTCTATTAATGATAAGTTAAGTTAAGGTTAAACTTCTATGTAAAGGTGTGGATTGTTATTCAAGACCTAAAAAAAAAAAATATGTTTTAGATATGTTTAAATAAATATTTAGTTAAAGTGTATCAGAGTATTTCTCGTTTATTTCTTGTTTCTCTTCACTTAGCTTGCATAGCGTCGTTGCGCCATTGTTTTTGGTTACAGCTAACACACACAGAACCTGGGTATTTTGACTTTGGGGAATGAGTCATAACACGATACGATTCTTTCAGCCTCTATGCCATTTGATTTTAGGAAGGAAATATTTTGATAATTTTTTTTAAACTTTAATTTTTTTGGAACTTTAGAAATTTAAGCAAGTTTGTAATGAAGTCATGGCAGTAGAAACTTAAATAAAAAGGCTGTGCAAATATATAGAGAAAAAAAAGCAGTAAAGCTAGTGGAATATGGGCTATAGCAGTACTGAAGAGATACAATAAATAAATCAAGTTATTATTAAAAACCATACTGTAAAACTACTTGAGATGCTCCACATTTAAAGCCGTTATTATTGTTACAACTGGGGTTTTTACTTTATTTAACCCTGGTGTCTTTTTTTTATTAATTAATTAATTTTGAAAACGATTAATTTGCTAAAATAAATTACTGAAACTTTTTTGTTAAGGCCGTCATGAACATAAGTGGTTAGTGTTCTTGCGTTATGAAATAACTAGGTAAGTTTATCATTGTCTAGAAGAATAAAAGTAATTAAATATCGCGAACCTGTAAAAGAAAATTTTGATATTCATCCTAAAGAGAAAATTAAAACTTCAACATCCTGAAATAAAACTTGATGGACAGAGAGATCGACTCCAATAAACAAGCGATTAATTCAGCTCTAGATGTAATTTATTCATTATCATTATATCTTACATTATTAACGAAGGTAAACCTCAATAACATAAAAATACATTTTTTTACCATCAATTATTCAAGACAACATAACATCTCCTCATATGAACTAAAGTGAAACACTTAAATCTCTAAATAATAGGGAGCTGAAAATTTTTCTTTTCATATTAAAATAAAAAAAGGAAACATCGTTAACCGTAAAAAAAAATTATTCTGAGTGGACAGAAAATAAAATAAATATTTAAAACTTACATGAGCGGATCTGGAGAAAAATAAAAAAAAAAACTTAAATAAAGAGAAACATAGATATTGTTCGCATCATAGTGAGACGTTAAAAGAACGAAGAGGAGAGAAGAGAGGAAAAAGTCAGATACCGCAGCTTTCGCTGCGCTCATCGAAGTCCCGTTACAAACTTTTTCTCCGCGGCACGTTCGCCCGCCGCATCACACCTCGCCTCCGATGTGTAAAGTAGTTCGTGCAGTTATATTTTTACTTTTTAAAGTTTCACCTCTCATTTTGCAAACACGATCTATTTTCCATACATGAGGTGAACTTAGGTCATCATATCGTCACCTTTCATGACGACGTACTGAATAATTATTATTTTAATTAATTTTGGTCTCCGTATTCTTGCGCTGTTGTTTTCGTCTGCTCCCATGATGACACAGCTCTCTGGAATGTTGATTACTTTTCCATGTGTGCCCCTGCACTCGATATACCAGGCTTTATTCACTGGGGGGTGTAAACAAGATTGCGAAGCATCTTCTTGATGTATCTTGGGACGTTTTTGGAAAAAAGGAACATAGGAAGAGATACTTAGGAAAATAAAACAGTAGAGAATTTACTAAGCAAAATTACTTAATTTTGTATTAAAAAAAACTAGAAACTCTGATTTTTCCTACAAAATTTCCATTGTAGAATATTTTAGTTTATAAAAAATAAAAATTGGCATTCCTTCAAAAATTTTACACATATAAAAAAAACAGTCCACTCAGAGAAAAAAAAGGAAAAAATGTCCACTCAGAAGGGTTATAACAAATCACCATTTACTACATGTCATAATTTGAAAATTCCTTTAAAATTTGATTGAACAAAATAAAATCATTCTTTTAGTTTTTTAATCTTAAATATTGAACCAAATTACTGTTAATATTTGTCACTTAGGAGAGTGTTTACACACATTTAGTACCATACATAGTTAATTACTTCTATTAAGGGGAGAGCATAGCATAAAATTTATTTTCTGACAAAATTAAAAATGGCTTTAAGATTTATCCACAACTACTGAAAACAGCTTCATGCCCTTAGGCCTTAATAATCAGCACAACAACTACCTTCCCCTTCGTAGAAAAAAAAAAATTTGTAACAAATTTTTTTTTTTTTCTTCAAGTAGTATAAACATAAGATTAAACAAAATTTGCTTAGATAGCAATCATACTATCCTAAAAAAGAAGATAAAGGTATATCCTGGACCTTTACAAAATGAACATAAAAATAATCACTTTCAATCCTATTACTGGAAATGTATTAAAGTGTACACACCTCACAAACATACAATTGATAATAATAAAAATAATTTATACATAAAATAGGTCATGGTAAAAAAATATATGATATAATTCCTCCCAAAACAAGAAATTATTGCTGAAGAGACAATTCTGAGTAGACGTCCAGCATCTCACTCCGTCCTTCTGTTGGCTCCAACATCAGGCTTCCATGTGTACCTCTTCAACAGTATAAAAATTTTCGCGCGCATAATACAACAAAACATTGAACAGACATAACAAAAAGAATAGAAAAAATATATACAGGTGAGCTCATTTGGGTATACCTTTAAAAGAAAAATATAATTTTAATTTTTCTTTATGACAAAACCATGTTTGTCTCAAGGATGCAAGTTGTATGATTGTGGTCTCTGAGACCGAGTTTGGACTCTGTTTGTGGTGAGAAAAGTATTGTGATTGACAGACTGTTCACTGTCATCTACAATTTCACTATCCCTGTCTAAAAATGAAATTTAGCTGTCAGCACTTGATAAGTTATCAAAGAGCCTAGGATCCCAATCAAAAGGTGACTGTGATCTATTTTCAGTCAAACAAGTCTCGTTTTGTGTTCTATCACTGTCTATCGCATCCTCATCACTGTGAGTAGTGCCCGCCTGAGCAAAATTTGAATTGTAAAACAATCTAGCTCTTCTGCGTCTCCTAGCAGTGACATATAATGCCTGATCTGAGAGATCTGTTTCACCATGCACCTGGGAGTCATTATCTTTTTGGTTGTTAGTTACTTCATCAGTATGATCATCATTTAATAGTAGGGAGAAAACTATACGTTCTTGTAATTTCGTTAACCTATCAACATGTACTAACTGGGTATCATCAGGATTATTGATATGAGTTATTACAAAGTTAACATTAGAAGTTTTTCTTTTTATTCTGCAAACTCCTTTATTAAATTTTGAAAATTTTTTGCATTTACCAGGTTCTAAGACAGGTGTATACAATAAAACCAGATCTCCCACTCTCAACTGTTTATCCTTACAAAAAGTACTTCTATATTTTTCTTGTTTTTCTGCAGCTTTAGTTAAGTTATCTTTAATTACCTCAAAAGTCTTTTGTAACCTAATTTCTAAATCTTCACTAAGTTCTCTCTGATCTGCATAAGAACGTTTAGGAGATGGTGTCAAGAGATCAATAGGTAAAATAGGGTCCCTACCATAAATTAAGTGAGCTGGTGTGTCATTTAAAGCTGAGTGTATGGCAGTTCTGTATGCTAAAATAGCAAAGTGTAAATATTTATCCCAATCAGAGTCTGTCGATTGAATCAAGTGTGTTAACGCATAAATTATTGTAGCATTAACCCGTTCGACGAGGCCGTCCGAACTTGGGTGGTAACTGGTAGTATTATGTTTCTTTATCCCTAATTTTTCATACACTTTTTTAATGCTTTCAGAAATAAGTGAACTTCTTTGATCAGTAATCAGATGTTCTGTAATGCCATGAGTTGAGATAAACTTTTCTAAAACTAAAGCGATGGTATGTGTTTGAATGTCTTTAACAGGATATGCTTCAACCCAGCGTGTAAAGTAATCTGAGATGACTATTATGTATTTATTACCATCTTCTGTTAATGGCAAAGGCCCTACTGCATCCATCCCAATTCTCTCAAAAGGTCTACTTGTGATATCAATTCGCTGGAGAGGGGCTTTATGCTTTTCCTTATAACCTCTCACTTCACAACATTGAATGCATGATGCAACATAGTTTAACACATGTTTGTATTGTCCCCACCAAAAGTATTTATTCTTGATTCTTAATAAAGTTCTCCTAAAGTCAGGATGAGCTGAGGTAATGGAATCATGTGCAAGCTTGAGTACTTCATTAATCAATATTTTAGGAATTACTAACTTTTCAGATCCATTTTTCTCTATTTTAGAATTTTGAATGCAATATAAAATGCCATTTTTTGTGTAAAAGGTGTTATTGTTAATACATAATTCACTCTGGTTATTAAGTTGATCTAAAATTTCTCTGCATTTACTGTCATCAGCCTGAAAGGTTTTTAATCTAGTGGGTGGAAAAGGTATATAATCTTCAGTGCTTATTATTTCAGTTACATTGACATTTCTTGAAAGCACATCAGCAGGTATGTTATGTTTACCCGGAGTATGTATGGTTTGAAAATCATAATTTTGTAGTTGTAAAGCCCAGCTTGCTACACGTCCACCCTCTCTGAGCTTCAAGGCATAAGACAGGGACTTTTGATCACAATATAAGGTAAATTTCTTGCCGTATAAATATTGACGAAAATAATTAATCCCCCAAACTACTGCTAAGGCCTCCCTCTCAAAGACACTATAACGGGTTTCCGCACCACTGAGACTTGCGTAAGCCACAGGATGTGTGTGACCATCCTCGCCAATTTGGCTAAGAACTGCTCCTAAGGCATGGCCTGAGGCATCTGTATGTAGAATGAAATCTTTGTTGACATTGGGTAGATTTAAACAAGGGTATGATGTTAAAGCATTCTTAAGTAATTGAAATGCTGATTCAGCAGCTTCATCCCATAAAAATTTCACTGAACCTTTGGTTAGGTTAGTCAAGGGAAGTGCAATATGAGCAAAATCTTTCATAAATTTCCTATAGAAATTACATAATCCTAAAAATGAATGTACATGTTTTTTTGTGCGGGGGTACAGGAAAGTTCTTAATTGCAGTGACATTTTTATTTTCTGGTGAAATTTTCCCATCCATAACTTGAAAACCTAAGTAAACAATTTTATCTTGTATCATCTGGCATTTAGAAGGATTAAGCTTTAAATTATGTTCTCCTAATCTAGTAAAAAGCATGTCTAATTTAGATAGATGATCTTCGAAAGTCTTAGAGGCTACTATGAGGTCATCCAGGTAAGTGTTAATATTAAAATCTTTTAATCCTGCAAGTACTATTTCTAATAGGCGTTGGAAGAATGAGGCTGCATTGGCTAAACCTTGAGGTAATCTGTTCCACTGATATAACCCAAAATCTGTACAAAATGCTGTTTTGTGTCTATCTTCTGGATCAAGATCCATCTGCCAGTAGCCCGAGCATAGATCCAAAGAAGAAAACAATTTAGCACCCTCTAATGAGTCTAAGAGGTCTGAAATGAGCGGTAGAGGAAAAGGGAGTGGTAAGGTCTTGAGATTTAGTTTTCTGTTATCACAAACTAGCCTATAAGTGTTGTTCTTTTTCTTGACTAAAATTACTGGTGCAGCATAAGGAGAATCACTAGGAGATTTATTCCAGCATCTAGTAGCTGATTAATTTGTGTCTTTAATTCTTGTCTAAGGGGATGTGGTGTTCTGTATGGCTTCGATCTAATAGGTATGTCATCCGACAAAAATACTCTATGTGAAATTGTAAAACATCCAATTAAGTCAGATACAGAATCTGCAAAAATATGAGTGTGTTTTCTGAGGAGCTCAAGAACTGTTGCTTTTTGACTGTCTGATAAGTGATCTAAATTAAATTGTCCCCCGAATGGTTCAAAATCCTCTTCAAAAGTTTTTTTCTCTACATTCATTTACTTCAACCTGCTGAATAAGCTTGGTATATATTGGTTATAAAGTTACTAATTTAGTGTGTTTATTAATATGTAAGGTGTCATCAGAAAAATTTGCTACTTTAATGAAGTACTCTCCATGTTTATTGCTATCATTTACTGAACTAGACACTAACCATTTGCTTGACCAAGAAAGGCCTGATGGTTGAATCAAAACAGTGTCTGTAGTAGGATCAAAATTCTTTGTATATACAGGAATGATTGTTTCAGAATGAGGTGGGATTTTAACTTTAACCTTATTATATCCGAAAATTTCTGGCTGAGTAATATTAATTTCTAATATATTACTATGTGGGCTCTCTGATATAGTATGATCCGTGCACCAAGGGGTATTGAAAAAGGCATTACCTATTAATTTATTTTCACAATCTACAAGAATTTGGTGATTAGTTAAAAAATTGATACCCAAAACAATATGATAAGATCTATTTAACGGAGTTTGTGACACAAAGAAGACATCTTTCATTATATACTGATCAATGGTGATAGGCACCTGAATAACTCTATCCAATGTCATCACAGAATTAGTAATCCCTTTGACTTGTACATTACAATTTTGTTCACTTAAACTCAATTCTCATCTAATATCTGTCAAAATGGAGTTGTTTATGATTGAAATAGCAGCCCCTGTGTCAACCAAAGCTTTATAAGTATGTGTACCAATGACAACTTCAATAATAGGTAATTCTAAATTATCCGAAAAAATAGATTCAATCATGACACACCTGTCACGGGGTTTGAAGCTCAGATTAGGCGGTGTGCTATTACCTATCTGCCCCTCTACTTGTTTAAATTCATGTTATAATTATTATGTAAATTCCATGGCCTTCTGCAGTGTCTACTTATATGGCCTTCCTGGTGACAATTAAAACAGACTGGAGCCCTATTCTGTGGTCTGTCCCTGTATTGCTGTGTACCCTGATTAGTATGCTGGAAGTTTTGCCTGTTCGTAGCTACTCCTCTTTGATTTCCTTCCCTTACTAGTCTGCTTAATCTTTCTACCTCTTCCGATAATTAATTGACTTTCCTATCTGTGTCTGTGACCGAATTTTGCAAAATTGCCTTAATGTCTTTCAATTCTGCGGCTAAATCATCATTGTGATTCGTAACCTTCTGCGTTAAATTAACTGACACCGCTTATTTATCTAACTCTGAACAGTTCTCTTCCTGTAGTACTAATTCCCACAGCGCGTCAAATGACTCTGGATTTTGACCCATAACAAACCGCCTAACTGCTGGTTGGAGTCCAGCTAATGCTTGGTGAAGTACCATATTCTGTCTAGTCTTTTCATCAGTGAAACATTTGTGTGAAAGACCTAAAATTCGTGTTAAGAAATTCCTTGCCGACTCATTTGGTTGCTGTGTTGCACCAGACAATTCTATCAGGCTAGACCCCTTTGACGAAGCTTTCCCAAATCTATTCCTCAATGCATTCTTCAACTCTTTAAAAGATGTTATATCTTTTAGTTGTGGCTGAGATCTTAAAAATTTTGCTGCCTCCCCTGTGAGTTTGCTTTTAGCAGCAAATAAGAGCTGCCTATCTGCCCAGTCAGCATAGTTTCCTACCTCTTGCACTTGATCTAAAAATTCATGAACCATAATATTTGGGTTTTCTCCCGAAAATGCATTAACTAAACATATATAATCTGCTAAATTGTTATTTGGGTTCGTAATTTTTTTCATTAATTCCTCTAAGTTATCCATGTTTACAGACGGTACAATATTATCTTGAGGCATAATGACCATTAATTAAATATATTTATGATGGTTTTGATTGGAAAAAAAATAACCTTAAATCACAATATTGAATGTTCTATATTATTATTACACTCTCCTAAGGACATTAACAAGAGTCAATCTGTCTGGCATCATAACAAATAAAAATCGCGATCTTCTAGACAACGTTAAAAGGGCGAGGCACCATTGTTACAACTGGGGTTTTTACTTTATTTAACCCTGGTGTCTTTTTTTTTATTAATTAATTAATTTTGAAAACGATTAATTTGCTAAAATAAATTACTGAAACTTTTTTGTTAAGGCCGTCATGAACATAAGTGGTTAGTGTTCTTGCGTTATGAAATAACTAGGTAAGTTAATCATTGTCTAGAAGAATAAAAGTAATTAAATATCGTGAGCCTGTAAAAGAAAATTTTGATATTTATCCTAAAGAGAAAATTAAAACTTCAACATCCTAAAATAAAACTTGATAGACAGAGAGATCAACTCCAATAAACAAGCAATTAATTCAGCTCCAGATGTAATTTATTCATTATCATTATATCTTACATTATTAACGAAGGTAAACCTCAATAACAAAAAAATACATTTTTTTACCATCAATTATTCAACACAACATAACATCTCCTCATATGAACTAAAGTGAAACACTTAAATCTCTAAATAATAGGGAGCTGAAAATTTTTCTTTTCATATTAAAATAAAAAAAGGAAACATCGTTAACCGTAAAAAAAATTATTCTGAGTGGACAGAAAATAAAATAAATATTTAAAACTTACATGACCGGATCCGGAGAAAAATAAAAAAAAACTTAAATAAAGAGAAACATAGATATTGTTCGCCTCATAGTGAGACGTTAAAAGAATGAAGAGGAGAGGGAGAGAGGAAAAAGTCGGATACCGCAGCTTTCGCCGCGCTCATCGAAGTCCCGTTACAAACTTCTTCTCCGCGGCACGTTCGCCCGCCGCATCACACCTCGCCTCCGATGTGTAAAGTAGTTCGTGCAGTAATATTTTTACTTTTTAAAGTTTCACCTCTCATTTTGCAAATACGATCTATTTTCCATGCATGAGGTGAACTTAGGTCATCATATCGTCACCTTTCATGACAACGTACTGAATAATTATTATTTTAATTAATTTTGGTCTCCGTATTCTTGCGCTGTTGTTTTCGTCTGCTCCCATGATGACACAGCTCTCTGGAATGTTGATTACTTTTCCATGTGTGCCCCTGCACTCGATATACCAGGCTTTATTCACTGGGGGGTGTAAACAAGATTGCGAAGCATCTTCTTGATGTATCTTGGGACGTTTTTGGAAAAAAGGAACATAGGGAGAGATACTTAGGAAAATAAAACAGTAGAGAATTTACTAAGCAAAATTACTTAATTTTGTATAAAAAAAACTAGAAACTCCGATTTTTCCTACAAAATTTCCATTGTAGAATATTTTAATTTATAAAAAATAAAAATTGGCATTCCTTCAAAAATTTTACACATATAAAAAAAACAGTCCACTCAGAGAAAAAAAAGTAAAAAATGTCCACTCAGAAGGGTTATAACAAATCACCATTTACTACATGTCATAATTTGAAAATTCCTTTAAAATTTGATTGAACAAAATAAAATCATTCTTTTAGTTTTTTAATCTTAAATATTGAACCAAATTACTGCTAATATTTGTCACTTAGGAGAGTGTTTACACACATTTAGTACCATACATAGTTAATTACTTCTATTAAGGGGAGAGCATAGCATAAAATTTATTTTCTGACAAAACTAAAAATGGCTTTAATTAATTAAGATTTATCCACAACTACTGAAAACAGCTTCATGCCCTTAGGGCTCAATAATCAACACAACATTATGTAAAACAATAATAAATATGGAATCTGTACCTTGGACCATTCCTGAATACAATCATAACAGAATGTATGCTCACAGCTCTCAGGAGTACCCAAGTCTTGGCCAATAAATTTATTTAAGCAAACTGGGCAACTTTCACGCTCAGGATCATCATCAGATAAATTATTTGTTTCTGGTGTGTTTTCATTATCTGTAAAAAAAAAAAAAAAAAAAAAAAAAATTATTTAATATTTATTTATATATATATATTACAGGTTATTTTGTGAAACAATTTAACTTATATTCATTACTTCTGGTTAGCACAAAATTTCATACTTAGATGTAAAAGGATATAAAAGGATATACAGTGAAACTTCTCAGGAGCGACAATCCTCCATTCTTTGAAAAGTCGGTTGTTAAGACAGGTGGTTGCTATAAAGTATAAGCATTTCGTAGCCAAGGGAAAAAAATGCTAAAATATACTGTTTATTTTGTTATTTATGAAATTGCATACTTATACATAAGTAGCTATCGAACCTTTTTTCATAAATTTTAATAAAATAATTAGAAATTTTAGATTGTTTCATTCTTTTTTCTCTCTCCGAGAGTTCTTCTCTCTCTACTTTATTTTTTACATCTGACAAAAGAGCATTTATTCTGATATTCTTCATGCATTCTGAATTTGCCGGACGGTTACTTTTGAAACCTTAGTGACTAAGGTTTAGAATCCTACATGACGGTTACTTTTGAACCCTTAAAGCAAATAGTAAAATCTATTTGCTTTAAGGGTTCAAAAGTAACTGTCAACTCCTCTCTGAATTTCCTTCTTCGAGTGCAGGGCTGTAGCACTGGGGGCACTATGGGCAGCTCACCCCCTCCCCCCCCCTGGAAAAATCTGAGCCTCCCCTAGCCCAAAGAACACAAGCATTGAGGAACATTTTTTGAAAAAAATAATAAAGAGATGTAAATTTTTGTTCCTGTACGTAGAAGCAAACATTTCATGTTCTTTAAAGAGTATTAGAAAAGCAATTATTTCTTTTCTTTTAAGATAAGAAAAATCTTATTGCCTGAAGAAGAAATTTCAAACTTTGCAAACAGCAAGCTCTTGAAACATTGTAAATTTTCTTCTTTGATGATTTTATTGAGTGGATGCAGTGAAAACATCTTGTTAAAAAAGGGTGTGTGGGTGGTCCACTACTAATTTTCTCACAAGCAGCCACTGCCCCTGTTGTATTGTTTTTTGGGGGATAATGTTTTTACAAATCAAATGCAGTAATTTTTATTTTAATTGTTTTAACCATTAATTATTTATTTTCTAATGCTTGTAATTAACTTGGAAGTTTAATTTAAATACCTTTTGTCAGGAGAGATAATGGTCTGGGTGACTCTTCTATAACTCAATAGCTTGTCTTTTTAAATTACTACTAATTACCCCTTTTTTTTGTTGGGACTTTCTAAATAATGACCTTTTCTTTAAATTAATCCTGCCGTTGTTTGCCCTGTCTCCGGAGGTGTAAATTTAATTATCATGTAAATTCTGTCGATTTTCTGCTGACTATTACGTTTCCCTCTCTCTTCAATAGCCTAACTCATTTCTTGCAATATCTCTTGTTCACGTCTGGTTTTTAATTATTTTTACTCACTTCTAATTTAAATTTTTACTCCAAATTTTACCCAGGGTTGTCTCGGACGATTAGCCATCTCCCGATAAAATTTTAGGAAATTTAATAATGTTTTTAATGCCTTTTTGATCAATTAAGTTTTTTTTTCCCATTTCAAGATGGCCGATCTTGCCTGCGTTTCTTCTCGGCCATGTTCGTTTCTTTCCCGCGTGCAGAAGTCGCTGGCCGCCATTTTTTTCTTTCCTCTCTTCCTTCCCCCGACAATTGAATGTTCTCGAAGTTTCCCGGCTGAGATGGCGTGCTCTGATTGGTCCCCGGGGTCGGCGTCTCGGCGAAGCTCCTCACGCCTGAGGCAGAATGCGTCATTCTGAGAGCTGTCGTGGTGCTGCTAGGACGTGTCTTTACCGGTATCTCCTCGCGCATTAGAGGCCTAGCTCAGCATTTTTGTCGTCCCTTGCAACAAGTTCATTATGTAAAGTTTTAGCACATAGGCCAGAGGGCCTGATAAAACGTTTGATCATCAAAACAGCAAATTTTATTTTTTACAATGCCTGGTGAATAACACATTTTTTTTTGGGGGGGGCAGCGAGCGAGTGAACCCCCATGAAGTAGTTTCGACGTTGTCTTTGCAGCAGGTTACACCTCCTCCGACACCATTTTTTGAAGCAGCGCTTGACCCCTGCCCGGCCCACGATAGAGTCATCTTAGCCTCATCGGGAGTTGCCTGAATGTCCTGCCGTACGATGTCCTCGGGAAATCTTACGGACTCCAGCAGCAGATTCCGCGGTAAGATCGTTGCCTTTATTTCCATCTGCAAGGATTCCGGCCCACCCAGGAAGTCGATTCACTTCTCTCCTATCCACCATGTTCACCGTATCTTGTTGAAGAACCCTAAATTTTTATTAACTTTTCATCTTTAAAAAAAGGGGGGGGGGGAATTGGAGACAACTGTAAATGCTAAATTTTTTTTTCTTCTTTGAGTACTATCCTGATGTATAACTTCCAGTAACGCCATGTTTAATTTTTTTTTGTTAAATGATAATTGATGATGCTGTGTTTTTTTTCCTGACCTAGCTAATTTGGGAGGGTCATAAAATCTGTTTTAATTTTCTTGCTTTGCCAATGCTAATCTCTGTAATTACTTGTTTGAGTTGTTCTGCACATCAATGAATTTGCTGCACCCTTTGGTGTCAAAATTGCTAAGTTCCCCTTTTATTTATTTTGTTAACTATTTAAGCTCATCTGTTGGATTGTAAAAGTGTGGTTTCAAGTAACAGTTAAGGATTTAGTGTGGGATTTTCATTAGATGCCTTGTGTGGCTTGGGGAAGGTGGGGACTTGTTTGCCCAAATTTTTCTTTTCTTTTTTTGATAGGATAAAAGCAAAGCCTTTCAACATAAGTTTTGGATCCAAATCGTGCTACTTTTGTCATGACAATTTTAATTAAGCATTACCTTTTATTTTTTTTATTATTATTATTATTTTTTTTTTTTTGACTTTTCAATTTCCAAGGGCTATTAATGGGAAACTAAAGCACTTTAATATCTTGGTTTTTGTGTATGGCTACCACGTGCTGTAATACCCCTGCGCAGTGTTTAACTTTTATTTCTTGAAATACTGTTGTCGTGAGGCCACTAGTTGTTACCCCAATTATTGTTGAATAAAATTTGTATTTTGGTGATCTAATGCAATGTCTCTGTGTTTATTTTACCACACTTCTAACACACACTTCAGGCAAGGCTGAGAACTTTGGGTTATTTAACAAATTACTGCTGTCACAACGCATGGTCAATTCTTAATTCTGTTTTGGTAACTTGCTCAATTTAAAATCTAAATTTTATCCTTGTTAAACTATTTTTCACGGCAGTAGTAGCAAAATACTACACCCCATCCCTACAATTAACGACCACCCCGTCACCCCTCTATCAGCACCAGCACAAATCCATAAGCAATGGAGTGAGAAAAACTTCCGGCCTTTTCAAAAGGCGAAAGCATTTTATAATTGATTGGTTCTGCACTAGGTATGTATTTTTCTTGCTTAAATCAATGATGGACAAACTTTTTGGATCAAAATGATTAAACACTAAAATTTAATTAATTTAATTTGTAGATAATCTTTTTTTTTTCTTAATAGTAGTTTGTTTTAATATCTACTTATATAATACGCTTACGTATGCGGTACCAAAATCGACAATATATCTAAGCTGCAAACGGCAACAGCAAGATGTAAACATTAGAGCAATAACACTAACAAATGCGCAAAAATCAAAGTTAGTAGTTCAATAGCGTCAAATGAAGCAAGCATATTTGTTACTGGTTATGTATGTCATGCAGTAGCTAGATTACAAAACAAAAATGCACACAGGAAAATGCAAGATCCTTTGGATCTTTTCACAGTTTTAAAATGTTGAATTACAATACTTAGCGCATTTATCGCACATAAAAAGAAAAAAGTCGCCATGCCATGGGCTAGTGCTCATTTTAGCTGTTTTCTGTTTTGCACCATTGTTATTATTGTAAACAGGGGTATGTATTAAATAACACAACTGTACTATAAAGCACCAGGTTGCTAACTCTGGCATATTAACCCCACAGCAGCTGCAATTAAGAAGCATTTCTGTATTCATTTGTAAAACATGTTATCGCAGTATTTTTCTTGAAAAAGAGAATACAATTCATTCCTCCAAGAGTATTTTTATAATAATTTTATAAATGAAAATGTCACTAATTATGTCTTTTCATACATTTTAAAGTGTTAGTATATGGCATTGCCACCAGCGGCTTTTATCATGACACAAATTTGTAGCAACCTTAATCTAAATAAATTTCATGAAAAATACTATTAAAACAAAGAAACATGATTTTAGTTGAAATGAGTCCAATAATTTAGCCAGCACTGCACTGAGTATAAAGAAGAATAAAGTATGGGGCAGCGAAGCTGGCCGTCATGGCGGCTAGTATTAATATATATTTCTTAAATTTGTGGTGGAATGGGATAAAACTTGCAGACAGGCAGGAGCTGGCCATAGTTTGCCCACTCCCTGGTTTTAAGCAATCTTCTTTTCTAGGTTTGACACTTTTTTCAACACTGCTATGACTTTGCTGAGTTCAGATGCCCTCTATAAATTTTTGCGCCCTTATGCGAAGTGAAGCTGAAATTCCACATCTGTATTGGACAGTTTTAGGCAGTTCATTAAGATTGCAGGAGACTTTTCCAATGTAGCATTCAGTGGCATAGCAAGGGGGGGGGGGGGAGCGCAGCAAAAACCTTTCTTCCTTACACATACAGAGTTCAATTTTTTTTTTTATTGAAAATCTGCCTTCCGTGGGGGGGAGCAAACTGGTGCACCACACCAGGTGCCAATTACCCATACTAAACTGCTGATAAAATTGCACTATAATTATGTTCTGCAGTTTTAACACTCAGAATGTTTTTCTTGCCTCGAAAAATGTAAAACTGATTTGAAAATTTCTCTTATTTTAAAAAGAGTGGAACCTGAAATGGGGGAAAAAAGATAAATTAGAAAAAAGTAGAAACATATGTTGGAAACAAAAAAAAAAAAAAAAGAAAGAAAGAAAAAGAAATATTGACCTTTAGGACCATGCAGCAAATTGAACTAAAAATTTAGTGTTCGGGGGGGGGGGGGGGATGGGAGGAAGGGAAAAATATTGGTGTGAAATTTTTTATGCATTATTAATAAACATCATCCATTATATATATATATATATATATATATATATATATATATATATATATATATATATATATAACTAATAAGTATAACAATATATACTGCAAATAAGACATACCTCGCATTAAAAATATAACAGTTAGAAGCAAGTATTAGAAACCACAAGTGGAAAAATAAGAAGAAAAAAAAAGAAGAAAAGAAACGCAGAACCAAATAAAGTTCAATAATTAATGTGAAAACAGAACGGAATGGAATGGAATACAAATAGGATATCTTCTCAATACTTAATTATGGATGCTTGATTTGAATCTATATGCCATTTTTGCATTGTTAATTATTTTACATATATATCCTAACTAATATTATAAATGCGAAAGTGAGTTTGTTTGTTTGTTTGTTTATGATACTTTCACGCCTAAACCGCTGAATCGATTAGGATGCATTTTGGTTTAGATATAGATGGGACCCTGGAGATGGTTATAGGCTACTTAGAATTTTAGATTTTTAATTACTTTTTTAATTATTAATTAAAAACTGTTTTTACGTTGCCATGCTTGGCGAGTTTTGCCGGTATCAAATGATTCATGTTTTGAGCTAACAAGAATGCTATTACTTCAACAAAGGAGCACGTGTATCTGAAAAACATTAAAAACCACGGAAATTAAGCCAGTTTTATGCCAAATCTATCTATCTGTAATAATAAAAATGAATGTTCTCCAGACAAATCTACAGAAAGCAGAGCTTTGAAAATTTGAGCATGACTGAGCCCATAACTTCGGTAAAGTGCACCTGAGGCTCAGAATTTTGAAATTTTAACTACTTTTCTATCTATTAATTGAAAGCCGTTTTACAGCCCGCAGAAAATGATTTATGTTTTTAAAATAAAGCAGAAATTCTATTTGCAAAAGCGCATGCATTTGAAAAACATGGAAATTATGTTGATTTTACGCCAAATTATAAAGCATAAGTAAAGAAATTGGTATTATCCCGGCGGTCCGCCAAAACAAGTGATTTTTTGCAGAAATAAATGCCGGGCACATGAAATTATTAATGGTTTTAAATATGATTGGCAAAAGTTTGGCAACTCATTTGACGAAAAACAGTTTGGCCGGAATGACCGCCGGGATAATACGTAAGTACCAAGAAAAGTCCAGATGTGTTTCTTAAAGTTCATAAATTTCCAAATCCTACCAATATTATAAATGTGTACGTTTGTGTGGTGTGTTTGCATTTTTTTGACTGAATCACACAAAAATGGTTAACGGATTTGGAAAAATTTGTAATGAAAATAGCTTATGCCCTGGATTAACATACAGGCAGCCTTTCAAGCATATAGCATAAATAATTCTTTTACAAAGACACTCAAAATAATTCTAATGCATTACGCTCTATGGAAATTTTGTAGCTACTAAGCCGATTCTAAAACTTTTTTTACTGATTGAATGTTACATTATTCCTGAGTATTATTGTTTTTGGATTAAGACCGACTGACTGCACTAGGGTCCTAGGCCTATATGGCGAATTCCTCTGTGGGGGACTTTCTAAGGGATCCTAGCCTGTATTTACGTGAGGTTTTTTAGAAAACCACGGAAAACTGGGAGCGGCTAGGTCGACAGGCGTGATCGGGGTTTGAACCTGGCACCTCACGCCTAGCAGTTTTGAGAGCAGAACTTCTTAGACACTGGTGGCATCCTAAGTGTTATAAGCTACCTTTAATGCATATATCACAGATAGTTCTTTTACAGGGATGCTAATAAGAATTACATTACGCTCTATGTGCATCTCTGTAAGTACTGAACCGATTCCTAAACTATTTTTACTGATAGTAAGCTACACTATTCTTGATTATTATAGGCTAAAACTCATGCATGTAGCGTAAATAGTTCCTTTACAGGAACACTCAAAATAATTCTAATACATAACGCTCTCTGGGTATCTCTGTAACTACAGAACCGATTCTAAAACTTTTTCACTAATAGAAAGCTGCTCTATTCCTGATTAACACAGACTAAAATTCATGCATATAGCATAAATATTTCTTTTACAAAACAGCTCGCAAATACTGTCATAACAGTCTTTATTCGCCAAATGCCTGAAAAAAATCTAAATTTAGTAACTCTTCATATTCTCTTATTTTAAATGAAGTATACTACCATGCATTATACTTCATTTAGAACAAGTAAAAAGCAAATAATATTTAAACGCAGTTTCTTTTGTCGCAACAATATTTGTTATTCACACATGCTACATTTCTCTCGGGACCTAATTCTAAAGGCGACGTGGACGAAGTCGCGGGTAGCAGCTAGTATTTATATATATATAGATGTGTGTGTGTGTGTGTGTGTGTGTGCGTGTGTTTGTGCACATAATAATGTGGTGTAATTATTGAAAAACTTACTAAAGTATAAATCCTTGCTAAAATTGACAAAAATGAAATAAAAGAAGTTATTTTCAGAAAAAAAAAAAAAAAAAACCAATCATCTACATTCACTTACCAAGCGTTTGTATTCACTGTTGACTGTTTATAATGAAGACTAACAAAAAAGCCAGGATTCGTTTCTTTAATAAGCATACACAGAAGTGTGTGTTTATAAAAAAGACACTTCTCTGCATGTGTGTGAATACATATATGTATATATTTGTAAGCCCCCCTGTAAAAATGGTCTAGCTATGGCCCTGTTCGAGTGACGGGATATATTTAAGGGGGGAGGGAGGGGTCCTGACCACCCCCTCTGAAAATGTAAAGCATTAATTAAAAATCAGCTATTTTAAAACATTTACATTAGTAATAATAAGGTTTAAATACCTGGTTACCCTGACCTACTCGAAGTGGAAGCCTGTATACGCACGCTACTGATTCTATCACATCAATGCACTGCTCCAACAGTAAAATCACTCATTTCTTAGACATGTCTTTTCTCTAACCTACAAGATTTGTACGTAATGTGCATGTATACCTGCATCTGCTGGTAATTTGAGGAAGAGAGCAACTAATTTAGAATGTGGTTTTGTTTACTTTTACTTCAGGAAAAAAGCAAGAAAATTTTCAGACAGGGAACTGGGACTGGTCGTTTACAGAGGGTTGTGTGGTCTCTTCTAGAGGATTTTTCAACACTAAGTAGATATGGTAAAAAAAATGGTACCTTAAAAAATTGGTCATTGGAGGAAGGGGTCACTTAAAAGAGGTGGTCGCTGATAGAAGTTTCAATGTATATAAGAAATATTTCTTTTTCTGTCTCAGTGACTTTTAAATCTAAATCTCTACATATACTTGGATTTTGATAATTTTCAACTCTAGAAAGCATTTCTGATAAAGAAACTGAATGTGAGATTTTTCTCTTCATTTTTTGCTATTTAAAATTTTACATGTTTAAAATTGCACTAAATGTCAAGCAAGATAATAAATTCATTTACAAAAGTTAAACCACAAGCATAATAATTTTGCAATCCAAATTAGCTTTTTAAGGATTTTTCTTTATGATTAACCAGACTGACCTTTTGAATTTGATCAATGTTAACTACACTAGAATATGGCTAAAGAATGATTTTGTAAACTTTTATTTAGAAACATGACTTTAATAATAATTTTCGTCGATAATATTTAATTTTAATTCAGTTGATAATAAAATTTTGTTTTCAAATAAATATTATTTATTAATTACTTATATTGATTAATTATGAAAATTATCAGGCTATCAATATCTGTGATTATGGTTATCGGCATGAATTTAACACTTAGACACGTAAAAAAATCTCTCTCTGAGTGTCTTAAATGTGAAAAAAGTACATGTAAATACTTGGCTTTAGTTAGACTTTATTAATAAATGTATATTAAATTATATTGATATATTTTTAGCTTTTATGGCAGAAGTTCACATCTTTTTCTGGATCACTGCCCTCTTTAGAGGAAAAAAAAAAAAAAAAGAATCCAATGCTCCATAGTCCAAGACAGGTCATTTTTATGTGATGCACGAATATAAATGTATGCAGTTGGAAACAATTTTTGCAAGATCACAAAATCTAATCAAAAATTTTCTTAACTCGATATCTGTAGTTTAAGATGAGTGATTGCCTATCATTACACCAAATTTTATTTCATTTTAGTCATTATTATGCGATGCCTGAGCAAAGATTTAAGCAGTTTGAAACAATTTAAGCAAAATCTCAAAATCTAATTATAATTATTTTAAAAGTTCAACACCAATAGTTTAAGTTGAGTGACCACCTATTAAGTCACCAAATTTAATTTCATTTGTTTCAGTCATTTTTACGTGATGTATATTTGATGTAACCTTGACGATGAAAACGTTAGTTTGAAACAATTTTTGCAAAATCTGTAAATCTAATCAAATTTTTTTTTTAAATTTGATACCTGTACTTTAAGTTGGGAGACCATCTATCATATCACCAAATTTTATTTCATTCGCTTTAGTAATTTTTATGTAATGCACGAACAAAAAAAGCATCATAGACAAAGGGATTATAATCCGGAAAACTGCATCCAGTAATCTGGAATCATTAGACATCTACTGGTTACAGTACCAATTTACTGGATCCGGAAATTACCAAAAAAGGAAAAGATTACATATGAAGGAGTTCTAGGATACTTGTCTTTATCTTCATGACTATTTGTTTACAATAAAAGTAACATGTGTAGAAACTGAAAGGGCCTTTTCAGCCGCTGACTGTACTTGTAACTCTATAAGAAGGCAATTGGCAGATGACACAATTAACACTATTTTTTGCCTATGATCCTTTTTAACACTTTCCAACAAGGTTGAAAAGTGTTTTTGATTTCGGTTTGTCTGTCTGTCCGTGCTCTAACTCCCATAAATATGTATCGATTTCGACGAAATTTAAATATGTTATTCTTATGTACAGTACCATGTACCCTATTGAAAATGGTCTATGAAGCATTTATAGTTTTTCTACAGTACTCAAAATATTCCCAATACATTGTGCTCTATGGAAAGTTTTTCTTTAAAGCGTATCATCTTTACTATATAGTTGCACTGATCCCTAACTTCCAGATAAAACTTTTTCCGCCATGACTGCAAAACATTGCAATGTCAAGGACAAAAAGCCTAATAATTTCTACACCATTTGTACGATCCGCTTGAAAATTTTCATAATTATGTATAAAAATATAGAAAACAATCTGCGCCACTTTAAAAATCTGAAAATCCACCCGTTCCCTCATTTTTAAGCGATTTTTCGCTATTTTCAGCAACATTTCATTTCCGAGAGTCAAAAAAGTTAATCATTTGCGTAACAAAATTAGCTATTGCAAATGACAATGACTTCATTTTGACGTCATACTTAACAGCTTTTTCCAGATTTATAAGTTTATTTATTTATTTCATTTTTTAATAAAATGATTTCCTCCGGATGTTCACATCAAAACGAAATCTTTCAAATACGAAGAGTTTCCGCACGTTACCAGAAGTGCATTAAATTCGATTTGGGTATATATAATAAAAATCGAGTGCGAAGTAATTTATTTTAGGTGGACGAAGATGAAATATATTGAGTGTAGACATGCTTTCGTTAAATGTTATTTTTTCCAGCACCCGTTGCAATTGCTTCACAACGGTCTTTGACTTCTAGTTTTAGAGATATTCTGCTATTTGAAATTAAACAAAATTGATTAGATTTTAGCACGTGGAAAATTAATTTTAGACACCCTTCAAAGAATAAATTTCTCACTCTTCGTGTTCGTTCGATATCGTTGTGTTATATAAAGTGAATATTTATATTTTTAACTTACCAACAAGTTTGAGTGGTGTTTATGATTTCGGTTTGTTTGTCCGTTCTGTTGTCCACCCCTCCAGTGTTCTAACTGCTGTAAATATACATCGATATGTGCAAAATTTATGTTTTTTCTATGTACAGTACCATGCACAAAGTGGTGTAGCCAAGGGGGGTTAGGGGGTCACAATCCTCCCCCATGAGGATTTTTTTGTCAGACAAAATGTATATTCTTTATTCACTTCTCACACACGCATATACATATATGTGAGTTACACTAATCGTAACCCCCCCCTCCCCCTAATGAAAAATTTTCTAGCTATGCCACTGCATGTACTCTATTGAAAATAGTGTAAGTAGCATTTAGTTCATTTACAGGAGAAAAACATCTAATATACCACACTCTATGGGCAGTCATTCTTGAAAACGTATTTTAGAGATATTTTCGTTTTTTTTTATTTTTTTTTTTTAAGAAAACAAAGTTGGTATGCATATTATTAAAGCTCTCAGAATAATGCTGTCACTTGAAAATATTGTCTGTATTATTAATAGTTCTTCTACAGGAATACTGAAAAGAATTCCAATACCTCACAATCTGTAGCATTTGAGGGACACTAATACATTTCTAGCACAAGACAATGAGTATAAAATTTTTATATTCTTCAGTTAAACGATGAAAAAAAAAATATTACAGGGTCTTATAAAACTGCATTTATAGTGATAATACAACATTATCTTATCTCCGAAATCTCGCCAGATTTAAAGAAAATACATCGCCAAACATGGTTTAATAATACTGATGTGTTGGAAAGTGTTTTATAATCGATGCGTTTGGCATGATTTATCTTTCTTGTTTAAAAACTGAACTTGATTTTTTATAATCAATATATCCAAAATTATCATTTAAAGAAAGTTTATTAAAAAATACTCAATATTGTTATAATTGTGGCATTCATTAAACATATCTTGATAACTGTTATCATTATTATGAGACTATTTAGCATGATAAAATTACATAATTATCGTGAACTCATGTAGATTAAGTTAGATTTAGGTAATATAAAAAACTTAGATGATGTAGTGTAAGTTACAAGACAATTTTCATTGATGTCATATGCGAACTCTATTAAGACTGAAACTATTATACTAATATTATGAATATAATATTTATATAAGTATATTATTATATAGTATATAATGATGCAAGTACTATTTCACTGATATTCATTGTTTTGTTCTGATTACAAATAAATGTTTCCTATTATGGCCAATAATACTACAACTACTACTACTACTAATAATAATAATAATATATAATATAATATATAACCTAGATTTGTCTTATATTATATAAAATTAAAATTTAACTATTTGTAATAGATACAAGATTTCCATTGTTCATTTTGTTCATAATTTTTGCTCAGTTATAATACAGTTGATAATAAGTTGATTTCCTAAGAAATAAAAGGTCTTTTATACACTTTATGATACACTCACTTAACATCTTTTAAGCAGTTAATTTTGGAACAAAAGAGAAATCATTTTGATGTGGCCAATCTAATCGGATCCGACCGGATTGCTGGGTATGGGCCCCGGATCTGACCAGATTGAAATCTCTGCATGGACAGAATGACAAACTTTTTTTTTGACAGTCGTACTGGATTCCCAGGTGCTTGAAACAGATAGAAATCGCAAGATTTTTGAATTCAAAGTAATGTACAGACAAAAGTCTAATTTTATTTATATAGATATTTTTTCACAGATTCAGAGTAAAATTAACTCAAAAATAGAAAAATAAAAGAAATTGAAATTTAATAGGACACATTTATATTAATGTTTTCTTATACATGAATGTATAACTTAAAGTCACACCTTCATTTTCCAATCCTTCAACAACTTCTTCCTCCTCTTCAGTTTCATAATCATCATCTTCATCACCACTGCTTCCATCTTCAGATTCTGATGAACCAACCTCAGAAGCACTTAAGTCTTCATCATCAGAAATGTATTTATCTTCACTGTTGTCCATATTTTTCTGTAATGAAATCACTTTTATTTATTTTGATAACTTCTAATTGTTAAAGAAAATGATTTGAGTCTTAGTACATGCACTGTGCAGCAGTACAATTTTAAGTAATCTAATTGTTTTCATTCCTAAAGTATTTTTGGTATGCATTATACCATTGACTAATTTGTAAAAATAAGTTTTTCACCAAATGGAGCAATTTCTCACCATGATAGTTGCCATTGATTTAATGCCAGAAAGCTTAAGATTATGGTTTTCAGTTTTACATTACAGATCAAAAGTAAACATAGGAAGACAACATAATCGAAGCACTAAGTTTCTGTGTCCCAGACCATGAGAAACAATTATAAATGATTGCCAGATGTGGAATGGTATCAATGGATTACTCTGCTGAATGAAATACGCCAAACCATAATAAAAAACCAAAGTCGATCCTACCATCCAGAAGTCAGCCAAAATTTGTAACGCCACAATAAGAACCAGTAGCTTAATCACAGCCTTGAAACTGGTCAACAGGAATTGATGGCAACTACCAACACAACCACAGAAACATAATGGACCATACTGAATGCAGGTGCCATACTGATAAATAAATCATCAGAATCAGAATGGATCACAGACAAATACCTACAGGCAGCAGCTGAAATCGACAGGCTGTTCAATCAAGTTATGAAACGAATGCCTTAACCAGTTCATCAATTAAGTTTAAAAAAAAAAAAAAGGCCAATTATGGATTACATGACATACATTAAGGGTGTATCTTGAAAAAAAAGAACTTTATTTTTTAGTCTTGGTACACAAATTGAAATAAACTAATAGCACCATGGTCTCCAAAAAATTCCAGATTTTTCTTCATAAGCTGCTTTACACACTGCAATAAGTGAAAATGCTGTGACGTTTGTGAAATTTTCAGAAAAAATTCTTAAACATGGATCTGAGGTGCAAGATTTTTCAAAGAGTGACACGCTTTGCACAATTTTCCGATTTTTAAGAATTTTTTCTAAAAGTTTTGAAACTGATACAGATTGATAGTTTATTGCAGTATGTAGTACACCTTCTAAAGAGACAGTTTTCCAAATTTTGAAGTACTTGGCATGATTAGTTTATTTGTAATTATGGGGGAAATTTCATTAGCAGGTGTCCTCGCCAAGTGCCGATGTGTCGCCAAATTTGAAGTTCGTTGGACAGTTTGTTTACGATAGCGATAGTTTCAGATATCTGTTGCAACCTGTCTTTGTAGTTGAGTTGTTAACTGGTGCTGTAGTTTGATGAAAAAACGCTCGGTGTGTTCATTAAACGATACCAGGATGTTTGGTAAAGGAATTTTGTGATTGGTTTAGGCAATTCAACTATAATCGGTAAACCGAAGTTTTATAAGAAGCAGAATTTGAAATCAATGCGTTAGTCAGTTCTTTTTTTGTGTTATTGTAGTTTGGTGTGTGGTTAGTTGTTCCGGAGACTATAAGGTGTATTTTTGTTATTTGGAAAAGTGTTCTGTTGATTAAAGATGTAGTGAATATTATGTTATTGTTTAAAAAGGAAGTGTGTGTTTATTTGAAGGAGGGTGTAAAGGGTATAAAGTTAAATAAAAGGAAGCATTTTGGTGTTATGTTATTAGCTGGTGTGCGTTATGGATATTTTTGAGGAGTTTCTTAAAATAAAGGTAAGCATTTTTTTAAAAGAATTTTTGCAATTGCTTAGGGTTTTCAATGTGAATTGTAAATGGATATTTGATGTTGTTATGTTTTCATAAGTGCTATAGTGACTTTATATGAGGTGTATAACTAGGTTATTTAATCCACCGATTGTTTATACAGATATAAGATTTTTTTAAAGGACCTTCTATAAAATGTCTTAAAATGGAACTTTAATACTAAATTGAACTTTGTAAAATTCTATATTTTTCACAAATTCACGAAAACAGCACCCTATTTTCACAATTTCACTAAAAAAGGACCCTGTCTGAAAACTCTGGACAGACCTCTGGCTATGGAAATGTGATTAATCTGGTAACTATACATAATCATATCATGTTTTGGGCTTTACAGCTTCTGAGCAAAATAGATTTAGCAGCTTTTTAAAGTTATGTAATTCAGGATCTGAAAATTCCTTCTACCCCACCTAATAAAGAAATTAGAAAATCAAGTCAAGCAGTGTCATCAAGTAGAAAAGTCTGCATTTCTGTAATATTATTAAATACATTAGATTATGTTTCATTCAGCTTAAAATTCAGTGACTTAGGATATTTTATTATGAGAGATTAACATATTGAATTATAACCAAGCAATATTAGTTTATTTTCAAGCAATATTATTTGTAAATGCATTTAAAGAAATATTTTTCTTTTTTTCTGAAATTATTCAGCTGAATTGTAGAAATATTCGGTTACAACTATTCGGCCGAATACCTGTTCAGTATTCAGCTTACCGAATATTCAGCCAACTGAATATTCGGCCTACCAAATATTTGGCAACACAGCCGAATACCAAATAGTGGCTGAATATTCGTTACATCCCTACTTTTTATAGGAGATTTTCATGTTTGAACATGTATAGAAAAAGATTTCTTTACTATTTGTTACATTTCACAGCATATGGCACAGTTACCCATATTTACCTAATATGAGACTCAGCGTAAAATTCCATCCTTTGTCAAAAAAAAAATTTTTTTAGAAAATGGCCGAAAGTATAATATGTAAGTTAGATACAATTTACTTGATTTTTTTTTTTTTTTTTTTTTACAATACAAAATCTTTAAAACTGAAGTATGGAATGATTATTTATATGATGTTAAGAAATTTAGAATTATTCTTTATAGGGCCCTTGCTAAAGGGAAGGGAGCAGAGTCACCCACCTTCCTAACACTCACAAAATTCTGATTTTGAGAGTATCATGTCAAAACTTCGATTAATACTCGAAAAATTGAGCAATGCCGGAATAACACTTAAGTTATCTAAATGTGAGTTTGCCATGACAGAAATTGAGTACTTGGGGTTCATTGTTAGTCGAGAAGGTATCAAACCTGGGCCAAGAAAGCTGGCTCCCGTTGCAGAATTTCCTGTTCCAAAATCCAAGGATTAACTCCGACGATTTTTAGGTTTAACTAGTTTTTTTTAGCCGTTTTATTGAGAGATATGTCACAATTGCTACTCCATTGACTTGTTTACTAAAGAAGGATCAACCATTTATTTGGAACACTGAACATCAAGATGTATTTGAAAGACTACGTCACATTTTAATATCGGAACCTATTTTAAAATTAAAGTAAGTAAAAAACTTTGTAAAAAACACACATAAGAAGTAAAAGGAAAAAGGATACGCGTTTCGTTCAAACTTTTTACAAAGTTATATTTTTTGTTACAAAGTTTATTTTGAGTGTTTTTTCAGCTATTTTAAAATTATTTGATCCCCGTGATGAAACTGAACTTCACACTAATGCGTGTTCTTTGGGCTTAGCCAGAATGTTACCTCAAAAAGATAAAAACAATGCTCTTCGCTTACTTTACTGTGTTAGCAGGCGTACTACTCCCGATGAAAGAAATTATCACTCGAGTAAACTAGAACTGATAGCAGTAGTTTGGTCAGTAATCCGTCTGCGACCACTGCTGTTTGGTCTCCATTTTAGTCTGGTAACGGACTGTTCTGCAATAACATATTTAAACAGTCAGAACATAAAACCTCAGATAGCAAGATGGGTTGAACAGTTAAGTGAATTTGACTACACTGCTAAACATAGGTCTGGTTCTCAAATGGCTCATGTGGACGCTGTCAGTTGTGCTCCAATTATAAATGATGATACTGACAGGCCTGGACTGGGGGGGAGGGGCCTGCCCGTCTCAAGAGAAGGGGGGGCTGGGTTATTGTGCAACCGATAAATAATAGGATGTGTTAACTTTCGGGGTATGGGGGAGGTATGGTATTATTATTAATTAATTATTATTGATAATTAATGTATTAATAAAATATTGATCTATTAATTAATATGCATCATTCATATTAATTAATCCCTTGTTCATTCAGGAACTCTTACTTAAAAAATTTTGAGAACTACATTTAAAATGAAGTGTTTTGAAGCCTTCTGGGACGCAATTGCAGCTGCAAAAAATTTTTTATGCGTCAAACTTCATACAAGTGCTATCAGTATAGCACTTTTTTTAATTTTCTTTCTTTTTTCTGTTTGGGGGCCCGCCCTTAGCAGGGAGGGCCCGCCGAGGGCGGGGACCCACCTGTCTAGACAATCGGACACGCTGACCAGTCCGGGCCTGGATACTGAGCAACTCGATGAAGTACAGTTTAATGCATTTTATATCTGTACAGAAGAAGATAAAATATCTTTAATACAAACGCAAGATGAAGAGTTCCAAAGATTATTAGTGTATTGAAGAATTATGGATCTAAGAAGGAAAACAGAAACATCGAAGATAAATACGAGCTAAATAAATGGCATATTATATCGTATAAAATGCAATAACGGTGTTTATAAGAAGTTATTTGTAATGCCTAGATCTATGAGAAAATATCTTGCTGTGCGCTTCCATGATTTTTCAGGACATTTTGGGGTTGATAAGGTGACTAAATTAATAACTCAGCAGTTCTGGTTTCCTCGCATGTCAGAATATATCAAGAATCACATAAGGCAATGTGTTACGTGTGCTTTCACGAAAGTTCCTGCAGGAAAGGTTCAAGGAAAATTGAATCCAATTCTACCAGGTAAACGACCGTTTGACATTGTCCATATGGATTTTCTGGGGCCTTTTGTCACAAGTTCATCTTGCAACACAGAACTGTTAGTATTCATAAATAATTTGACAAAATTTATTCGTTTAAGACCCTGTGAAAGTTGTTCGACCAAATGTGTGTTAAAACACTTGGAAGACTTCATCAATGATTTTGGAAGTCCTAATAGAGTTGTAACTGATTGAGGAACATGCTTTACATCTGCAGCATTTAAAGAGTTTTGTTTAAAGTTGTTGTTGTTGCTAATGCCCTCTGGCAACCGCGTTGGGGTGACAGATCCCCCTATATAGGCAGGCGCTGGGACGAAGGAGTGGCTTCCATTTCAATGAGCCCCAGTGGGAGGAAGTCCATCTTAGCTCGGGGTCCCGTAATTTTGAACCAATTCCAGAGGAGGGACCAACCCCCTGAAATCGGCACCCCCAGAGGTATCGTTTAACAACTTGGAGGACTTTGGAGCCACAACGGATTTTACATGCACCAGCTCCCATTAGCGTACACGGTTCCACAGCGGACGGGCCGAGAGGGGGAAGTTCCTCCCAAGCACTGGCCAAGCCGGATGCTGCTTCACTTGCCGTGTTCTTATGGGAATGGAGTTTAGCGCCCAGACCACTGCGGGACG
Organism: Cheiracanthium punctorium; assembly: GCA_038373885.1. Classification (NCBI taxonomy): domain Eukaryota; kingdom Metazoa; phylum Arthropoda; class Arachnida; order Araneae; family Cheiracanthiidae; genus Cheiracanthium; species Cheiracanthium punctorium. Next base: position 522,568 of record JAWZYV010009886.1, on the reverse strand, counting down.
ATTTGTTTAAAGTATGGTATTAAGCATACTTTAAACTGTAGTCAAAGACCAGCTGCCAATGGGCAAGTTGAGAGAATTAACCGCATTCTTTTACCCATGATTTCTTCGAGCATACGAACTGAGTCACAAAATGATTGGGATAAAGTACTACCCGAAATACAGAGATGCATCAATTGAGCTCCTAGCAAATCTACAGGCAAGCCACCTTTTGAGCTTTTGTACGGTTATAAGCCTACTAAATTGGATCAATTTCCAAAGGAATTACTACCAACATCTGATGAATATACAGCACCTGAATTACTTCGCAAAGAAGCACAGGAAAACATTTTGAAAGCTCTTGATAAAATGAAGTTTTTTTTTATAAACGTCATTGTATTGCAGTAACATTTCTGTTGGCGATGTTGTTATTGTTAAACGATTACCGGAAGCTACAGGAAATAGTACCAAAACACAAGTGCAATATCGAGGACCCCTTGCAGAGATGAAAATACTTCCAGCAGATGTATACCAAGTGACCGATTTCAGAAAAATTGGACAAGGACGTTCAAGACGTCCCTACACCACAACTGCTTATGCATCTCAAATGAAACTATTTCATATCACTAATGACAATGAAATAAGTGATGACAAAAACTTTAATTACTGTGAAGGTGTCATGTCAATACCAGTGAAAAGGATGCCAATGAAAGTGAAATTGATGCTGATGCCAGTGAAACTCCCAACATCCCACATATTGTACCAGATACTATTATTTCACAGCAGGATTCAAGCAATGAGAAAAACTTTCGAAAATGAACCAAGAAAATGCCTGTTAATCTCAAGGATTATGTGCTTTAAATGGACTAAGTTGATGAAGTTTTCAAAATTCATGGCCAAGGGCGTCCATTTATTAGGATGGCCGAATGTAAGGAAACAGGAAACATGGAATCACAAGATTATCACGAGACTATGAGTTTGGCAACACATGTGACTATTATTCTAAATTGTTATAAAATTAAGTTAGTTCTCGATATATTTTTTCTACGGATGTATTAAAGGAATAAAAGTTCGTTTTGGATCTTGTTGTTATTACATTTCTATTAAACTTGGAAAAGTTAAATACCTAGTTGGCAGACTTGTTAAAAAGAATTTAATGAAAACTATAAATTACTTTCTTTTTCTGGTACACTAGTATACCGCAAATTTAGTGGTCATCAGTCGCCAAATATGACCATTTAAAACTTTTGGCGACCATTATTTTTTGTGGTGATCGCCAATGTAGCTACCAAAAGTTTCAATGTATTTTCAAAAATTAAACTTTGTGGGGATATTTTCTCATAATCCCGATCGATTGTGCAATAAATCTTCGTAACTTCGTGAACATACTACATTTTACCACGTGCATGAGTGCACCATCACAGGCGGCCCGATTCAAGCGGGCAGAGACCAGCTATGGCCGAAACACTCTAATCCAACCACATTGGTAAGTGGTCTCAATCCCTCTGAATCAGTTTGGACAAATCGAGTTTTGATTGGTCAAGCAGTTTTTTCTGTGAAATGGCAGGGAATTTCGAAGCTGCACATGGCTCGGTCGTGGGTCTGATCTAGGACTCCTTTAAGACAATGAGAGTAGGGACATTTTGCTGGTAAGTGTCGCCCAAAGCATTCTTGACTGAACTCACTTTGATTATTTGGAGTTTTATAGGGTTATCACAATAGAGCTTAAAATTCGAGCAACTTTTACACCGATTATCTCTATCTATTTTCTCTAATGGAGATGACGTTTGTTATCAAATTTTAACGGGGCAATTCATTTGTGGTGGAAGAGCTTAACAGACTTTGGACGTTTCAGGCAGCAAGATTTTTTACTATAATGTTTTCATTTTTTTGCAAATATTAAAGTTTTTTTGGTATTTCTAAATGTTTACTTTTTCCTCTTAAGTTTTTCAATTCATATATATTAGTTGATGAAAGTAAGGATATGTATGTAAATGTAAGTATTGAGCATGATTTTATCATTTTTGGTACAGTAGTTATGTAATTTTACAATATTAGCAAATGGCTACCATTTTTTAAAATATGGCTACCATTTGTCATTGCTTTTGGTAGCCATTTGCTACCGTTAAAAAATTTTAATTTTGACCTATATACACTAGGCAAAGTTACACAAACCCAGTTGGCAAAAGTAAAATGTTGGTGATATGGTTGATAAAAATAAATAAGTTTCTAAAAACTGATATTTGACTCAGCAATTTATCGACATCTCCCCCCCTCTAAAAAATGTCTTAGCAAATGGCTCTGACTATATACTGGAATAAACAAAATATCTCTGCCTTTTATGAAACTTTCAGAAAATATTTTTAAACATGGAATTGCAACAGTAAAAATTTTCATGGCGTGATGCATCTTGAAAATTCTTTTATTGTTTAAAATTTTTTTTTTGAAAGTTTTGTAATGAATACAATTTTTATCCCTTACTCAGGCTGTGTGGTTTAAACCAGTTTTTTTTTTTCTTTTTTTAACTATTGGTTGAAACTTAAACCATTCTTCACATTCCATTTATCTTACTAGTTTATAATATTCTCTGCATAATATATATATATTTTTTTAAATACAAAATCCTTTAAGCTGCATGAGAGATTGTACTAGGTAGATGATTTTTAATACTTTTTATTAATGGCATAATGTATGTGGATGACATTCCACTGCAAAAATTTATTTTTTAATGGTATTAGAGGCCAAAGCTCATTATGTTTTTTTTTTTAATTTGGAAACTTATGCATTTCTATAGTTAATTATCATTTCTCATTAAATATGTAAAAAAAACAGAGCTTCATATGTTTTCTTTGCTAAAAACTAAAGCACATTTAAGATAGCTTTCCACCAATGGCTACTTTCCATTATTTGGCGATTTACACAAGAGCACAATCCATAACCATTTCCCATGTAAGGTTGCAATGAAAACAGTTCTCCGTATATTTCATATATTTTAATCCTTTGCAGATTGGTATATTTAGCAATGCAAAATATTTTATTTTGCCATGCTGGCAAACATCCAAGCTGTACTAAACTACTATAATGGCATAGTTAACACCGCCAAATATTTGTACTCTGTGCCAAATACCCGAGCTAAACCTAACCAACATTACTTTACTCTGTATTGAAATTATTTTTCACTTTCAAGATTCTTTTTGCTTTAGATTCACCCTGTTGTCAGTTTTTTATTAATATCTTCGAAAATAATTCAGATTTAAATCAGCAGAATGGCTTCCCTGGAATTTTCTGCATCCGTGGACACCTTCGTTAAAACTCAATTTCACATAGTTTCACAGTAGATAGCATGACAAGCTGTTGACAGCAGCAATGAGGTTTTTTTTTTTTTTTTTTTTTTTTTTTGAATAGACAGAAAAAGTGAAAAATTATCCCCCCCCCCCAAAAAAAATAAGATTTCTTTAAAGCATTCAAAACAAAGAAAATGTTCAACAAAACTATATTTTTTCATTTTTGTTGAATCGCCCTTGATCATTTTCCTTATGCATGAGATTGCATGTTCCTTTCTTAACATTAAATAATGAAGATTTTTTAAATAGAATTTAAGCTGGTATGTATTAGATACTAGCATAGTACACCTTGATCGGGAACGAAATGAAATTTAAATTAACATGATCACTGCAACTGCATAGCACAGATACATAATGCCATTGATTTTTTTTTTTTTTTTTTTTTTTTTTTTTTAGAATTAATACATACTAAAATGGCTATAATGTATGCGTTAGAAAATTATATACATCCTAACTTACAGGTTCAAACATTTTTAGTAAGAAATTATTCGCATTTATGGCAATGCAATTAATTAGTACGAACAAATATGCTGTATCAAAAATACTGTAGGTCGGGGAAAAGGCCACAACTGGGGAATTAGGGCTCTTCACAGTTGCATCTTACAATTCGATTGTTCTGATTACGGAAATTTAACAAAATATAAAATTATTTTGTGTACATTTTTTTTCTTCTTTTAATAAGAGAAGATATATCTTCCAGTCTGCACAACATGAAAAGCTTTAATGAAATGAACTTTGAAGCAACTTATTTTTTTAAACCTACCAGATCATGAATTTATTAAAACTGTCTAGACATGAAATAACAATTTCGGAAATTTCATTTTTATTTTGCAATTAATGCAAGACATTGGATTACGAAACGTAAACCATACAGACGTAAACAAAAACAAAGGGTGCATTCGTAAACGCCAAACCCGTTGCGATAGTTTTCGTAAGGAAACCTTTGGCAAAGTCAACTCAATCAACTCTAGCCAACATCCGAAATGGAGTTCTGCGCATATGTGTCATGTAGCGCCGTCTTGCGTGACAGCTTGGGGTTCTCCTAATGGATTTCAATGGGAAAAACCCGATTTTCAACATTCAAAAAAAGTATTAAATTTAATTTTTTGGATGATTGTAATGGATGGAATTTGTTAATCAGACCTTCGACTTTTGTGTCCCAGGTGGCGTTTAATATTTTAAAAAGCTTAACATATAATATTTTAATGATATTTCAAGCGACTTTTTCCGCTGGTACTGCGTTCGGAAAAACAACATTATGTACGGGAATGAACACAACGTTTGTTTTAAGATTCGGCAGGTTATTCGGATTACTGTTTGTTTACAAATATCATTGTTTTGCATGCGAAATTTTCTTACGTTGTGAGATTTATGCAAGAATAGTTTTGTTTTTGAATTATAATTCATAGGATATTCTGTATGCCCTAGGAAACATCAAATTCCATTAATATTAATATTAAAATATTGTTTATTTAAATTCTTATTACGATATATTCAGATTGTTTTCTTTCTTTTATAAAAAGTAAAATGTACTCCTTGTTATTTCATATCATAGTGTTCTATTAAATATGTAAATGCCTGTAAAATAAGACCAGTTATCCCAATAATAAAAAAAGTGTAACATATGTATCGCATAACATATTTGTACATGTAATTAATCTAATACGTATGAATATGAATTAAAAAAATAATCCAATAAATCAACTAAATTAAAGACGTAGACCAATTAATGTAATCTTTACTTAGTTGCATAATTATTTAAATTGACACTAAACATGAGTGCAAAATGTAAATTTATAATTCCATTATGTTACATAAAGCTTCAGCCTTTTTATTATCAGATGGAAAACATTTCTGTTTCGCAGTGTTAGCTCATAAAACTGTACTAAACAATTCTACAATTACATTTTTGAATTTTGTTTCAAGTTAGAACAGAAATGAAAAGCTGGAACTCTGGCCCTGTATTTCTTTTTTCTGGGTGAATTTTTACATATTAGGTAAAACCCAGCAAAGCTCATGAATACTTTGTTCCGAAGCCCAACACTAGTAGATTAATTCATAAATTTTCCCCTTTTCAAGCATAAACTGATTTTAGCAGACAAGACAAATCATATTCGCTTCACCTCGACCAATTTTGAGAGTCCTGAGAACACCAGAATTTGGGTGTTTTCTGTATAATGTTTATATTTCTTCCTGCTAATTTCCGACTATTTAATTTTATATCACTGTTCTGTGAAATAATTATTATATGGGAAAATCTTTAAATTATAGTTATTTTAATTAAATGTGCTACCAACCCCATATTGCAGGGGTTTGCAGTTCGCTACTGAGTATTAACCTAAGAATATTAAGGCTCCGGCACCTTTTTTTGCTAGAAATTGCCGCTAGCCCTGGAGCAATTAAATGTTTTCTCATTGAAAAATTTCATTCATTAATTTCCAAAAAGTTACACTTTTTGTATATAACCCACATACAAAAATATCCCCAATCAGTAAAATGTGCTCCATATTCTGATGAGGTGATGCACAAAATTTGAGAATTATATCCTGAAAAGTGTCAAAGGTGTGAAGATAATGAGTACTGACTTAAACCAATTTTCAGTAGCTCTTGAAAGGAAAAAAATCACAATCACATTTTAAGGGTCATACAGATATTATGAAAGAATATTTTACATTCAAATTCAAGTATAGACCCCAGTCACCTTTGTTTATAGATATCCCTTAAGACGTTATATGATGAAAGGCTGAAATTTTGTACATCACCTCATTTGTGCATGGGGTACATTTTATTTTCTAGGAATTTTTTTGTAAGGTAGTTCTAAGAAATTTTAAAAAGAGTAACTCTGTGAAAATTAACAAGAGGAATTTTCTCTTAACATAGTCTTTTTTTTTAACCTTATTTTAAACATTTATTCAATTCACACTGCCTAATTAACTTTAATAGATAAAGAATTAAAGCATGTTATCACTTTCTAGGGGCACTGTATGTGTGTGTGTGTCTATACAATTTATAAACACCAATATTTTTACTTCCTTGTATGACGTACAAAGAAATAATGTGATCGCAAAAAGAATTCGGTATCCAGATTTTGACTACCTCTAAATTTACTGAGTTTTTGCTTGACATCTCATTGTACACATGTATGTATGTTCATATAAATTCATGTACAAGCATTCTGACTGACAGCTAGACCATTTTGATCAGTGTTTCCTGGCGCCTGTACTTACGTTGTTTGTAGGTAATTACATAACTTAAAAACTATGAGTCCTACAATGTTGAAATTTTATATTTAGGATTGTTGTAGTATCTACATCCATACATTATGCTTTATGGGCAGAAATTCCTTAAAGTGTAATTTAGAGATATAGAGTTATTTCAAATGAATCAAAAGTGATATATGTTGGTAAGGATTACAAAATGAATCTTGGCATCAAAAATGGTATCTTTATCATTTACAGTTCTACAGGAGCACTCAGAAAAATTCCAACAAATTACAGCCAATGGCAGTTTTAGAAACATTCATTCATTTCAAGCAGAAGAACATCTTATCATATGGTTGGATAATGGTCCGGTGACGTTCAGCCACCTCCCTCAAAAACTGCATTAAAAGTCACCAAACTTGGCAACTTTTATTAGTGTATATATGTATATATTTAATTTGCATATCTCAAAAACTATTAGTCGTAGATTGCTGAGATTTTATATATAAGATTGTTGTAACATCTAGTTGTACACCTAGATTTTTTATTCCAATCTACTGGAGAGTTTATTTACAGGACCACCCAAAAGAATTTTGGTACGTGCATGTATCCTTGCAGTCTGCCAAGACGAGCGATTTTTCGCTTATGCAGGTTGCATGAAATCATGATGGTTCCGAATACAATTGGCTACAGTTTGCCCGCACATTTTCTGAAAAAATAATTTGGCACAAATGTCTATCAGGATAATATGCAACTACCAGAATTCCAATACATTAATGTCTATAGACATCTTCAAATAGTGGCGTAGCCAGAAATTTTACATGGGGGGGGGGGGTTACTATTGTAACTCAAATATATGTATACATGTGTGTGGTGAGGGAGTGAAGAATATACATTTTGTATTGCAAAAATTTCAGGGTGTGTGTGTGTGTTGTAATCCCTTATCCCCCCCCCCCCTTGGCTACGCCACTGTCTTCAATATATTATGTCTGTAGTTGTTCATTGTTTGGTCCATGCACAGAATCTCGCTATTTGTCATCCACCGTGTTGAGTATTGCCAAAATATCGCTAATTTAACACCAAAAATAATTATGCATTTTGCATGACTCTAAAACTTTTAACCGTAGAATGTTGAAATTTTGTATTTAGAACTATTGTAACATCTAACTGTGCTTTTGATTGCTGTGAACTGAGTAATTTATTTACAGGGTCACCCAAAAGACTTAAAATATATTAAGGGTCTATAGATACCTTCATTTCATTAAAAATCTGTGATGAATAACTGTTTCAGCTGGGACTGAAATCTCGCTATCACAAGCTTATTGGCTTTTGTCAAAATATTGCCCAATTAAGTGAAACAAATCTAAAATTGAACTCAGCTTGGCAGTAAACTTTAGAATTGCAGTATTTTGTCTCTTTCAAATGAAATAAGTTTAGATGAAGTGCCCCGAAAATATTTCTGGTTTAATAGAGGTACAAGGAAGTCATGTGGTGTCCATATCAGATTTATTAGTTCAATGATTTGATATAAAAAAAAAAAACAATCATAATAAAAGGAGTAGTATATAGATTTTTATAGTTATATTCTTCCATGATGATTGTATGTAAGAGAATTTTTTTTCAACATCGTAAATTACAGTGTTACTTGAAAATATGTTTTCACATAATTTACACAGAAACCAGACTACATGCAAGCGATAGATATTAAAAAAATCAGATGTCAGTCAGCCAATTTAAATTACTTTAGAATTTATTTACAAAAAAATACAACAAAAAAATGACAATATTTGGCTGCATAAAATATTTAGGTTCTTGAATCTAAACAGCAGATAAGAACAGTATTCATAGAAAAATTGCTACTGGCGTATTATCCCGGCACTCAAACAAGACAAGCGATTTCTCGCCAAGATAAATGCCGATCACATGAAATTATTAATGGTTTCGAATACGATTGGCAATAGTTTCCAGCACATTTGATGAAAAAATACTTTGTCGGAAATGACCACCGGGATAATATGTAAGTACCAAAAAATCTTCAGAATAATTTCTAATCCTAATATCAGCTCTACGCAGAACAGAGTGGAAATAGTTTTAGGTAAAAGAATAAGGATTTACTTTAACGAAGTACAGTTTAACCATTTAATCAGCTGTCCATGGACACGAGAACAACAACAGTATAATCTTGATTTCACGAAGTCAAAGAAACAACAGAAAGAATTGAGATAAGAAGGTGAAATAAAAGAGAGTGTCAGTTTAATAGAAAAAACACATTTATTCAAGATATTTAAGTTCCACTCCATACCTAATTTAGAATACTGCAAAAGAATAAAAAGGCTGGTATCCAAGTTTAGTGATTTTGAAAAAGTAGATTCTATAGTTTTTTTTATTTTAGCATAAGCAACAATAAGTAATCATACATTAACACATCACATGCCAGTTTCAACATAAGAAACTTCCTGTTTTATTTATTTATTATTATTTTTTTAATAAACCAACCACTGGTACAAAACTAGTTCTGTAAACAATGTATAAATTGACTTTTTAATCAAAATATGTTTTTAAAAAATAATCAGCAAACCAATTCTTTCATGTTTTTTATTGATTTACTAATGCATTTTATATGCACATTTAATAACAGAAACCACACCAGAAAGTGTTATCCACAGAAAGCATGCACTAAAATTCATGTCAATCTAAGGATAAACCTATCTAGTCATAGTCATAACTTCAAATTACATTGGAGACAAATTATCCATATATTTAAAAATCATAAAAAAATATCACAATCCTAAACTAGAAACAATATCTAATTTTGCAATTAGAGTTTAATTAGTTGCTGACAGCTTTAAAATTTCTTCCATATTTCTAAATAAATAATGTACATTCTTTCGTGCACAGTCGTGGATTGCTGTCTAAACTGAAACGCCTGTTGCTTGCTATTCTGCAGTTTATTTACATTCTTCGCAGTGGGGCTGCGTTCGTAATCCGAAAACCCAATGACCCTCCTCAGATTACACGTCTCTCAGTAATCCGTATAAACTACGTGTAATCTGAGTGCACGAAAGAATGTACATTATTTATTTAGAAATATGGAAGAAATTTTAAAGCTGTCAGCAACTAATTAAACTCTAATTGCAAAATTAGATATTGGTTTCCTATTGGGTACAGCTTTAGTATGGTCCCTTTGGTGCGCTTTATTTTTGGCGCGATAAAGGATGCCAATATGGTAACCCCGCCATCTGATGATCCGGAGCAGTAGATTCATCCGCGACGTCACGGTTTGGCTAACGTTTTCCTCCAGCGAATCGGGAGCGTTTGTTCCTTTATTAAACTTTTGGAGACCCCTTTGCCAGTATTTCGCGCAAGAGCTTCGAGTGGTGGAACCGCCATTACGCTTTATGGTTTTATTTTAGATTAAATTTTATTATTTAATTATTACTGAAATTTAAAATGGATGTTCAGGTTCATACTGACTGTTTATATACAGTTTTGTTGTTGTTGTTGTTGTTGGTTGACGGTGATCTGGGGTATGTAGCTGCATTCTACGAATGGCTTTGCACCCCTGAATATCCAAGTTCAAGCAGTCGTAATCTAGGAACAGTCAGTGGCCAGGAGAAAAGCAACGAGGTGCAGAGCGCGGCTGCTACCATGGACGGCTAAGTCGCAGATGTTTTCAAACGACGCGTCATGCTGATGGATGTGGAGGCGAGCGAACAGGGTCCGGCGCTGGCTTCGGAAGCGGCGGCAATCCAGTAGGCGGTGGTCGGCTGTGTCAAGGACATCGCATTCAGGGCACAGAGGAGACGAGACTAATCCAAAGCGAAAGAGCACCGCTCGAGTAGGCCGGGTGCGCAGACGGGAGAGTAAAACCTCACCCCGCCGGGGGAGGGCAAGCTTCCGCAGCTCCCAGCTGCGTTTAGTGAGATGGGAGAACGTTAACGCGTACTTGCTCGAGATCCAGGTGGTGGAATCATCCATCCAGTACTCCTTACGGATTTGGTTGAGGAGATCTTCTGGAGAGATCCAGTCGAGGCTGTCAGAGGGGGCAAGGTGAGACCGGGCAAGCTGGTCCGCCTCCACGTTACCGGTGAGTCCACGGTGGCCCGGGACCCACACAAGATGAATGTTCGAGAAGAGAGTTAGTTTTGCCACAAGCTCGTTGTGGACTTTTAAAATCGTCGCTGCGGATTTGTAGTTGGCCGCTTTAAGTGCCAGAAGAACAGAGAGGCTGTCTGAAAAGAGCACAAGGCTACCCCCCGAGGGCGGACACTGCAGCGCCAGCCAGATGGCCAGAGCCTCTGCCGAAAAAATAGAGTTGACTGTGTGAATGGCTTTGGAGCGGCCCGACCCCAGGGTCAGGTCGAAATATGCGATACTGGTACGAGTAGAGCTCTTGGAAGCATCAGTAGCAATCATCTGCCAGCCATTCCACCTAGGAAACTCGGCACGGAAAAGTTGGCTGGCTCTGTTCTCGTCGAGAAACGTCGACTGGAAGGGGAAATCGTTCGTCGAAATCTTCAAATTAAGTGACGTGGAGGGGAGGGGAAGCTCCCACTTAATAATGTGAGAAACTGAAAGTTGGAGCCTGTCGAGAATAGAGAGAGTTTGGGATACGAAATGAGACCCAGTACTCGCGGAAGCGAGGGAATCAAGCTGGAGAGGGGAGAAAGAGCCTAAGGCAAGGTGGCGGATCAGGAACCTATCCCTCATCAGGGCGTGAGATTCACTGAGAGGCAAAGATTTCGCTTCCCTACGCAGCAGGAGGAGAGGGGTCCATTTGGGGAGACCTGTGGCAATCCTGAGAGCAGCATTCAGCAGGGGTTCCAATTTCTTTTTGGCCGACAACCCGGCGGAAGAGTGTAGGGGGCTGCCAAACGAGCAGGGAGAAAGTATTGTAGCCTGGGCCAGTAAACGCAGGTGCCGAGTAGAGATGCCCTGAGAGACACTAGCAATGCTCTTGAAAGCGTTAAGCCGGGCGAACCCCTTGTTCCGGAGGAGCGCGAGATGGCTGGACCACGACAGGTTAGCGGAAAACTGGAGGCCAAGAATGCGCATCTCCGTATTCCAGGGGATGCTTTGTCCATTGATGGAGAAGGGATAGTCCGGTTTCCGACGTTTATTAGAACAGTTCATTGCCTGACTTTTTTCGGGGCTAACCCGCAAATTCCAGTACGAGCCCCATTGTGTGACACAATGTATCGCTTCCTGGAGGTTTCTGTGCGCCGTGTCGTAGCAGGTGCTGGCAGCGTACAAAAAAATGTCGTCGGCATAGAGCAGACAGGAGGTGTTGGAGGGAACGGCTTCAAAAATGTCCCGCATGTAAAAGGAAAATAACAGGGGTGACAGAACACAGCCCTGCGGGACCCCAACCAACCACGGGCGGGGGGGGGAGCAACCCTCCCCCCACTTAACTTGGGAAGTTCTCTGTGAAATAAAGGTGAAAATCCACCGTACAAGCTGCCCGTTGAGGCCAGCCGTCAGAAGTTTCAAGGCGAGGCCGTCATGCCAGACCGAGTCGTAGGCCGCTTCCAGATCCAGAGAGACCAGGACCACGTGTTTCTTTTGCCTCCGAAGCGAGAGTAAGTCGTCGTAGAGTCTCGCAAGGGCAGCGGTGCAATCTCTGAAGGGAAGGAACCCAAAGTGATATTCGTGGAACGGAGAGTTCTGAAGGGACCAGTTCGTAAGGCGACTGAGGATCATCCGTTCAGTAATTTTCGCAGGAACCGAGGTAAGTGAGATAGGGCGATAGGAGGAGAGACTGTCCGTGGGACGCCCGGGCTTGGGAATCGGGAAGATAATTGACTCTCTCCACGACGGGGGAATGTAGCCGGTGTTCCACGAGTCGTTAATGAACTGGAGCAGCACCCGACGACCGTTGTCGTCCAGGCTCCGAATCAGGCGAATGGAGAGGCGGTCCTTGCCAGGGGAACCATTGGAGGACGCCCGGATGGCGGACTCGAGTTCAGTGAGCGTGAAGGGCCGGTGAAGGCTGTCGGTGATGCGGCTGAAGTCCAGGGGGATAAAGGAGGACGGGGCAGGCCTAGAGAAAGCCTCAGCAAAGGCCATTGCAATGTCACGATCCGAGGGGGACCGGTTCCCGGGCAGAAGTATCAGTCTGTGGGAGGTGGGAGAATCGGTATGGAGTCTACGTAAGGCCTTTATGATCTTGTAGATCGAGCCTGAACCGCTCGCGGACCTGCAGGTCTCGTACCAATGACGACGGGACGCCGAGCGTATTTCCCGCTTGAGCAAAGCCGAATACTTTTTATACTGAGCCCAGAACTGGGGCGACAGCCAGGTTCTCGCCTTTCTCAAAAATTTCCTCTTCTGACCCAGAAGGAAACTACATTTGCTGTTCCACCAAGGCGCACCACTGCGTGAATGGATGATGGTCGATTTGGAAGCCTGAGCAAGACTTTCTGAGCATGTTTGAAGGAAGTCCTGGTAGTCAGCGGGAGGGGACTCCTTCAGAGCGCCGTTAAGCCGGGACTGAAGCAGGCAATAGTCGTAGCGCACCCGCAAGTGGGCGTGCTGCCCACCAGGGCCGTTGGTAGAAATGGAAAGCGTGACGGGACGGTGATCGCTGTCGAAGGTGTCCGGGTGGACCTTGCAGGTAGTTATAGGGGACAGGTCCATAGAAACGAGGGACAAGTCGATGAGGGAGGACCCATGGCGGGAGACGTGGGTCGGAGTGTCCAGATTGAGCAAGCAGATGGGGTTCTCGGCAATCCATTCCGCAAGCACGTCGCTGCGGGGGGAATCCCTGCGCGCGCCCCAGGACGAGTGCCAGGTGTTGAAGTCGCCGACGATGACGAACGGAGGGGTACACAGCTCAAAGAGATGCTCCAGCCACGAATGTTCAAACTCTCCACGAGGGGAGTACAAGTTCACGACTTGGAGCCAAACCGCAGGGGAAATCTTCACTTCCACGACCAGAACTTCCGTAGCCGAGGGGCGAACGGGGAGATGCAACAGGCGAGACTGGAGGGAGGGGGACACCGCAGTGAGCAAACCTCCCCCTCTGCCAGACGGCCGATCCAAACGGTATGAAACTTTGCCGGGGACGCTGAAGGGAACCGTGGCAGACAGCCAAGTTTCCTGGAGGGCTACAATGTGAGCCGACGAGAAAAGAGAATGGAGCAACCAATGACGATTAGCACGAGCCGAACGAATGTTCCAGTGAGTTAAAGAGACCGCCATGAAGGGAAAAAAAAAAGGGGAGAAACCCGAAAGTCGCCCGAACCGAAAAAAGCGAAAAGGCGAGGGGCCGACGAGAGAAACGAAAAGAGCGGAGGGAGAGAGAAAAAAAAAAAACGCCGAGCCAAGGGCTCACTTAATGCGACCCCGCGACGGCAAAGGCAACCGAGAGGAGGCATCGAGACTATTCTTATCCGAGCTAGAAGAAGGAGGGACCGCGCCCAAATTCACTTCTGGAGGAGCAGAAGGATTAAGAGCAGGACGAAGTTTTTTAGGGGCAGAGGGTCTAGACTTAACTGGGCTGTTAGTATCAGTGCTATGAGTGAAGGAAGGAGTTGGAAGTGAAGGGTAAGCTTGCACTAAGGCAGTGACTGTTTGTTGAATTGAATTTACCATGTTGACCATTGACTGTGTTGTTTGGGCGATCATTTCTTGGAAAGTCGCAGCTTGGGCCTCCAAGGCCGCGTGAGTTATGGAGATGATTTGTTCAGAAAGGGAAGCTAAGGCTTCGCTTAAGTCGGATTTGGTGATGTACTCTGAGGGTGGAGAGGATACAGGTGGTTTTGTGGCCGCCTTGGCGGCGTACGATTGCTTTCCCTGGTTCTTGTATTGTCTACGCGCCTCAGCAATGGTGAGGTGGTTCTCAGATTTGAACCTTTGGATGCAAACTTCTTCGGTGTACTGTGGGCAGGATCTGTCCGTAGCGCAGTGGGCACCTTTGCAATTAGTGCACGTAGGAGAGCCAACCGTGCACTCCCCAGTGTGAGATACGGCACACCTGGCACAAATCTGCGGATTGCGGCACGTACGGGGGCTGTGGTTAAATTGGTAGCAAGTGGGGCACTGCCGAGGACGGTCCACAAACATAGAAATTCTATAGAAGCCGAACCAGAGCTTCACCTCCCGTGGGAGGGAAGTGCCTAATTTTGTGACCAGTACTGTGGTGGTGGGGGTTACAAGACCCTGCTGGTGGTTGGCAAAGCGGCGGACTTCGTAAATGTGCATGCCCCCCGCAGAGAGCTCTTCCGCGATGTCTTGTGGGGTAACCTCGAGAGAGATGTCGTGTAATTTGAACCGAGTTGTTATTGTTTCCATTTGAACCCTGGGCACCACAGGAGTGTCACCCAAGGATGTGACGTTTAGAAGTTCACTGGCGGCCACGACAGATTGTGTGACTGCAACAATGCGGCCCTGTTTAGTGAGTTTTAAAAACTCGATATCTGCGTGGTGGGGGACATAGGCGCATATGCTAAGCTTCAATTGCTTGGGATTTATTTTGGGAATTCCCCCGGACGGGCTTTCGATAAATATGGTGATTTTTTGTAGACCTTCCGACGCGGCAGCTTGAAGTAGCTCGAGAGCCGGAGCTGAATTGCGACACGTAAAGTTCTCGACTGACCACCCCTGTCGGACTTCATCCTCCAAACCTTCGGTTTCCATGTTAGTAGACGGGGGAGAAACATTGGCAGCGTTAAGGGGGGGGAAAGGACCGCTAGGAAGCATTCCCAAGGCGCAAAACGCAAGCGGGCTTAACAGACCCCCGAGCCGACACCGACAGCTCAAGGGGAAGGAAAAGAAGTATTACAGCAGGCTTACCTTTCACGAAGAACGCAGCAAGCGGAACGAAAACACAAGATGCACGCAAAGAGCGGAGACAACACGAAAAAAAAGAAGAAAAGCACGACCCCGAGGCCACGAAGCGACCACGAAGCACGAAAACAACAAACCGGCGAAGAAATAACAGCCGGGCGAAGAGCGGAGTTGAGCGGTACACGACCTACTCCTACAGTTTTGTATGAATAAACATTCTTTTGATTCCACCACTCGAAGCTCCCGCGCGAAATACTGGCAAAGGGGTCTCCAAAAGTTTAATAAAGGAACAAACGCTCCCGATTCGCTGGAGGAAAACGTTAGCGAAACCGTGACGTCGCGGATGAATCTACTGCTCCGGATCATCAGACGGCGGGGTTACCATATTGGCATCCTTTATCGCGCCAAAGGGACCATACTAAAGCTGTACCTCATTTATAAAAACATCTACATATTTAGACAGAATTAAGTATCAGAACTTCATTTTAATTAGAATATGTAATTGTAAACAAGAGTATAAAATGAAATTTACACTGATTTTAGCATGTTTAACGAAGTAAATAATACATTTTAGAAAATAATGTGTGCAGATATTATTAGTGATGAAAACTTACTTGTTTTCTAGATCGTTTATAAAATATTTATTCAAAACGCAAAGCTTTATTGTCCAAATACTGTTTACAGAGCTTACACAACGTTAAAAACAACACTCGGCGCCATATTTAAGTCCGGCGTAAACTGATTTAAGCTAGCTCCTGAGCTGGCTTAAGGTGGATTCATATCTGCCGCGTCGCACCGCAACCATGCCGTACTATTTCACCGTTTTGGACCGTTGGCTGTCCTCGCGGCGAGCTTGCGGTGCCGCAAGTAAATACACCAATGCTCTTCTGTAATTGGCTGTAGCTGTAAAAGCTCTTCTGTAGTTGGCTGTAGCTTTGCGGTCGCTGCAGAATATCTGTTCTCGCCAGATAATGCGCAAACCCTCGGCGCTCGCCGCGCGGGCTTCGTATTGCGCCGCCATGTGACGTCATTGCGGCGTCTTAGCGGTACGGTACGGCCAGTATGAATCCGGCTTTAAATCTACGACCTGCTCGCGCTCGTCTTTGGACTTAAATGTTACATGTGAATAGACTTGTTCCACGTGACGTCACACTTCCTCTTGGTTGGCAAAACTGACCAATGGACTTGTTCTACGGGACGAGTAGTTGGCATAAGTAACCAATAGAGTTACTCTACGTGACGTCACTGAGGTATTTGTTAGTAAACATGGAACAAGTCTATACGACTTACGCCAGTGTCTTAAAGTTACGCCCGATTTCGGGCGTAAGTGTTACATCTGATTCTACTTTCTTCGAAGTGAAGTGAGTGGATATTTGTTTATTAGATATTTCTAGCGATCCATGCTTGTTTTAGCGGTTCCACAGTGCTGTATTATCTTTCTAAAAGCCTTATTTATTTTGTTGTGTTAGGTTCTTGTGTTGAGTTAGTTGTTGGTGAATATTGTTAAGTTTTTTGTTTATTTTACAAAAGTTTGTTAGTGTAAATAGTTTACAAATTGTTAGTAATTTAATGTTTCGTTTTGAACTTGTGTTTTGAATGAACATTCATATCTACGATAACAATGGGACGAAAAAGAAAATCGACTGCTAAAAAGTGGCACTTGATGAAAGCTAAGCCTCAAAAAGTGTTATCAACTACTTCTGATCCTGGTAAAAGTGATTTTTGCCGAACACAAGAACTTAAAAATAATATAAGTGTGCCTGCAGTTCAAAGTGAAGAGCCATCTCAATTTGATGCTTCCTTGTTTTCATGCAACATTATTTTAAGTCTGGGAGTGTTGCAGAATATCCTTCAAAATTGCTGTTGTGAAAAATGTAAAAGTTCAAGTCTGAATTTATGCTTGGGAAAAAAATATGGCTTGGCACATGAATTGGTTTTATCCTGCAGTAACTGTGACTTTCAATTTATTACGTTCTCGTCATAACGTCTGTCAACGAAGACAACTAAAGCCGGATTCATACTGGCCGTACCGCACCGCTAAGAAGCCGCAATGACGTCACGTAGCGGAGCAACACGGCGCCCGCGCGACGAGCGCTGAGGGTTTGCTCATTATCTGGCGATAACAGATATTCCGCAGCGACCGCAAAGCTACAGCCCATTACAGAAGAGCTTTTACAGCTACAGCCAATTACAGAAGAGCATTGGTGTATTTACTTGCGGCACCGCAAGCTCGCCGCGCGGACCGCCAACGGTCCAAAACGGCGAATCAGTACGGCATGGTTGCGAGGCGGCGCGGCAGATATGAATCCACCTTTAATCTCCATTTAGTATCAACAGAAGAGCTGTTCAAGCAGCTACAGCATTAGGAAAGGGACATGCTTAATTTAATTTTTTTTAATATTATTTTGGTTTTTATTAAAGTGCTTTTTCCATTATATTTGATAATTTACATTAATGAATGAAGACGAAATGTATAGAGTAAGAATTTGTTGAAATCTTAGCTTTTACGTATACCTAAATCTTTAAGTCCATTTATCTCGGAATCAGTTTTTTTGCGATTCCTCAACTTTAAAAGGATATATCTCAAGTTCCTTATATAGTACAGGTATGAAATTTTGTACAGACTTTCTCTATTATATTTTTAATAATTTGTCTTCAGGAATTTTGATTTTGGACAAAAGGTTTGAAAATTCATGCCCTAGAGCTAAAAAACTCTTTAAAAAGAGTGATTTTTTAACATTTATATTTATTAAAAAATATATAAACAATATTTTAAAAAATCCCGAAAACAAATTAAAATGCCATCTTTTCTGTGGCCAAAAGTGAAAGAAATATGCAAATCGAGCTATTGGTTCTGCAGTTATATCAAAAATAAAATATGTTTAAATTTTAAACTTTTTAATTTTAAAAAAATTAAATTTCAATCTTTTCAAGAGTTTTTATATGGAAAGGTATCTTGACATAGCTATATATTTCAGAAAAAAAAAATCATTATAAAGTAGCTATAAATAAAAAAAATAAAATTTTGTGCCCCGGACCCCCTTAAGTTTTATATCAATTGTGTATTCTTATTTCTAATAAATTAATGGAAGTATTTCGACCATACGTCCTCGAAATTCGAGGACAGTCCCCAAATATAGATCTTTTTTTCCTTTTGTCCCCAAAAATACTTTGACTTCTTGGGGACGCGAAAAGTCCACAAATTTAAAGATTTGTACTTTTTCCCTGAAAGTTTCCGTTTAGTTTATTTCTTTCAGAAAAAATAAATAAAACAACTAAAAGCGCCTCCTACTCTGAGGCGCTTTTAAGCCGGATTCATACTGGCCATACCGCACCGCTAAGACGACGCAATGACGTCACGTGGCGGAGCAACACGGCGAGCGCCGAGGGTTTGCGCATTATCTGGTGATAACAGATATTCCGCAGCGACCGCAAAGCTACAGCCAATTACAGAAGAGCATTGGGGTATTTACTTGCGGCACCGCAAGCTCGCCGCGCGGACAGGCAACGGTCGAAAACGGCGAAACAGTACGGCATGGTTGCGGTGCAGCGCGGCAGATATGAATCCACCTTTAGTTGTTATTGTGTGTGCGTGTATAACGTGTACAGACATTCAATAAAGTATTGGACTGTGAGCCAAATTTCCCTTTTCAGTTTTGTTAGTGATTAATCACTTTTCATGAAGAATCATACTTTAAATATGAAATTGACGTACGAAATTTTGAAGAAAGCGTAGACATGGAAGAATTTTGTATTTATTAATTTAGCCAAAACTATTTAAGTTACACATAAAATAACACACGAACAATACACTTGAACAACTCACATACCGGATATTTTAAGGCAATATATAATTTTTAGAATCCCTTACAGTTTAAAATCAAGTTACAGCCCGTGCGCAAGTTGAGCTGTTTTATAGTGAAGGATTAAAAATATCTATCAATTCCCCCCTATATTTTTATCATTCAAATCACACTCTATATTACAGTTCTTAAAAGTACCAAGTCCAAGTCTTGTCATATGTCCTCTTAGAGCATCACCTGGTAGTTGTTTCGTCAGTGCATCAGCTTCTAAATCTTTAGTATTTTGATATACCAAACATGTTGAAACAATTGCTATACTGTATTTCTTTCGAATTTCAGTTCTGATATAGATAAGAGAATACAGTTCATACAAAAAGATCTAGCCTACCTGCCTTGGTAGCTTTTCTTTTGATTTCCTGTTTCCTGCTGCTGTCTCAGTGAATCAAGTGAGTGTCTAAAGGACGAATACAATTTATTTCTGGATTAAATAAACACATCTTACACTACACAACATTTTACAAGGGACATTTAGATTTTGCAGAGAGGGCAAACCCCTTTTCACGTCAGTTTTCATCGAAGCCTTCGCTGCATCTGAAAGGCAAAAAAAGATTAGAGTTCAAAGGCGCCCTCTTCTGGCAAAGGGGAAAGTCATTCTGCTTCATCCTCCGGTCCCAAAGGACCTTTGTACAAACAGTCACTAGGTCCTTTTCCATCTACATTAAGTTCAACAGGATACAAAAGTTGAATTGGTCGTTTCAGTATAGTTCCATTGGGAAGTTTGATAGTGCATGCACGAGTCTTTCCATCACGTCCGGGATGAACACTGATGACTATACCCATCTTCCACATAAGTCGAGGAAGCTTTTCGTCATACACTAAGACAGTCGAATTTTTCGTCGGTTCAACATTTGATTTGGACCGCATTGACTGGTGGGCAGATCTCAGTTCTAACAAATACGATGATTGCCATTTTCTCCATATTCTTTCCAAAATGGCTCTTTTATCTTTCCACCTACCCTTTAGATCAGACTTGGTGGAGGTTGGCGCTACCGATGAGTGTGGAGGGAGAGCAACAAGTCTTCTACCTATGAGGAAGTGTCCAGGAGTAAGTGGCTCAGGTTCCTCGAACTCACTGTAGACAAATGTCAAAGGTCTGGAATTTATAATAGCCTCAACTTCTATGACTATAGTCTCTAGTTCTGGAAACGTCAAAGATGATTTTCCTAGTATTCTTCTTAGGCAATTTTTTGTGGATCTTATAAGTCTTTCCCAAAATCCTCCCCACCATGCTGCTCTCTCTACGATAAAATTCCACTCGACGTTTTTATTTGCAAAGTAGCTCTGGATTTCTTCTTCCTTCAAAAGTTTCCACAGCACATTTATTTCGGTTTTAGTTCTTTTGAATGTACTCGCGTTGTCCGAGTATACTTTTCTGCATAGTCCTCTTCTGGATACAAATTTTCTAAACGCGAGTAAGAATGTTTTGGTTGTCAGATCTTCGGTGAGCTCAAGATGGACAGCTCTGGTGACGGCACACGTAAGAAGCAGAATGTAGGCTTTTTTTGTTCCGTCTGTACTTTTTACGTAAAGGGGACCAGCATAATCGATACCCGTTACTTCAAATGGATGAGTCTGCTTAATACGATCTGGGGGAAGAGGAGCTTCGTCTTGGGTAAAAGGCTTAACTCGAAATTTTTTGCAAAGATTGCAGTTGAACACAATGCTCTTGATTCGCTGTCGTCCTTTTAGGATCCAAAATTTTTCTCTAACGTCTGTTAAGGTGTCCGCAATTCCTGCATGCCCTAACCGCAAATGGCTGCGGCGAATCACGAGATTGGTAAAGTGACTTCTGTCGGGTAACAACATCGGGTACGCTTCGTTATGAGTAATGTCAGCATACTGAAGTCGGCTTCGAAGGCGAATAATATTGTTTTTATCTAACCCAAAGGAAAAATTTTTCAATTTGGAATTTGGAGATATTTCACGCCCGCACCTTAGTGCTTCCAATTCTTCCCCGAAGTTTTCTTCTTGAGTTTTTCTTATCCAGTATTCTTCTGCTGACTGTAACTCGTCGCTACTAAGAGTTCCAGATCTTCTGTTTTCTTTATTCTTAAGGTTAAAGATAAATCTTTTTACCCAGGCAGTTGTGCGTAAGAGTTTCGTTAAGTGCCCAAATTTTTCAATGTCAACAATTTTTTCGGTCTGGACATTCATAGTGAAAACGGTTGACTCATTCACTTCGTCACAATTTCCAATGTCCGCAATTTCTTGGCTTTCTTTTGGCCAATAATCTTCACTTTCTCTCAACCACTTTGGTCCTTTCCACCACAGTTCTTTATCAAGCAGATTTCGTAAAGATTCGCCTCGAGTCAGCACATCAGCTGGATTTTGATCTCCAGGGCAGTGCGACCAAAATGAAGCATCAGTCCTTGAACGAATCTCACTCACACGATTTTGGACAAACGTTTTCAGTTTCTTAGAATTTCCACGAATCCAATGAAGCACAATCATCGAATCTGTCCAGAATCTGATTCGTGCATTTGTTATATTTGAAAGGCTGTTTCTTACGTACTCATATAGTCGACTTCCAACTACAGCTGATAGCAATTCGAGTCTTGGAAGAGTTAATTTTTGAAGTGGTGCAACTCTGGATTTGGAGCAAATTAACGATGTCCGAAACTGTCCGTTATAATCTGTATACCGAATATACAGGACTGCACCGTAGGCTCGCTTGCTCGAGTCGACGAAACAATGAAATTCAAAATCTTCATTTTCGTTAGCGTCCTTGAGGTAAAATCTGGGTATTTCAAATTCCTTTAAATCTTCTAATTCATCACACCATTTGTTCCATTCTTTCATTATATCAAATGGTAGAGGATCATCCCATTTAAATTTTTGATCCCAAATATCCTGAAGAAGAATTTTTGGTCTCAGCGTAAAGGGAGTAATAAAGCCAATGGGGTCATATAATTTTGAGGCAATTTTCAAAAGTAATCGTTTAGTTAACGGATTAAATTTTTGATTAAATTTAAGAAATTCACATGCTAATTTTAACGTATCATCGTCTGAATTCCAGAGGTAACCTAAAACTTTCGAAGTTTCCCTCAAAGATTCGTTACAGTTTTCAGCCTGATCTAGCTTTATCTGAAGACATTCCGAATTGGTTTTCCATTTACGCATATTAAATCCACCTTCGTGTAAAATTTCTTTTATTTGTCGGTAAATTTCAAAACACTGATTTTCATTTTCTAATCCAGAAATTAAATCGTCAACGTATAATTGGGAATTTAAAATACGATATGCTAACGGATATTTATGTTCGTACTTTCTTATGTGATGTTTGAGAGTTGCAGCCAATAAAAAAGGACTTGGAGTAGCTCCAAATAAAACACGAGTCATTCTAAAAATGGTAGTTTTCAAACTCGCATTCCTTTCATAATCATTCTCAAGCCATAAAAACCTAACCGCATCTCTATCATTTTCATCTAACAATATCTGTAAGAACGCTTGCTCTATATCGGCAGTTAACGCGATTGGTTTGTTTCTAAAATCTATAAGTAATTTTAGTGAGTCAGGATTCAAATTCGGTCCGGAATGTAAACAATCATTTAACGATAATTTATTTTGCGAGTGTGATGAGGCATCAAAAACTACTCTTAGCTTCGTTGTAATTTTATCATCACGAATAACGGCCTGATGAGGCATATAATATTCTCTATCGATATTCATTTTCTCCTTTTCTTTAAATTCTACAGGTTCGATTATACCCTCGCAAATCTGTTTCGATAATACATCCCTATACCGCTGGTAAAATTCCTTATCTCTATCAAATCTCTTAACCAGTTTTCCTAAGCGACATTTTGCGATTTCATAATTATTTTCTAATTTATCCGCATTCTCATTCCACGGTAGTTTAACCTTATATCTGTTGTTCTGAAATTTTATATTTTTCTCAAAATCCTTTAAAACAACTTCTCCGTCATTATTGGATAAATCCCTTTTTTCGTTTTCAATGCCCATTATATCCAATTTCCAAAAATTTTGTAAAATCAGATCGGAATTTTCTTCTCGCGAAGAATCTACAACTACCTTCATCATTCTCGCACTCCTCTCAGTGTCAATTTTATTTTCTAAATCACAAGAACCGCTCAAAACCCATCCGAAAAGACTATCCATTGCAACAACAGAAGAATTCGGTATCCTGCGTACTTCACCGGAGACGATACTCCAATAATGTTCGGCGCCTATCAGAATTCTGACTGGGGGGAAATCAAGGAGTTTGGAATGCTCATTTCCACTTCGAAACAGCTGATCCGATGATTCATCTGCCAGTGAAAATTTGTTTATGCCACAATGTTCTTTTATTTCTCGCTCTGGCCGATAAATTACTGCGCTGCTTATCTTGTCAGTAGCTAAAGCTTCTAATTGTATCTTTTTCGTGGGATCACGAACGTTTCTCAAATTTACTAGAACGCGATTTATAATTTCTTTCTGGGGTTCTTTCGAACCAAAGGGGTATATTTTTATAGTTTCTTTTCCTATTATTTTTAATTTTAATTCATTAACGAGTTCCGATTCAATAAATGATCTTTGACTCCCCAAATCTAATAATAACCGTATTTCGGCTGGTTTAACCTTATTTTCTACAAATACTGTTGCAGTTTGAAGTAAAATATCTGTGTTCGAATTTCTATCTCCCGTAACGGAGGAGACGATCGTTTCACTCTGGGGAACTTCTGCTTTTGGTTCCAAACGTTTTTCGCAAATATTTTGATTATGTTTTTGGGAACAGAAATTACATGCGGGTTTCTTAAAACATCGATTTACAACGTGAAATTTTTGTAAACAATTAAAGCACCTTCCTTGACGTAATAGACTTTGTTTTTTATCAGAAATACTTAATTTACATTCATTACTTTCATGACGATCATCGCTACAGAATATACACTTATTTTCATTACTAACTACATTAAAAGCAGCAGCACTCGGATTCTTGGCGTATTTTGGTTTCGAAAAATTATTTTGTCCCAATCTAGTTAAATCTCTTTCATTTCTATTTTTAGAATTATGCTGAAAGTAATCAGACTCCTTCTTCTGAAACGAAAATGTACGTTCTCTAATTTCGATTTCGGTTTTCAAATATTCTAACAATTGCGTTACATTCCAAGAGTCTGTTTCGTTTTTATATTCGCGGTTGTAGTTCAAAATTAAGCTATCGGGAATTAATTTAGTTATGATAGGAAAAAGTAAATTACCATAACTGTCTAGCTCAATACCAAGCGATTCTAAACTACGTATTTGAATTTCACATGTATCGTACAATTCGCGCAGGTCTTTTATATTTGATGCATTACGAATAGGTGACAAATTTAATAAATTATTTATGTGAGACCTAATCAAAATTTCCTTTTTGCCATATCGGTCTTCAAGAATTTTAACAGCAATATCATAATTTTTGTCTGACAACGATAATCCCTGTATCGCGATTTGAGCTTTTGATTTTAATAAGCTTTTTAAGTACGTAAATTTGTCTATTTTATTGAGATTTTGATTTTCGTGTATCGCGTTTTTGAACTGAGACCAAAATTCTTGGAAATTCTCAGGATTGCCGTCAAACTTTTCGATGTTAATTTTGGGTAATTTAATCTTAATTGGAATATTTGAATTTTGAGATGGGTCGTTAGTAATTGTATTTGAAATATCGGCGCTAGCATTTTTTGTTTCTTGATTCGTGCATTTTTTTAGAACCTTTTCAATTTTAATTTTATACATGATGATTTTATCTCGATATTCTTGAGCTGATTCAACTTCGGCTGGGATTTGTTTACAGTCTTCGATTTCGTCTATGATTAACTTATCGAGCTCAATTATTTGTTTTTCCTTTTCTGACAACTGAGCGAGAGCAATTTCTAAATATTCCTCATCTAATTTTGCCAAGGCTTCGTCGATTTTAGGAGTCAGTTTCGTGAAGCTTGTTCTCAAGCCACCTCTTTGTGTTTTCAATTTATTCGTCACTTCTGACGTCATTTTCTTTTCACTTAAGAATTACAAACAATCAGCAGGAAAAATCGAGGGTTTTCGGCACCAAATGAAACAATTGCTATACTGTATTTCTTTCGAATTTCAGTTCTGATATAGATAAGAGAATACAGTTCATAAAAAAAGATCTAGCCTACCTGCCCTGGTAGCTTTTCTTTTGATTTCCTGTTTCCTGCTGCTGTCTCAGTGAATCAAGTGAGTGTCTAAAGGACGAATACAATTTATTTCTGGATTAAATAAACACATCTTACACTACACAACATTTTACAAGGGACATTTAGATTTTGTTATCAGAGAGGGCAAACCCCTTTTCACGTCAGTTTTCATCGAAGCCTTCGCTGCATCTGAAAGGCAAAAAAAGATTAGAGTTCAAAGGCGCCCTCTTCTGGCAAAGGGGAAAGTCATTCTGCTTCACATGTGTCCCCATGATCTTTGTCATCCTTTATGAAATAAAATTTTCTATTTATGTGTCGAGTACGACAGCTTATTTTTGGGTTGTTTATCCAGTCTATTAGTGCTTTACTGTCAGTTTTAATATTAATTGGTTTGGTTATTAAGACATCGTCTCCCAATTCTTCTAATACACCACTCGCCCATCTAACTGCACAATCACATTCACAAGCTGCAATTAGTTTAGCTTCCATCGTAGATAGCGCCACAAGTTTCTGTTTTCCACTTTTCCATCCAATGAGTGAATTTCCAATTTTTAATAGCTATCCAGTATAAGATTTTGAATCCGGTGTTGTGCTCCAGCTAGCGTCTGTGCTGGAATTCAACTTACCGTTTGGTGGACTCAAACTTTAGACCATAGTCTATTGTACCTTTTAAATATCGAAAAAGTCGTTTTATTGCACTCAAGTGTATTTCTCGAGGATCCCTATTATACTGAGCCAATCTACTCACAGTATAAGAAATATCAGGTCGCGTTCCAACGGCTAGATACATTACTGATCCGATTGCTTCACGATATTTTTGTCGTGGAAAAACTTTTGAATTTTTGAAATCGTCCAATTTCCAATTGTTTATCTCCTACCACACCTGGTGTTTTCACAGAATTGCAATCTAACATATTGAATTTTTTTCAAAATCTTAATTATATACTTTCTCTGTGATAAAATGATTTCATTTTCTTTCTGCTTGATTTCCAATCCTAAAAACATGTTCGAGTCTGTTGTTTCTCTAATTTCAATATTTCTTTTCACATTTTTTATTACTCTGTCAACCACTTCTTCTGAGCTTGCCACCATCAAAAAATCATCAACGTATATTCCAATATGAACATATTCATCACCTTCTGTTTTGGTAAATACTGATGGATCTGATTTAAGTTTTCTGATTCCGGCTTGCTCTAGTATTTCACTGAATTTGTTATACCAACATCTTCCTGATTGTGGTAAACTACAAATACTTCGCTTGATCATATAAACTTTAGTATCTGGTAATTCATAACCCTTCGGTAGTTCCATATAAATCTCTTCATTTAGAATTCCATTTAGATAAATTGTTTTGACATCATAAAATTTCACAACGGAAATTTTCGTTGCTGCCAATGCCAGAAGTATCCTTAGTGAATCCCATTTCATGACGGGACTAAAACTTTCTTCAAAATCTATTCCCTGTTTCTGTCCACAACCAACTGCCACTAGTCTTGCTTTGTATATCCTGTCATCTTCTCTTTCTTTTATTTTATACACCCAACGACTTTTAATATTTTCTTAGGTCTTTCCACTGCTTCCCATACATTATGCATTTCTAAAGAATTAATTTCTTCATCCATTGCAGATTTCCAGTGCTCTTTTACTTCAGATTTTATTGCATTATTATACGTATCGGGTGTATTATCTGTTACTGCGTATACTTGGTAATCATCGTATCTTCTGGGCAATCTTGTCTTTCGAATAGGCCTCACTGATGTGTTTTGATCTCCAACCTCTTCCTCATCAAAATCATTTACCTCCTCATCATCTTGAATGTCTGGCTCTTGTTCATAATTGATTTGCATGGCTAATTTGTTCTTGGGTTTCAGATGCTGGAATTAATGTGTCATCTTCATCAGAATTTTCATCACCTTCTATAAAATAATCGATTTCCATATAATTTATCTGCGTTTTCTGTTGTTCATCTGGCACATATCCATTTGTCTCCTCATCAAATATTACATCAGGTGTTTCATATACTTTCTTTTCTTCCATGTTAAATATTCTGTAGGCTCTTCTCTCTCTGGAATGTCCAGTAAATACTCCTTTCTTTGCTTTGGGTTCTAATTTATGTCTCTTGTTGTTGTATACTCCATAATATGCAGTACATACAAAGGGCTTCAAATGTCGAACTGAAGGCTTTCGGGAATTCCAAAGTTCCATTGGAGTTTTATCTTTTCGATTCTTAGTAGGTGTGATGTTATGTACATCCTCCAAAAAAAGTATTCGAGCAAGAGAGAAATTTCCTACGTTGGTTTCGTATATTAAAAATTATTTATCATAGAATATGAATTAGGATATGTATAAATATGACTTTCCATATTTCTATCAAGTTGTGCGTTTTTCAAAAACTCAATTATTATTCGCAAATCTAAAATAGGAAATTTCTCTCTTGCTCGAATACTTTTTTTGGAGGGTGTATATATTCAGCAGTAGCAACTGCCTGTCAATCAGGAGTGTCAGCCTGTCAATCAGGAGTGTTCTTGGTTTGTCAAGTAACGTCCTATTAGCTCGTTCTGCAATTCCATTACTTCTGGGAGAGTAAAACGGTGTCTTTTCATGTTTTATTGCTTTTTGTTCAAAATATCTGCCGAGTGATTCATTGATAAATTCTGAACCATTGTCCGATCTTATTCTTTTAACCTTCCCAGACAGCACAGGAAACTTGCATCAAGCTTGATTTATCAAATCAATAAGCTTGAATTAAGCTTGAAAATTTCAAGCGTGTAAGCTTAATGCAAGCTTGAATCAAGTGTTCTAGTTTACACTTGCCCAGCTTGCATTAAGCTTGACATTTCAAGCTTAATTTCAAGCTTAAAAAAATTTCCTAACCCATTTGTGCCTGGATATTTTTGCGACTTTCTTCGATTTTTGCTAATACCAGCAATACAGATAAATTTCTGATGTCAATTACTTGAACTAGGGATAATTTCTTTTAAAATCTTTATGCATAAAAATTGAAATGTCAACATCCTACTGGGTCATGTTAAAATATTTTGTGGAGTTGAGGCTCCATACTCGTGAATAAAGGCTAGAAAAAATAAAAAACGTTTTCAACTGATAGCGAAAATACCGTCCCAAAAAAGGGACGCTAGGCATAAATGGGTTAAATACACGGGCGCCGGTCGGCGAACTCGTCCCACATATTTTACTTTGCCACACATTTTCCCCCTCTACGCTGAAATTTCAATTTAATTTAATCTGTTTCCATCGAGTGTTTGTGTTTGGAATAGAACCCGGGACCTTTCGGTTGGGAATCGAGCTCGCTACCCGTTCAGCTACTAAGCTTCACGCAGATATGACTAAAGTTTGAAGTGACTTATCACGCCGTTTTCTCGCCAGATTGATAAGTGGGCGATGTGTTATTTGTTTCTTTTATTTTTCCATGGGATGCATCAAAATTAAAATAATGTTATGTGTGATTTAGAGACTCTACTAATAGGGAAATAAACATAATACAAACCTAAGAGCAGCACACGTTTTAAAACTTTCAGTACCGCAACACTCATGAGCAATACTGCTGGCCAAAATCGAGACACACGACTGATTTTGAAATCAATTTCGTAGTATAATTGTATTTTATTTTGAAGAATTTCCATATTTGGAAATATAGAATGGGTTTACTTACTTAACACAAATTTTGTGTTAAGTAATCTGAAATCAAAGAAACAGATAGTTAAACGTTACTTCGAAATGCTATATCACAGTTGCTAACATGTATGGAATACAAACACTTTAGTCATTTTTGTAAATATTTCTTAAAATAACAAATAATTGAAAATTTTTGCTATTTTTAACGCTAAAAATTCTCTTTACAAATGTGGTTAGTTATTTTCCTACATATTGATATGCTATATCGATATAGAGCATTTCGAAGAATTAAAAATAAGTTTAAATTAATTTATACAAATGTAAATTTGAATTATTTTCATTGTTCATACTTTATAATTTAAAAAAATTATTTAACTTCTGAATTTTTTTTATCCTTTGTAATTTTATTTTAAAACTAGAAAGTGTAAGATATAAGATTTTGGGGCCCTAAAATCTGTAGGCCCTGGGCAGTTGCCCCGTTTGCCCTGCCGGTAATATGGCACTGGTAATAAAATAAAACACATCTTTTATGAACTTTCAGCAAATTTGAGGACGCTAGACAATTAATGTCCATTCTCTTTCACAGATGGCGCCATAACTGCGCACTTTGAAAGCTAAAGTCAAGCTTGCATTAATACGTCAAATTCAAGGAAATGTCAAGCTTGATTTAAGCTTATGTGCTGTCTGGTTTGGCAATTAATTCATTTTCTCTCCTTCTAATTAAGTTTTGGAAAACTTCACTTGTTTCATCTTTCATCTTCAAAAACTCAACAAAATACCTTCGTGAGAATTGATCAACTATAGTCATCATATATCTTTTCCCATTCAAAGAAGTTATTTTAAGCGGTCCACAGAGATCCACATGCAAAGCTTCAAGGGGTTTTACCGCCGTTTTTGTATGAGTTTTTGTATGAACAACTTGTCATTTTTCCCTTTACGCATGAATCGCAAAGTTAATTTCACTCTCCAAATTTTCCAATCCTCGCACCATTTTCTTTGATATCATCATTTTTATATATTCTAGATTTGTTTGGCCCAATCTTCTATGCCATATTTCTATGCCGTGTGTTGAGTTTTCTTTCATTTTGAAACATGTCTCATTTTTCACCTCATCCCTCTGAGGTATTAATTTCACGATGAACACATCCTCTTTAAATTTTCCTTCTCAAATCAAATCTCCATCCTCATAAAAATGTAAGCTTCTTGTTTATTGAGTACTACCTCATTACCATTTTTCACAATGTTTGGAACAGACATGAGATTACACCTTAATTTTGGACGCACGAAACATTTTTTAATCTGGTACTTTTAGGATTTAACTCTGCTGTAGCAGCTCTTACCTCTTCTCGATAAGTTGATTCAATATCTCTCCCTACTTCAGCTACACTGATAATTTTATTTTCCTCCTTCATATTTTCCATCCAGTCTGCATTGGGAGTCATATGTGATGTACATGCAGAATCCAAGTGCCATTCAGTCATTTTCTCTTCGTCAATTCGTTTCTCAGAGGTTGTCAAGACCAGTTCCTTTCCTGAATCTGACTCTTCTTTTGAAATTCTTGCATGCTCATTTTTGTAATTATTTGAACTCTTCATACTTGTATTTGACTTTCCAAAGTTATTTTTCTTAAAATTATTGCTCCGAAACCAGCAATCCTTTTGTAAATGTCCAGGTTTTTTGAAAATATAACACCATTTAGATTTTGATTTAACCTTGTCGTGCACTTTAAAAGTCCTCGATTCGCATTTTGTTTCTCGTTCTCTGTTCTCAAAGTTCAGCAAAGTTTGTCGCAAGTCTGTAAATTTAATTCCTCTATTAGTAGATAATGCCAAAGTAATAGATCCATACGTTTCTGGCACCTCAAATCTTAATTTTATTGCTTCCCATACTTCTTTTGCCTTTTTCATTCCTCTATAAATTATTGCTGTTCCGCTGTTAGGCTAAGAACTATTATTCCTAATGCTTCCTTATTTTTCTTCCACCACGCTTTGTGTTTAATCACACTATTGGTGTTATTTTAATCTTTTGGCGGTTCTTCTTACAGAATAACTTCTTCAAACAATTCTTTTGCATCCAACAAGCATCTGCAAGCTTCTGCATCCAACCTTCATATTCCATATAATGTAATTACTCTCAGTCAGTTGCTCAATTTTTTATGGAATTAAAATGATCCATGTTTCTTATCGACATCAGCTGTTAGGCTTGACGCGTATCTTGGACTAAAATAACCAATAGCTCTGCTACCAATTTGAAGAAAGCGTAGACATGGAAGAATTTCGTATTTATTAATTTAACCAAAACTATTTAAGTTACACATAAAATAACACATGAACAATACACTTGAACAACTCACATACCGGATATTTTAAGGCAATATAATGGCCGCATTCGTAAACGCCAAACGAGTTGCACTCGTGCAACGAGTTTCTATCTAAGGTGTTCGTAAAGGAAACTGAGTGCTTTCAGTTTAAAAACTAGAGCGTTCGTATACAAAACTGGGTGCAATTAGTTTCAAACGAAGTAAACTGAGAACGAATTAGGTTCGTTGAGTTTTACTTTCTGCGCGTTGTTTTTGTTCAGAAATGGCGTCCGTTGTTATAGAATAGTATGATGTTATGAAAAGTATTTTACGTTTGCTGAAGCTGCAAATATTAGTTTTTCGAGGTGGAAATTGAGGCATACGTTAGAAACTGCTACGAAGGTACATACTTTTTCAAAGGCAATCATTTTCTTGTAGTTTTAATTTAGTAAATTAAAAAATGCGTGTTTTAGTGTCGAGATTGAAGCTGATTTAAACCGTTATTTGCGAAATTTGAATTTCTCTTGCTAAATACTTTTGAAAGAATGAAGTTTAAGTTGAAATTTCTAAATTTTAATCTGTGTACTTCAATAATGGACATTCTTTCTTTTAAAAATCCTGTTGATTTTATATTGAGTATGTGCTAAAAACTCTCCTCAGCAAAGTTAACGAATTCGCGAATTGTAAACAAACACGTCTCCTAGGCGACGAAACTCAATAAACTGAAGTTGTTCGTAAAGGCAAAAGAAACTGATAACCACTGACAGCACTCACACACACATTCCAGTTTTCTTACGAAAATTCCTGCAACGAGTTTGTCGTATACGAATACAGACTATGTACCTTCATAGCATTTTCTAACGCACGCATGAATTTCCTCCTCGAAAAAATAATATTTGCAGCTTTAGAAAACGTAAAATACTTTTCACAACAACATACTTTTCCATAACTACGGACGCCATTTGAAAACAACAACAACATGCAGCAAGTGTGTCTTCTAAACAACTGACGAAACCTTAGCAGAGATCAGTTTATTTCGTTTGAAACTAATCGCACTCAGTTTTGTATACGAACGCTCTAGTTTAAAAACTGTATGCACTCAGACTGTTGATTAGTTTCATAGCCTCATCTACACCTGTGTGTGTTTCTACGAGGACTGCTGTATAGCGCTTCATTGCCTCATCTGTTATTTGTGACTTAAGTGCTTCCTGTGATTCACAATGGAAACTACTGTGCTCACTCCTACTCTCGAGCGCTTTAGCTCGACGGACCACTTGAAACAAAAATTCTCTCAAAATACTGTTGAATTCTTTGACCTTTTTCTATGTGCTACTCAGGTATATGACGACCTCATCCGACGCACCGAGGGAGAACAACAGCAGTGCCTGGTGAGTACATTTTCCCACACAATTAATTTTCTTTGCTTGACACCTAACATAGAGGTTCTCTGTGAGTCTAATCTGTTTAATTACATGATGCAACATTTTCCACAGAAACTTGCATGTATTGCCAATCAGTACAGTATTAGATTTAAACAACTTAAAAACGGCACTTATAAGTTTACTAAAATTAAATCTAGTGGTAGGAAACGCAGCATTTCTAGTGACGAAGAGTCACCAGCTTCTACTACATCTAACAAAGTAACAATAGTACATTTTAATGTAAACAAAGACCAAAACTTAGCTAATGATACTAGTTCTGTAGCAAACATTGAAATTCCTGAAAATTCTATGATCACTGAACATGCTGCGGACATTGCCACTTCGGCTGAGCTGCCCAGCACTCACACGCACGCCCAAACCCCAGATTTAAACTCAGCCAGTATGGACACTTCCATATCTGGTACACAAGGGAACCAAAACGAAGAAAATACTAGAGGCTCCACATTTTATGCCGAAATTGTCGGCAACTGGATGGATATGATTCGCGAACTCAAGGATATCTTGGGCGAAGCCCCGAAAACCGACTTATCTGGAGAACTACTTAGGATCAGAACAAAAAACATTGCACACTACCGTAAGGTGCAGGAGTATCTTGAAACAAAAAACATCAAATTCAGCACAATTGATCCCAGGATCGAGCGACCGAAAAAGGTATCCCCACTTCCACTCCCATTGAGGAAATTGAAAACTTTTAAAGGAAAAGAATTTTCATCCCCCAAAGTAGCATATATGCGAAACAAAACAACTAATCTGCCACTCCCCCTCTTTGTTGTGACTGTGAGAAACTCTCCGCACTTTGAGGATATATACAAAATAACTGATTTTAATGGTATTGATGTCAAAGTTGAGACTCAAAAATCCAAACCATTCAAACAATGTTATAATTGTCAAGCCTTCGGGCACAGCTCGCTTATCTGCAAATTAAGCCCAAAATGTCTCAGATGTGCCGGCCCTCATTTAGCCAAAAACTGCACTCGGCCTAAGGATTCTAGAGACGCCACTTGTGCTAACGGCAGTGGCCCCCACCCCGCTAATTACGCTGGCTGCCCTAAAAATCCCTATAATAGAGGGAAAAACTCAATTGCCCCCGCTCTTGCTAGGGGAACTCAAAACTTGACTAACTCGAAAAATAACAAAAATTCTCGACCTAGCTTCAACAGCAAGAAAGTAAATAGCAATGTTTCTTACGCTTCAGTTTTGAAAACAAATACTCTAACCCAAAACAAACATACTCCCAAAACTCTTCCTAAACAGTCAAATTTTGCACATCACAACAGATTCAAACTTTTGGACGATGAGTATGACACTGACTGTTCTGTTTTGTGACCCAGAACCCTTTGAGGAAACTGAAGCTCCGGCTGAAGTCCCCCAGGCTCAAACGGTCACCAAAACAACACCAGACACAAATACTGCTAGCAAGGCTGTAAGCATTCAACCTGATAATACAAACAACTCCAAGCAAACGACTAAAATCCAACCCCAAACTAGTAAACAGACGAATAGAAACAGGACTAGTGGTGCCACCACTAAAACTAAACGGCGACCTGTAAACAAAACTAGAAAAATAAAGAGAAACACAAAATATAAAAAACAAAACAACGAAACTAATACGCTTAGTTTTTTCGAAATTATACAAACTCTGCGAGAGCTAAATGAAGCAATAGGCCTCAGAAACATACTAAACTTCTTTAGAGACCTTCGACAAGTTTTAAATAATGATGAAGATGACAATATGGAAAAAGCATTAAAAATATTTGAGATAATCACAATTCATTGTAAGTTCAACGAAAATCATGGGTCAAAATCTAAATACTTCAATATTTTCTGCTGGAATGCGAACAGCATGGATCCTCGCATAATGGAACTTAGGGACTACCTAGCTCTAAATGCATTCGATATAGTCCTCTTACAAGAGACAATGTTCCGACCAAACAAAAATTACAACATCGCTAACTACAATCTTTACCAAAACACTCCTACCCAAACTTCTCAGAAACGCCGTGGCGGCACAGCTATTTATGTAAAAAAGAGCCTCATTAGCAGACAATTGGACATAAATTTCACTCGGCTTGAGTGCACAAATGTCATTATTAATATAAACCAAAATAACTTCCTCTTTAGCTCTATTTACATCCGATCTAACGAACACTTACCCGCTCAATACTTATTAACACTAATTAACTCCCACCCCCACGTCATTATGGCTGGGGATTTTAATGCTCACAGCACTGCTTGGAACTGCGTTCGCACCTGTAGTAGGGGCCGTCAGCTCCTGAAGTTTATCACTAACAACATCGCGCTAATTAAAACAACCACCCCCACTCATTACTCCCAAGGTAATCCCTCGTTTATAGATTTCTGCCTCACCAAAGACTTTCATTATAACACTGCAGCTCGTACAATAGACATGTTTGACTCTGACCACCTTCCCATTCATATTAGTGCTGACTTGCTCTTCCACTCTCCTCCAATTAAGAAAACATACACTCGTACTAATTGGAGAATTTACACCGAGTCTTTGTTGGATGCTCAGTTTGAAAACTTGCATCTTGACTCTCCCACCTCACTTAACTCTGCAATTAAAGATTTAAATGATACCTCAACCACTGCCAAAAATCTTGCCTCTTACGAGTGCCCTTATAACAACTTCAATCTCCTCCCTGCTGATATCAAACAAAAGATTAGGGATAGGAACAGAGCGAGGCATCTTTACCAACGCACTAAGTCCCCCCTACATGAACAAGATTATTATCGACAAAAATTCCTAGCTAGAGAGGCTCTCTACATACATCGTCAAGAGCGCTGGGAGTCTTTCCTAGAAGAACTAAATCAAGACGAGTCCGATGTTTGGAAAATAATTAAAAGATTTCGGAGGAAAAAATACGATTTCCCCCTCTCCAGAGCCCTTCAGGTATTGCTTGCTTACACGGATGAGGACGAAGCCAACACTCTTACGCAAGCTTACAAGCAACAATTTACTGTACACTCTGATCTCGTTAACCCTGATTTTGATAGAGATATCAAGGCTCAGATTGAGGACTTTCTAAGTCGTCCCCCGACTCAGTCCTTACCCCTTACTACTAACTTAGAAGTAAGCGAAATAATTAGCAAACTTAACAATAAAAAAGCCCCCGGCATAGACAACATAACTAATCTTATGCTTAAAAATATCCCACATAACATTCTTGATCTTATAACTCAAATCATAAACACAATTCTCGATCTCAAAGTTTTTCCTGATGTTTGGAAAACGGCCATTGTTTGTGCCATTCCTAAGTCTGGTAACCTGGCTATCCCAGAAAATTACAGACCCATTAGCCTTCTGAGCAGTCTCAGTAAAGTAGCTGAAAAAATTATCCTGAGGAGACTTAGCTCTCATTTGCGGGATAACAACATCATCATTCCTGAGCAATTTGGCTTTAGGCCCAAACATGCTACCACTCACTAGTGGAATTTCTTTCTGAGGACTTTAACCTCAAGGAATCCACCGGATCAGTAATGCTGGACATTAGCAAAGCTTTTGATCGCGTCTGCCATAACTCACTTATTTACAAACTAATCACTATAAACACGCCGGACTCGTTGATTCATTTGATTAACTCTTATCTGAGAAATCGAAAGTTCTCCGTCCGCATCAACAACACTTACTCCAATCACACTCCTATTGAGGCTGGTGTACAACAAGGATCACTCCTTGGTCCTACACTGTTCAACATCTACATAAATGATATTCCAAGAGATTCTCACACATCTTTAGCAGTATATGCAGACGATACGGCTATAATGTCCAGATCCACGCACCCTGACGCTATGGTCAACAAAATTCAGCACCACATTGACACACTTGAAGATTGGTTTGCCACTTGGAAATTAAAAGTAAATCCCTCTAAGTGTCAGGCCATTCACTTCACTAGATCCCGCAAGATTGCGAAACCAATATATATTAATGAACAAAGAGTTGAATGGGGCAGGACCTGTAAGTATTTAGGAGTCATGCTGGATTCCAGACTGACTTGGAAGGCACAGGCCACCTACGCCCGTAACAAAATGATTGCGGCCGAAAAATCTATCTCAAAGTTACTATACCAAAGCAAACTTAGCATTCCCAACAAACGAAAACTGTACAACATGATTGTCCTCCCTGCAGGTACATACGCTAGCCCCATTCGGGGTTATGCTGCGAAAACAAATCTAAACTTAATTACAACTCAACACAACAAAATACTGCGAAAAATTAGACATGCTCATAGATACATGAGAAACACGGTTATACGTAGAGATCTCATGATTCCCTCCATGTACGAAATTATTAAAAAACAAGCCCAACACTTTTATGACAAAGTCTATAACTTACCAAATGAACTAATTGCAGAAATCCCTGATTATGACTTCCGCGATTCAGACAACCGGACACGGCCTAAATGGGGCCATCGCTAAGCAACGGGCCTGCTTATGAGTTGCCATCCCTAAAAATGAGTTTATCATTGAGGCCTGTTTTCTCCAGGCACAGTATTCTATTTTATTATTCTAAGTATTATAAATGTTATATTATTTTATTATTTTAAAACAATTTTTTTATACTTTTGTCGTACTAAAGAGCTTTAGATGTAGGTAATCGTTTTGTGAATCTTGCGCCATTTTCTTTCATGAAAATTTATCCTAAAATTCGAACATTTTGCTCTGAATGTGAAGGTAAGTGAACGCTTGTAATGTATTTAGAAATTCTAAAAATATGTATGTAAATCATGTTTAGTGAATAATTACTCATGTGTTATTTATAAATAAATTATTTTAATCAGAAATCGTATTACTTGAGTAGTTTTTATTCTTGTAAATAAGCATGACGTTGTGATACTATTTAGACAATTTAATTTTGCCAGTTGAAAATGTTATTTATCAGTTATATATGCCTTGATTATGTGATTAAGACTTACATCTGGTACAGTGCAGAAATACAGTAAATCATAAATTATTGATTTTTGCCCGTTTATATAGAAACTTCAAATGTAGTTAATATTTTGTACAAGCGTTCATTCTGCTTGCTCAATTCCTAAGTTCGATTGAGAAAGTGACAAAAGAATAATATATACTACATGAAATGTCTTTATTAAAGAATAATTAATTCGGGGATCGCGCTATAGAGCGTATTTTATCAATTTTCTCCAATATACAGGATATCCCGAAAACACTGAAATGCGCTTTAATACATCATGTAAATATGTATCATAGCAAACAAATTAATCATGAGTTCGTACTTGAATTAGTAACACAATTACTACTTAAAACTACATTAAATAACGTATGAAAGCACTGGGAAGCTTAAGAAATGCCTGATGTATACGTGAAGACTCGAGCATCCGTAGACCTCTTTGGATGGCTCATCAAAATACACGCGCAGGCCCGTTACTAATTGCAAAGTAAGCAACGGGACAGATGTCAGAATCGGGGACATGTCCCCGATTCTGACAAAAAAAACTGGGGACATTTATAATTAATGCAATAATTAACAGTAATTTAATTAAAAAACAATACAATAATTAGAAAATGTCCCCAGTTCCTGTTTTACATTCTGGGGACAATTTGAAAAACGCCCTGAAAATGGGGACTGTCCCCGGAAAATGGGGACGTTTGGTCACCTTAATTATAGCACAAATTCTCAGTACCTTTTCTTCCAAATTACGACTTCCCTATTTGTGAGTCCTGGGGCTCTATTCTGCCACGTTCGTTTAAGCGAACGTTCGGATGTGTGACATCATATTGATGTCATTCGTAACCTGCTAACGTATGTTGGTATTCTGCAAGGTACGGTAGAGCTTTAGGTGCGGATTCTTCCTACCGTATGTTTTCATTCCAACATACGTTTCAACCCGCCAAGAAAATCGTGGCGTTAGAGAATCCGTACGTTGAAAATGCTTCAAATCAAAAGGGCGGCAGCTGCTTTGCAGATGTTAATTTATCAGCGTGATAGAAGAGCGCGAAGAGACATGAAGGGATAGGATATTATATTAATAGGATGAAAAAATTGCTATTCGGTGTTAAAATGAGCTAAATTTTTAGAAATACGAAGTGAAATATAGTTGCTGCTATTGTAAAAATTAAGTTGGTGCGTCTTTAAATATGATGGCCTCTTACGCATACTTTTAATTAAAGTGTACGTCAGGCCAGTAGCCAAGGGGGAGATAAAATTACGGGCAGTGCCCTCCCAGAAAAAAATCCCCCCCCCCTCCCCCGTAAATTAAACGCTTATCCCGAATTCGAAAAATTGACAGAAAAGTGATTTAAAAAAATGAAAGATTCAGTTTGAAAAAAATAAACATTTTTAAAATCTTGTTTTACCATTACTGAAGTACATACGACAGATTGTGAATTTTCAGCATAGTTTTAAAACTCCAGCCGCCAGTTTCAGAGCCTAGGGGATTTTGCTCAGTGTCGTATTCGAGGGGGCCCGGGCCCTCTCAGAAAGTGTAAAACAATTATAAAAATCAGCTATTTTAAAGCATTTATATTAACTATTGTGAAAATAAAATTTAAAATACCGGATATCCCCCCCCCCGAGGTATAAACCTATATACGCAACTGATTTTGGTGACCGGTTTGCCAACATACCAATCTTAGAGATTGCTTTTACAGTGCATCATATTTGCATTATTTCTATTGTTAAAAAAATACTACAAATTAAATATTGCGTATTTCATACATTTTGTCATATGAAATATAAAATTTGCTGAAGATTGTTTATGATTTTGGTTTGTCTGTCTGTCGGTCAGTGCTCTAACTGATATAAATACAGAGGGGTTTTTACACTTTTTTAGAACGTTTTGAGGCCGGGTATAGTTGAGATACTTAAAATAGGACTATTTTTTTAATGTTCAATCCGATAGCCCTTTTTCTTGACCATAAATCTATATTGTGATTCCATGATAGATGTTCATTTATAAAAATTTCCATTGTTTTTTATTTCACTTTCACAATTTTTTGGAGTCGTTGTACATTTGGGTGCTCCTGTAAATTAACTACAAATAATAGAGACGCTATGAAGAGCTCTGTTTTGTAATTCTTAATAACATATAACTATTTTGTTCCATTTGATTGATCGATTTTGTAATTAAGTCAAAGCTACACTAGAGCTATCTGTAAAGGGGATTGGTTTGTCTTGGGTGAAGAACGTTTTAGGATGTTCAAGTGTGTATTCACGTTACATCTGGAGAAAACCGCCCAAAACTCAAGACAATTAGTTTGACAGCCACGCGGTAGGCCAGAACCCTGGACTTTTACACTTCAGCCATCTACTATGTTAAGTGTCTTATCCATTCGTCCATAGTCGCCTTTTCTTTTGTTTGAAATAGCCGAATGTCCCTAAAATAAGCTTTAAAGAATGACTGCCCATAGAGCAAAATGTATATTTATTTTGAGTACTTCCGTAAAAGCTCTATGAATGCTACATACACGATTTTCAATACGGTACATGGTACAGTGCATAGGGATAGCATACAGAACTTCGTAGCGGTCGATGAAGATTTACGGTTTTTAGAACACGGATAGACGGATAGAACAGATCGACAGAACTGAAATTATAATCACTTTTCAGCTTTGTTGGAAAGCGTTAAAGCATATTGGAATCACTAACAATAGTTAAGATATTACGAAAATTTTCTAATGAAAATTAAGTCAACCACAAAAACTTGCACGTGTTCAGGATTTTTGCCTTCACTGTAATTTTATTAACATACGCAATTAAATTAGTAAAAACAAAGTAAATGAAATAGCCAGAAATGTGCTTTCGTAACACTTTAAGGATCTCCGAGGCGGGAAGGGAGGAGAAAAAAATTGAAAATACATAGCCATCCCGGGATACTGCCTCCATCTAGTCGAATCGTCTAGCTACGGGCCTGTTATTCGTAAGCGATTGGTATATGTAACTTTCCTCTTCGAAAATGCAAGTGCCTTTTTTTCCGGAGCTGTACAATAGGTGTATTTTATGTCATTTAAAATTACTTATTTGTATCATGCACTTTAACAGAATGTTATTATCACCTTCCAAAATGTTCTATATTTATAACATAAATAAACCGTTTATAGATAGATTTTTGTTCTTGTTGTTAATCTAACATTCATCAAACTCCGCTAACTGAAAATTCGTTTCTAAAGGAAGTTTTAACAGTTTTCAAAGCAGGTAACTAAAGTTCGAACTTCACTGTTATCCAAATACATTTTCACTCAAGAATAATGCTAATGATCTATATTTATAAATAAAATAATATAAAAAATAAATAAAGAGAAAATTAAAAGTACAAAAGATTTTGAGCCATCAGAAAAACTAAGACAACAGCCTCAACGACAACAGAAAATATCTTTCATAAAATGACAGACGAATTTCACGATTAACTATTAAACTAAACTTTTATCCTTAAATTCAAAATATATTGATTTGCCTTGGGGGGAAAATATGACATAAGTTGGTATTTATAAAAGTGTAACTTTTTATAAATAAAAGAGATGAATTTTTTCTTAAACGAGAGGCTTATTTTCTCTCTGTATTTTAAGCAATTTAATTATATTAATTGACAGTAATGGAATCACTTACTTAAAGAGTTTACTTTTAACTGCAAGGTTCTTTAATCTATAACTAAGTAGCCACACACCAGCAGGATTCCAAACATGAAGCAGAATTAAATTAATATCTGCTCCAACGATCAGAATCCAGCTAGTAAATACTACACCATACTCATGCAGTTGCGAATTTCTAAGTAGGCCAACAAGGCTATAACCTACAAAGACAGTAAAGTAGACGATGCTTTGGTTCAGCCTATAGGTAGCCCTTTTGTTCAAGCAGCAAATTTATGAATTCGTCTCTGACACCGTATGTTCCTACCTATGAAAGAATTTTAATAAAAAAAGATTATCTAGCTTAACTATGCACACATTATATAATACTGAAAAACAACATGCTACATGACACTTATGTTTTAGTCCTTTAAAAATATGTTTAGAAAATAAAATTTAAGAATTCTACTATATAGCTTATCTTAAAAATAATGAAGAAATGAGAAACATACATACTCTATGGTACTTGAGCAGTTTTAAGAAATATATATGTATATGTACGTACGAGTGATATACTGTATG
This sequence comes from Cheiracanthium punctorium, assembly GCA_038373885.1. Lineage (NCBI taxonomy): Eukaryota > Metazoa > Arthropoda > Arachnida > Araneae > Cheiracanthiidae > Cheiracanthium > Cheiracanthium punctorium. The sequence goes on along the minus strand of JAWZYV010009886.1, from coordinate 480,764 downwards.
TTTAAAAAACACATAAAGTGAATAAACAATTTTAATCTTTTGAAGTTCACAAAAAATAATCAAACTACAGGCAAACTTGCAATGATAATAAGCACTCTATAGTTATATTCAATACAAATTACATATTTAGAATTCTCAAATGAGGTCCATTCTATGAAAAAGAACACCTTGACAAAGAGTTTACAGTAACTATGCATTTAAATAATCTAGCACCCATTACAAAATTATGATATAATACCATTATTATAAAGAAAATACATTAAATAAAGTTTTATTGTTGAAAAAAATCGCTTCAATGAATAAATATTGTCTTCGCTGATCAGATCGCTATTTACAAAACATGATTAATCCATTATATAACAAGTAATCATGTAAAATGATACATAAAACATTTCAAAAGCGCAATAAATTCATAAATAATTTATGAAACAATAGTAATACACATTTTGTTGTTATTTGTGTTCAACTATATTCATTATAAAGTTAAAAAACACAAAAATATAATTCAACACTAGTATAGGACTAATAAATGCCTACATTACGGGTACATGATGCTTATCCCATTTGTGCCCAGATATTTTTGCGACTTCCTTCGGTTTTCGCTAATACCAGCAGTAATTGGTAAATTTCTGAAGTCAATTTCTTGAACAAGGGATGATTTCTTTTAAAATCATTTTGTACAAAATTTGAAATGGCAACATCCTACTGGGTCATGTTGAAACATTTTGTGGAGTTGAGGTTCAATACACGTGAATAAAGGCTAGGAAAAATAAATAACGTTTCCAACTGATAGCGAAAATGCCGTCCCAAAAAAGGGACACTAGGCATAAATGGGTTATTTACGTTCTCAGATCGTTAGGCTTAGACGATTTCAACTATTATCAAAGAATTAATTATATTTATAGTCATTCAATTTACTTTAAATTCATACAAGAGTTAAAACTTACTGCACTGCAGTTGAAAATGAGGTGAAATGCCTTATTTTTGTCGAATATTAAAGTTATCAAACAATTAAGAAACCTTTTGGGAAATCAACATGGAGGAAATAAGTTTGCGTGGAGTACCCAGCGCCCGGCTGTAACTTATCACTTCGACAGTTTACAAGTTTTCATGCTTTCCGAAAATCGAACTGTTTGGAATTTGCTCCGCCTTCCGCACGCTGTGGTATGTTTCGAACGTTCGTTTGGAGGGCTTCCAGAATACCAATTTTTCGAACGTTCGTTAACTAGGATGCGGCACGGATAAGTTTTAGATGACGTCACAAATCCGAACGTTCGCTTTAACGTACGTGGCAGAATAGACACCTTGATCTTGGCCCTTATTCAGATAGATTTAGTAGCTACTAACCCTATTGTTTAGTTACTAAATTTAGTAAAGTGGATTCAGATAGAATTTGGAGGCGGAGATACTAAACACGTGACCAAATCAAGCTGCTAAAATCACGTGACCAAACAAGCTGCTAAATCACCGACTAAATAAACGCACGCCTGGAACAAGCACTCTGATTGGTCTGTTAGCTTCCCTGTTAACTTATCCCTACATTTTCCCTGACTTCCCTTGGTGTTGGTCACGTGATTTAGTACTAAATGTATCTGAATCCCGATTTACGAACATTTAGTATCTCCGCCCACTTACTAAGTTAGTAACTGAACAATAGGTTTAGTAGCTACTAAATCTATCTGCATAGTAGCCCTTGTCCCACCCTTGACATTGTCTTCTAGAGTCCCTTGTATATATTGTATATAATTTATTTTCATTTTGCATTATTCTCATACTGTTTTGCTCTAATTTATATTACTATTTACCTTTTCTATTATGCATGTTCTGATACTGCATTTTCTCTTACATGTCCCATCGATGTATAACTACTCATCAAACAACTGGAGTTAAACCGTCATGGAACAGGCACTCCTTTCAAGCAGGGTTGCCAGATCAAAATTCTTGAAAATAGCCAAATGGCTTCTTAAAATTAGCCAAAAATAGCCACTTTGATTGCAGCGCCATCTTTTGGATTTCGAGAAAACTTTTAAAAAGTCTAGAATATAACATAGATCTGATTCACAAGCGTATTTTTGTGATTAAATTAATAACAATAATAATAGTTTAAAGATTAGTAGATCGCAAAAATAAAGAGTTATTACTTAGAAATTTGCCGCCCAGGTGGTGTAGTGGCTAGAGAACCATTCTATCACGCCGTGGGTCCGGGTTCGAATCCCGGCTTGGGCATGGATGTTAACTTGTCCGTCCCTTCATAGGGGGTAGTGCTGTCCGCCCACTGGGTGCTCCCATAATAAAATGGACAGTAACTAGGGCCGTTGATGGCAAAAGGCTTGTGGCCAGTGCCTGCCCATTAGAAAAAAAAAAAAACCTAGAAATTTTGCGGAATGACAAATCGAATTGAATGCATTGGTTAGGAAACACTTTCCAACGTTTGAGAGGGCGCAAGCGATTACTATTTGAGGAAAAAAATCTTACACACAGGCATAAATGCTTTGTTGCGGAAATGTCGGTAGATTCATCGATATATAAAGAAAACTTAGCCTCTCTTAACTCTTGAATCATCTCTTCGAATAACGATAGGCTTATGACATTCTTAATGAGGCATACACACTTTGTTCGGAGTTTCAGATCCTGTAATGCACTACCTTTTGAATACTTTTTCCCTATTTCACCTAGGTGATCAACGGATTTAATACTGCAGTGGCACTCAATAGCTACACTAAATTTTATATCAAATTCTTTCAATGATTTATTTACAGCTGATTTTTTTTATAAATAGTGAACAGTGCAATTAATTTAGAGGATTTCAAGTCTTTCTCTTTATTCTTATGTTTGGCTAATTTTTCGTGAGTCACTAAATTATGCTTTTTAAGCTGGGATATTGAGCAAAGACACGACTTGCAAAAACACGCATTATCTTTCAGCATTAACCATGGATGCTCAATCTCCCATTCTTTATTATATTTTCTACTCATTATAGGCTAGCGTTTAATAACTGTAACTTAATAATTACTCAAGCTTACCGTAACCACTAAAACATATTCAATACTTAGTACAACCACACAACAAGGGCCGACCGAGTTGTATGGTGGGTAAAGCACCGTACTCCGGTTTCGGGTTCAACTCTCCGCGGTCGGGGTTCGATCCCCGACTGGGCGTGGCTGTCATTGTGTCCGTCCCTTCATAGGGGCGACGTTGGTCCACCTACTAGGTGTCCCCATAATAAAGTGACCAACAATTCCGGCCTGTTAGTAAATTCTTCGAAATCCAAAGTCTTCAAGGCAGAGGCCGGCCATTAGGAAAAAAAAAAAAAAAAAAAAACGCACTACAAATAAATGTGCCCTAGTCAGCTCAGCTACTCCGTAAAGCCCTCTTTTGCTAAGAATCAAAATCGAACAAAAAACCCGTCGAAACTCGAACTAAAACCAAAACAAAGCCACCCCATTTGTTCGGAAAGAGGACAAAATGCCGGGTGATAGACACTGCTACGAATTGTAACGTCCCACGTAGCTATACATACATATATATATATATATATATATTGTTTGTTTGTTTTCATATTCGCCAACAATTACAGAGTCATAATTAGCTAAAAGACGAGTGGCTAAAATTTTGTGTTTCTTTTTAAGCAGCAGCCTCAGAATTTAGCCATAATTAGTCAAAAAACGAGTGGCTAAACAAAAATTTTTCTTTTTAGCCAGCAGCTTCTGAAATTAGCCAAAATGGCTAAAATTAGCCACATCTGGCAACCCTGCTTTGAGAACAATTCGATGATGATGATGATGTATGCACTCAGTTTCCTTTACGAACGCCTTAGATGGAAACTCATTGCAGGAGTGTAACTCGTTTGGCGTTTACGAATGCAGCCTTTGTAGCAGCTGTCTGTAAGCTTCGCAATTTTCATATGAAATCTGGCAACACATAAAACACGTGTTTAATATAAACATAGTGAAATAAACAGCGTGCTGGGTTGATCGGTCTCCCAAGTTTTCTAATTTGTTATATTATTTTATAAAGTACTGTTTACTAAATGCTTAGAAAAACTGAAAAATACTCAAAATGAATAAAAAAATAATCAAATTTTTGAAAAATTGCAGATCGAAAAATCAACGCTCGATCTTTATATTACTTGGACATGAAGGGATCCGCAAAGTAATATTTTAACTATCAAAATTTTGAATAAAACTGAATTTGTTTGTACTTTAAAAAACAGAAGTTGTGGCGATGAATGACCTTTTTTTATTTCACAATTTTAATACATTTACATCAGTATGCATAATTAATTAAAAATGTATCCTTATTCTTGTATTACTTCGTGTTTAGATCAGGGTTGGGTTTTTGACATGACATGTCTAAAAGTGTCTCTTAACTGTCAAAAACCTATACATGTTATTTTTATTAGTCGTTAGTCACATTTTATTTCAAATATCAAATTACAAAATTAATTAAATTAAACTTGATATATTTTATTTTATAATTAATGTAATTAAATTATAATTACATACCACCATTCAAGTTATTTGTCATGCTAAGATTAAACCTTGATAATGACATATAAATAGGTTTTTGAAAGTACTTTTTATATATTTTTCTTCCTTAGATCAGCTTGTTTGAAATTTATGAGTGTAAGTAATTAGTTGAATACCTTTATGCTATGATTTTTTTTAAAAGGGGAGCTTTTCTAAAGCTAAGTCAGTATTCAATTACTTAATCATAAGTTGCCTAAACATTATTAAAGTGTCTAAATATTTTTTTTTCTGTATAAATATAATCTGTTACTAATAATATTCTGTATCAATTATATTTACTTACCAGAGAATATTACAATAACAGGGCCTGTGCTAGGGATTTCAAATTGTTAGCCAGTAAATTAGCCATATTTCAAAAGTCTTAGCCAATAGACCAGTCGTAGTTTTCTTTTTTCGTTTCTTACGGAATTTTTGACAATCTTTCGACGTAATTTTGAGGATCAAGGGGATTTTTTTTTTTTTTCCAGTGGAAAAATCGTTCGCCAAAACGGAGTTTATTTTGCCAAATTTACGATTTTTTATAGCATTTGGTGGCGAATGCTCAGCGCGGGCCCTGAATAAAAATATTAATTCTGGTAAGTAAATTAATTATAATTTGTAATTAAAATAATGATTGGTTATTATCATTAGAATCAACTTTTTCTAATACTTTTCATTTTATTATGTTAAATTCATTTATTCATGGGAACACAATAACATTTTTGTGCTTCGGGCACTTTTAAAACTTTGTGCCCCTACATATAGCTGGCTCAATTTTTGTGCACCTATACATAGCTCTAAGCTCAATTTGGCATGCTTCTGCATGTGTGCCCAGGGCACAGACCCAAATGCCTGTCCAATAATCAGGGCGTGCATTAATTCAGAACAAGCACAGTAAATTTATGACATTTAGCTTTTTGCAAGGGCATAGCCAAGGGGGGGGGGTTAGGGGATCATAACTCCCCCATGAGGAATTTTTTGCCATACAAAATGTATATTCTTCACTACATTATCACATACACGTATACATATATGAGTTGTAGGAGTCGTAAAGCTCCCCCCCTCCCATGAAAAATTTCTGGTTACGCCCCTGGTTTTTTGATATATCTTTATTAGTGTTGACTCTAAAACCTAAAGGCTGCTGGACGAGGATTCAATAAAAAAGGCACTCTGTTTTTAAGTAGGACACTCTTGAGCAATTGCTTGGTGAGGGAGGGGGGCAGTTGCCCCAATTGAATGATCACACCAGGCGCCAGTATTCCGCAATAACCCTTGCTACGCCGCTGCTTTTGAGTTGTGTGTAGGAAACATTTTAACTCATTCAAGGGCCAAAGTCACTAATAAAGTTTAGAGTAGATAAAATAAGTTTTTGGTGCATAAAAACTCATTATTTTGCTTGATCGCTCGAATGTTATGAAAAGGGAAAAATAATGTTGATGGCTAGCAGTGAAAACATCAAGCCAGAGGGTGCGAAAAACAGAAAAAAAGGCCATTGGGCATTAAAAAGGGCCACCGGGCATTTAAAAGTAATAAAAAGGGCTGCTGGGTGCTCCACCCTACTAAATTGCTCTAGAGTCAATACTACTTTATTCATATATATGTATATATATATTCATATATGTATATATATATAAATATATAAAAATATACTTGTAGTAGAAAAACGCCCCCGAGGTCAGACATTGTTACAATAGAAATACTGCATAAAATGCAAGGTCTCAACAGAGGCAGAATTGCAAATCAGAAAAACCATAGGTTTCTGACTCACAGCCTGAGGTTTTGCCAAGGAAAGATGTTATATGTATAAGCCGTATCTAGCAGACTTTCCTATAACTATATTTAAATTGCTACAAGGCAAGAAAACATTCACTCCACCTTTAGTATTTTGTTGAGACATTTTATGCAGTATTTCTATTATAACAATGGCTGCCCTGGTGGGCGTTTTTCTACAATATGTTAAAGTATTAAACACATGTTTCTGTTATGCGGCTTCCATAAGCGCTATGTAGCGTGTGTAATTGCTGTATTGTTATAATAAGTTTCAATTATATATATATATATATATATATTATTTGTATAGTTACAGTAGTAGCTTATTACAATTATTTTGTATTTTAAGCAGCTTGTTGAACCAAAATTATGCTTGGAAATTTTGAACAAAATATGTAGTTTGTACTGCCTAAAATTGTCCAAAAGCTTACGCAAGTGCTAAAGTAAAAGATGAGGAAATTTGTAATATGCAATTTTATTGTAAAAAATAGTTTTACACTATTTTAGGACAGAATTTTAGGTTTTTGACACTTATTGCCAAAAACTATGCCACATGACAGTTAAAACTGGATAAAACCATGAATTGCCAAAAACTTGCAAACTCTGATTTGAATTAATATTAATTAATGAATATTTTGTTTAGTGTTCTAATAATTATATATATCTTTTTTCTTATTATTTTATCTGGGCAGGTTCCAGTTCTATGGAGACTTATTCGAGGAGGAACTGTACTAGTTTGGTTCTCAGATGATGGTAGTAGTTCAAGGTATACATTAAACTTTTTCGTGTCTATTCCAAGACATTGTGTGGCCGCTAAATGGAAGAGAGATAAATCCACAATATTGTTGCTGAGAAAAATGAAATTTCTCCTTTAAGTTATAATAGTTATAAATGGTATACTTACGTATTATCCCGGCTGTCATTCCCGCCCAACTATTTTTCTGTGAAATGAGTTGCCAATCATATTCAAAACCATAATAATTTCATATGCCCGGCATTCCTCTTGGTAAAAAAATCGATCATCTTGGTGGACCGGCGGGATAATACGTAAGTACGTTATAAATATATATTAAAATTAACAATAATAGTTAGTAAGGCTAATTTCTACTTTAGGCTGCTTCTTGGCCAAATGTACTGTTTTATACAATACTGTTTTAGCCGTACTGTTTTATGCAATAAACCTCTAATATTAAAATTGCTTTAATTTAAAAGCAATAGGACGGACAGAATTAAAATCTTTAAAAGTAGATAAAAACACATTAAAAGCCATCAGTAGCACTTTCGGTGGCAGCCACCACCTTCCTCAGCTCTGGTCTCAAAATGCCTTGCTCTCTTCCTCAGTATATATTTCCATCCATGATCTATCTGCGCATGCGTCATGTCATTTATAGTGCCATCTGTGGTTATAATCTGCAAAGCCTCCATGTTTAGGGCATAATAGTTTTTTTGTAATTGGAAAGCTTTTGGCTATTATTAAAGTTGATTTCTATGGGGTGTTCTTGGGCTATTTTAGAGGGCGGTACTGGGTTTATTGAATTTAATGTCATTATGGTGTTCCTTTTTTCGGGCTTTGATTTTCCTTTTAGTCATACCTATATAGCAGCCTGATTTATTTGAATTATTGTCTGTAAAGTTTATTTTATAAATGCCGGCGGTTTCATTAGGATCAATAGAGTCTTTATCACTGCGAATGCGTTTGAAAATATTTTGATTAGGTTTTATGGGGATTTTTATATTTTTCTTAGCAGCTTCATTTGTTATTTTTAGAGTGGCTCCCCTGCAGTAAGGAATGGCGTTGGTAAATTTCGGTCTCGGGTTTTGATAGTTGTTAATTTGTTCAAGCTTCTTGATTCTCTTTTTGAAAAGGTTTTTGATTCCTCAGGGAAATCAATACAATAGACCAGCGGTGCGCAAACCGTGGGTCGCGACCCCCGGAGGGGTCGCAAGAAAATTTTTGGGGGTTGCCAAATTCAAAAAAATTAAAATTTATGAAAAATCTACAATTATTCTTTTCGAACAACGGAAATAATACAAGAGAAGAAACTGACAATTACTATCTATCACAGGGCTTCAAAACCCCGCTATCATGCATAGTGATCTGCGGTATCAGCTGCTTACTTCCACCTATAACTAATATAAGGTGTGAAAAATTTCCAGGAAATGAATTAGGTTGGATCCGTGATCCATTTTCGTATGATATTAATTCCAATATCCCTTTAAATGTAAAAGAACAGTTAATTAATCTGGAAAAAACACTCAAATTACTGGTGTTAAACGATAAAGTAAATAAAAAACTTTGTAAAAAACACACATAAGAAAAAGGTAAGAAGATACGTACGTTTCGGCCAAAAATTGTTTTGGCCTTCTTCAGTCCAAGCAGGAACACAGGGTTTCCTGTGTTCCTTGTGACGAAGGGCTTGGACTGAAGAAGGCCAAAACAATTTTTGGCCGAAACATACGTATCTTCTTACCTTTAACATCTTATGTGTGTTTTTTATTTACTTTATTTAATTGATCTTTCAAGCGATGAAACACTGCGCATTCAATTTAACTCTCTGACTTGCCAAAACTTGACAGGACCACCAAATCCTTTGGAAATGATACAGACTGAGATGAATTTGAATCTTGGGGTTAATTTGTACAAAAAACATAGCTCTGCGCATGTGTTATAATACTGTGCCCTTGATATAATTCACTTGAAGTGCCCGAATGGATCATGTCTACACTGATGGCTTCTTTTTTGATGATGGTATGACTGTAGGGTCGGGATTTTTTTCGAGCCTGTTCTCCTTTTATGCCTCTGCGGGGAAATTCAGAACAGCTTTTGAAGGAGAGGTGGAGGCCATCAGGATTGTTCTAATGCAGCTATTGGCCCTCAAATATAAATTTACAGGAGTAGTTTTGTTCTCCGATTCCTAAGCAGCAATACAGGCTATTGGCTCAACTAGTCCTCCTTCATCGTAAGAAATCATTTAATGTCGGGAATATGTTAGGGTAATGTCGGAAATATGTTAGGTCGGGAATATGTTATTGGTTTTAAAGAAGAAGCATGTGGCGCTTCAGTGGATTCCTGCCCATTGTGAAGTAAACGGGAATGAACAGGGTGATTTCCTTGCAAGAAGGGGCTCGAGATTGCTTCAGTCAAAATGCTCAACAATTTCTTATCACTTCATTAAGTTGCATATTAAACAAATTATGTCTAAAAATTTTAAAAGACACCTTCTTGACCGTCTGGCAGTGGAAAATTGATGATCTCCTGGCCATTCCTAACTGCCTGCGTCGTGAAGCTGTCGCACAGGTCCGTCTTTTGACTGGTCACGACTGTCTTGGAGAGTCTCCATCGTTTAGGGATATTGGACCATCCAAACTGCCCTCTTTGTGGTACTGACGAGCCAATGAATCGAAACCACCTTCATCGTTGCATGTCACTCCATGGTTACTCCGAGACGGTGTTGTATTGGAAAGCGAGAGAACTTTTGAGGCAATCTTGTATCATCTGTCATCTTTTTACTTACTTTTTGTCTTTTTTTTTCTCCTTGATGTTCTACTTCTCTCCCTTGTATTGCCTTCGCCATTGGAAATGAAAAAAAAAAACCTTGCCAAAAATTTTGGTTATCGATTGGAAACGAATATGCTGCTTTGAAAAAACAGGCAATCAATATTTTGATTCAGTTTGCATTGACCTACTCATATGAATCCGTCTTTTCAAAATTAGTTTCCATTAAAACAAAATATCGATCTCGATTGGATCCAGAGGATGACTTACGGCTTGTGATTTCCAATACAGATCCGACCATAGAAGCAATCATGAGCTCTTTGCAAGCACATACTTCACATTAACTTTTTATGATGTAAAGTTTTTTAAAAGTATTTTTCATCAAAAAATATTTATATTCATATGCATAAATAAAGCATTGTTTCATAAAATTATGTGTTGATTCATTAACTGATTTTTATGATGTTACAACTTTTATAACATTTTTATGATGGTTTATAAGTTTGGTGCACTATTTTAAAAAGGCGTTATTTCAATCGATGACGTCACGACACTCTTTTGAAAACACCCTGTAAGAGCAAATCCCAGAAAGGATTTCAATGTAACTTCGTTGTTAATTAAACAAAATGTCTACTATCTATCCAGGGGTCGCGACAAAATTTTACACAAAATAGGGGGTCGCAAATGAAAATAGTTTGCGCACCACTGCAATAGACAAAAACATTCAATTCAACATGGAAATAGAAGAAAATGCCACCATAAATTACCTGGATGTTAAAATCACTAGAGATATGAAGAATAATATCCATACTACCATTTTCAGAAAAGCCACCAATAAATAGTACATTTTAATTAAAAAACTCCCTACAAATTCAAAATAGCCGCCATACGCTTGTATGTCAATCGCGCCATTACTGTGTGCTCAGACAAAAACCTCCTCATTGAAGAACTACAATTTATTAAAACCCAATGTAAATACGCAGGTTACCCGAAATCCATCGTCAAAAACCTTTTCAAAAAGAGAATCAAGAAGCTTGAACAAATTATCAACTATCAAAACCCAAGACCGAAATTTACCAACGCCATTCCTTACTGCAGGGGAGCCACTCTAAAAATAACAAATGAAGCTGCTAAGAAAAATATAAAAATCCCCATAAAACCTAATCAAAATATTTTCAAATGCATTCGCAGTGATAAAGACCCTATTGATCCTAATGAAACCGCCGGCATTTATAAAATAAACTTCACAGACAATAATTCAAATAAATCAGGCTGCTATATAGGTATGACTAAAAGGAAAATCAAAGACCGAAAAAAGGAACACCATAATGACATTAAATTCAATAAACCCAGTACCGCCCTCTCTAAAATAGCCCAAGAACGCCCCATAGAAATCAACTTTAATAGTAGCCAAAAGCTCTCCAATTACAAAAATAACTATTATGCCCTAAACATGGAGGCTTTGCAGATTATAACCACAGATGGCGCTATAAATGACATGACGCATGCGCAGATAGATCCTGGATGGAACGATATACTGAGGAAGAGAGCAAGGCATTTTGAGACCATAGCTGAGGAAGGTGGTGGCTGCCACCGAAAGTGCTACTGACAGCTGTTAATGTGTTTTTATCTAATTTTAAAGATTTTAAATTTTTAATGTTTTGCTTAAATGAATGCTGGGTACTTACGTATCAAGACGGACACCAGCAATGCTTTGTGATTTTTGTCGCCAAGCATGCCAATGCACTAAACAGAACAAATTAGTTTTAAAAATCTAGAGTACAACCTATATTTTACATTTAAATAACAACCTGTTTTAATTTGAAAGTTTCCTTATGTACATACATATTAAACCTGACACATGAATATTAAAACTTACTATTTTCACTTTACACCGAAGTCCGTTTTAATACGTTTGTTCCCGTATTGCACATACGTATTATAACTGACACATGACTATTAAAGATACACTCACGGATTAGTACAATGAGTATGCTAAATAATACGTTGTCCTTTGCTTTTCAAGCTGTAGCGAATGTACTACGCACCAAGAAGGAAGGTTACAGCCCCCCGCCCCCCCCAAAAAAAAAGATCACTGTGCGATTGAGGATGGGTTTCCAGAAAATAACGCCACGAAGCTTCGCCCTCTACTATCGAAAAAAAAAATCGCCAAATTTGGCTGGGGTGCATGTAATGGAAAAGCACCAAAACCGTCTTGCAGAAAATATCATTTTGTCAATTTTGTGTACTTGTTCAATCACCCACATGAGTAGAAAAATTGAAACTCAATCTTTCAATACAAAAATTGTTTATAAGATGTACTTTTTTTATTTGCTTGTACTAGTCACTTAAAATAAAAAATAATTTTTTTCGCAAAAATGTTCACTTAATCAATATTTTTGAGAGAATGAGAATGAATAGCTTTGACCCCTGTTTACAACTGATGAAGGGTGGACCTTTTTTGTACTGCCCAAAGCAATTGTATTGTGATAAATACTTTTTATGTTGTTTTAAAAATTTTTTGTGTCGGACTTTGTTTGTTTTGCAGCCCCTTCACAAAATTACAATCGATTAAAACAGCGCGTTCACAAAATTACAATCAATTAAAACGGCCCCCTTCACAAAATTACACTCAATTAAAATGGTCCCTTTATTTGTATTTTACTCTCATACTTGCCAACTTTTATGCTTTCAGCATAACACTTACCCTTTTTTAATGAATTTTAAGGTTTCATTCAAAATACCTGTCTTTTTGTGCTTTTGAGTGAATTTTTAGGTTCTTTTTTATATTTTAGTAAAATTTTGCAATAAAATCCACATACTTTCTTTTAAAGAATAATTTGTTAAAATTTATCATTCATGAGTTTCCCGTAGTTTTGTTTTTTCCAAGATTACCGAATTTTTGGCTTCCTTTTTTCTGATCGACTAATTCCGCTATTTGGCAGGAAAAAGTTCGTCGAGCATGCTCCTGCATCTTAATTTCAATCCTTTTCCATCTGTATTAAAAACAAATATTTTTCTTGTAGGATATTTTTATTTGAACCTCCAATTTCATAAGAGTAAAAATTGATTATTATTTCTACTTTAAATTATTTTTAACACCTATTTTTAAAAATTTAGATAAAAAAGAAAAATTTAATTGAAGAAGGCAGGTTTAAGTATGAATGAAAATTATACAAAATAATCACTAAAAAAATTTAACAAATGTTTTGATAGGGAAAAAATTGTTTATGAAAGCAAATAAAGAGTAAACTTAGCATGTTTCTTTATTGAAAATAAAAGATTTTAGGTGTCTTTTTACAGTATTATCTTATATGTTAAAACTTCTTTCTTACCTAATCTGTTTAAAATTATATAAATTGTATGTTTAGTATGAATGGTTTTTTTAAATGAAAGTTATAAAATTTAATATTTTTCCTTTGTAAAAATGTACCGTACGTGTGTTATGTTATTCTATTTAAATTATGTAAATAGTTAAAAGGTTTCTCATGAGTTTATTTGATGAAGCATTAAAAATGCTGTTTAGCAAAAGTTATTAAGTGTCTTTTGAGTCCTATTAGGCAAAAACAATTAAAAATGGTGTTCACGTTGTTTGGCAAAAATCATGAAAAATGTTGACTGCACTCTATTTTACACCTTGGGAATTTCAAAAGTATGCAAGTATGTCCCTATATTTAAATTTGTTTTGTAAAAGATTTTAACAAAAAAGTGATTTTTACAAAAATTAGTATGAGAATTCATAAAAATAGTTGTTGAAATTCACAAAAAGAAACAGTCTTCACAAAAATGGGATCCTGGGAAAAATTCTTGGATCAACCACTGAAGACTGAAGAAAACAGTTCCTCTACCATGCCTTTTGTTGTTTTATCAGACAAGGATGAAAAGATTTTTGTTACCCTTTAACTTTGTCTTCTGGAGTTTTCACTATATTTTTATGTTTCCGCACCAGTTTTCTGTTGACTATTCTTATTAATCCTATATTGTCTCATCTGAAAAAAGAAAAATTACCCAATTTCTATGGTTGTGGTCAGTGGCGCACACAAGGGGGGGTCCAGGTGGTGCCCCCCCCCATCGGCTTTGATTTTTTTTTTTTTCAATTGATTATTATCCTATATCTATCTATATAAATAAAACAATGTGTAAACTGTCCGTTAGTTTGTCTGTCTGTCTGCGAATCACGTAGCTCCGAAACGGGTGATCGTAGACCTACCAAATTTTGTACGGAAATTCTCCAAGACTGGTCTCGACACACCTCGAAGCGATTTTTTCAAAATTCGAATTAGAAAATGTTTTATTTTATGTTTGGTCCGATTTTTAGCAATTTGTCTTGTGTAATACATAATAATGCCGGTAATTGGGACGAGTTTTGATGAATTCCATCTAATGAAAGCGAACTCTTTCATCACTGATTTTTGACAATCTCGAACATACATAAAAGTTGGGCCCCCCCCCCCCAGCCAAAAATCCTGTGTGCGCCCCTGGTTGTGGTTGATGGAAAAACACGTACAGGGATGTTAATTCTGCGCCGAAACACAAATTCTTGCGCCGAACTGCGCTTTTAGCCTATTTTTGCGCCGGTCTGCGCCGAATACGTCATTTTGACTCTTTCAGGGTGCGCCGAAACACAAATATTGTGCCGAACTGCGCTTTTAGCCGATTTTTGCGCCGGTCTGCGCCGAATACGTCATTTTGACTCTTTGTTAAATTTTTGCCACGCTCATTTATCTTTTAAATCGTGTATGGAAAGCTAGTTAGCAGTAAAGCAAGATTCAAACTGCGTACGAAAGCTGCATTCCGAAGCCATTCTACCCGCACCGGATCGGACCAGTCGCGCTTTGTTAGTCACCTCAATCAGGGCCGGCCAGATAGGCAAACAAGTAATCATCGCAACGGGCACCGTTTTTTGTTTATGAAGGGGCACGATTTCCAACTTAAAATCATAAAAGCAATTTTGAAAAAAGTAAAAGGGACGTCATTTTCTACGTTTGCAGGGTGGAGTGGGTGTCATGTACCGCAGGGCCGCCCCTGATCTAAACCAGACCGGTCCGTAAAGAAAACAGTATATTACGGTGACGTCCCAGCCCCTAAAAAATCACGGTTTATGACCCGGCCCGTAGCAAGAATAAAAATTGGAAGCATGACCGGTTTAGAAATCAGAATCTAGGCTGTCTGAATTAATAGAATATTTCATTTCAAAATAATCCAGAAATCCGCTGCCAGTGGTGTAGTCGCGGGGGGTAGAGATCTGCGCGGGCCCAGGCTTTTGCAGCACGATTCATTCAAGGCACGGGCTGACCTCAGCATTTTCTAGAATGGACCGGAACAAGCGTATACTCTTAAAGACGGTCCTCTGCGCTTGCAAAAGCGCAGAGCCTTTCCGGAGCCTTCCTGCGCTCGAGCCTTTCCGGAAATTTTTGCTCTCCTAAAATTTGGACAAGACCAAGCGATTGGCTTGTGATCCCCCCCCCCCCTTCCTTAAATCATGATTAATATACGAGCTGGACCGGGTCTGAATTTTTTATTTTGATTAAATGCCGGGCCGGGCTGGACATTTTCGGCCCGTGAAGATCATGAGCGGGGAGATGCCGTCTCACTACTTCTTCATTCGAGCTTATGTCAGCAAAGTAAGCATTCTTCACTTTTCAATGGATGCATGATTTTTGAGTCTTCAGTTGCCAGTGTTCCTAAACCTTTTTTCTTAAAACCACACCACTGTTTTTCTTTTTGTGTGTGTGCAGGCTCTACGAGAGGGGCAGACGGGAGTGGGCGGGCAGACGGGGCGACGCCTCTGGGCCCGTGTTCAGCCAAAGTGCGTCCGCAAATTTTTCAGAATGTGTTACGAATTTCATTTATAGATCCGTAATTAAAGTCTTTATTTTAAAATAGACTAAATTTTGAATACATAATTCTAGAATGATATAAACGGCAGAAATGTTAATTCTACCATTTAAATATTAGTATTTTTACAACCTTCGAACATGCATTAAAAGTACCATTGCATATAAGAAAGACTTCCCTCCCACTCTCTTTCCATTTAGCATTGATATGAAAACCATTAAAAAGAGCAGTTTCACACACACAAAAAAAATTCCTTCCGTCCATGTAAATCCATGTATTGTTTTTACCAAGTTGCTGATAGCATAGCCTGTATACACCCTTTTTTTCCCAGAGCTTTCCTAAAGTGCTTTCAAATAGTGTTTTGCTTTTAGCAAATGGTGTTTGCTTGCAAACTTTGCTTTTCTTGTAAGCATTTATTGTGTTCCTAAATCTTCAATTTTATGCTCCAAAATCATGTTAATTCTGATCTCGAATCTTAGTTTTCCTCTCGGAAACTATTTTTTTGTACTCCCAAGGTGCTCCCAAATGGAATTTTTCTGCTCCCAAATGGAATTTTTCTGCTCCCGAGGTGCTCCCAAATGAAATTTTTTCTGCTCCCGGGGTGCTCCCAAATCGAGTGTTGGAGTTAACATCCCTGCACGTAGTTAAAAATTTTTAAGCACAAATGTGTGTAATGTTCAGTCTTTTTTCTTTATTCATTACCTGTATATATTAAATATACAGCCACTGTTGAATCTTTATTTTTTTTTTTTATGATGATATAGAAAAATAGATTGGAGTTGCATAGGACTTGATGAGAGTACTGAAGAAGTTTGTATACCAGAAGTCACGGACATAATGTTCAGGTTAGTGCTTAATTGATTCCTGTATTGTTACTACTAAAGTTACCCATGTGGTATTGTGCATGATTGATATCTCTTATATTTCCAGTGATATTCAAAACACCCAGCTCAAGTGTTGTCATTTTGCTGTTGTAGAAGATATGGAAAGCATAAGGCCATCAGATTTAATGAGCATAGTTGAATCAGTACATGGGAAAGGAATTTTGGTATTTATCTTTTCCAAAACAAAAGACATCACCCACTTGACATCTGTAAGTGTTTTCTTATCTTATTTCTTTTCCAAACATTTTTCAGGCATGAAAGTTTTCAGTCTTTTGACTGAATTCAGTCTTTTTCGACATCACTGATGCATTTAAGACTTAGTATTTAAATTGGTTTAATGAATTTAGTTATTGTTATACTGAATACAGTGATATAATGAATATTAGTTAATTTAATAATGACTACATATAAAAGAATAACAGGTAAGGTATTAAATGCCTAACAATTTATTTGTTCTGTACGATCCCAGTCTTTTTATGTGTTTCGTGCTTTCATGCCTGATTTTTATACATATGTAAAGCAGTTCTTGAATTTTGTATAAAAAGAAAAAAATATCTATTTTCTATGATATTTTTCATAAAATTACCATTATTGTAGAAGCTTATCTAGTAAGATCCACATTAATAAATTTTGTTACCAACTGAAAACCCATTCATCAAATTACCTATAAAAATTTGCAAAAGTAATGATTTTTCCTTGTTGTGCCTCAAGAGACAATAAAATGTACACATTACACATTAATAAAAATTGTGGTTAAGAATCATATTATGTGACTCTAAATATCAAGCATAAAATTAAAAGTTTCTAACATAACAAAAGCCATATCTTATTGCTTACTATTGTCCAAAATTTGGCTAATATATAACTGCTCCAGAGTTCAATTACAATCATAAATGTGCCCATTAGGGTGGTTCACAAGTTATATGGGGAAAATTTTTTTAAATGTTATTTTTTGGGGCACCCCCCTAAAAGTTGCCAGTTGACTAGAAAATGAGATTGGCAAAGTTTTAGCTCAATTGCATAATATTAACCCGTGCCGCATTGAGGTTGAATTCTTGAAAAATTACGATTTTTGCTAAAAATATCCAGTTTTTCCTTCATTTAGTATAAACTATTTGCTCTACAGACCTGGTTCTTGTTTTATTTCGTAAAAAATGCTGTTGCTTTGAACTTTTACTCTCAACAAAACCAATATTTAATGACATTCAGTGTTTTTTAGGTCAGTTTGTGAATCTTCCCTCCAAAATCTGCGTTTTTATAAAATTAGTGAAAAAAAGACAAATTAAGAATTTTAAGTAATTTTGACTGTCTTTTGTATTATTTGCATCAGAAAACAAAAAAATAAATCAAGAATTTTCATAACTAAACTACAATTCGTGAAATATATTTATTTATTTGATATGCATTTCTGTACTTCAGAAGAAAGATCTTGATTTGTATTTCAGTTGAAGCACATCTAAGACAAACCTCTGAAGTTTTCTTCATTACAATGCTATTTTTGTTGTCTGTTATTATTTACTTTTAGAATGGACATGAATCCCCATACGTATGGGAAAGGAAGGGCTATGCCTCCCCTAGCTCCCATATTATCGTTATGATTTACATACTGGTATAACGCAAAAGTGGTTCAACACTAACACATAATATCTTTCCGGTGCAGGACCCTTGACGTGCAATAAGCAGACTTGCCAACTTTTACGCTTTATGCATAAAATTTACGCATTTCGGCTGCTGTTTACGCTTTTACGCATACAGTGCTTTTTTTTACGCATTTCCGGATATATTCTTCCTAAGTTGTGTTTATTTCTTTAAAACTGAAATTGATATTAAAAAGAAATGTATTAGGTTTTAAATTGAAATGATGTTCTATGCTTGGGCCTTTTTGCCTTTTCAATATGGATCTAAGTGCACATCATCGGCACCATGATCCACATCCCACATCCATGTTGACACAATGCGCATCAAAATATTCTTCTTAGTTGCCACTGAGGCAAAGAAAAAAAAATCTTTTTGCAGATGGGACGCCGAGTATTTCTTAATTGGTTTACCCAGTCATGACGTCATAGAGTAGAGCGAATGGGAGAATCGCTTACTAGGGAGTATGTCTTTCTCCTGTGACTTGTGTGTTTCACGTGGTGTTCTTCGTTATCAGCCATCAGCGCACGCTCGCATTGTGGTTAAGAGACAGGGTGGTAAACAGTAGTATGAGCATACTTCGATTGATTTTCTGAGGATTATTTTCGATAAATGACCTGATGCCACTAAAACAGCATAACTTATAAACAAAGTTATAGCAAAAAATGGGCATGTATAGTATGTCAAAGAAGCGAAATTTGCTTAATGTAACGTGTGCCGGAGTGATTTCAGAATTTCTCACGGAGGAAACTGACATTTCTCGCCACGTGAGTTTGTCAAAACACAGTGAAAATGTGAAACGTGCTAACAGCAGCAAAAGTCCACAAACATTTTTCAAAGAGGACGGACACTCCAGTGGCAGATTCAATGCAAGTTTCTCGGGGGGGGGGGGGGCGGTTAGTTAGAAGATGACATATACATCCATTTTATGGAAGCAATTTAGGATCTTTTACAGTAATTTCTTTTTTCTCGGGGGGCGGTCGCCCCCCCCTTTAATCCGCCCTTGGGACAGTCGGACGTTATTCATGCAGAACTGTTATTTACATCTTTCTTCATCGAACACAATGTTCCTATTTTAGCAGCTGACCATGCTGAATGTGAGAGGGTTTTCAGTATTATTCGGAAAAACAACTTGTCTAATAAGATTTTGGAAAGCCTTATTATTATGAAAGCCGAAAAAGCTATGCTGCTTCTTGAAGTCAGCACAGTCAAAATGAGAGTTTTTTCAAGTCAGTTAAGTGATTATAATTAATAAATTGTTACCAGGAATCTGGAAGATGGTGTATTGATTTGCCTTTTATTCAACAACTTCATTTTCTTTTATTGTTCTTAGCTTTATTTAATACTTAAACTTCAAACAAATAATTGTGATATAAAATGCATTAAAAATAATACTCGTGCATTCTATGGTGAAAGGTAAAAAATAACGCTCACGCGTTGTATAGCAAAAACTGTCGAAATTTCTGTTCGTGCGCTGTTTTACATATTTTGATTTTCCCAGGTTGGCAAGTCTGAATAAGACCCCCCACCCTTATCCCCGTTATGATGCGAATTCTAAAATAAAACCTGAAAATAATTTTAAGGCATTTGTGTTCACTATATTTTTAAGCAAGAATTTTAGGCTATCTCTTTTTCCTCTGGCATATGAAGGGAAATGTGAAAAAAACGTCAAAGAACGTTTTGGCCCCTTACACCCACTTGGGTGCGAATTCCGAAACACCCTGAACTGATTTTTAGGCATCCTTGTTTGCTACATTCTAAAGGAAGAATTTTATAACTATCTCTAATTCCCTTTGAGATATGATGGCTAATTCGAAAATAACGTTTTTGCCCCTTATCCCCCTTTTCATGCGCATTCTAAAGAACCCAGAAAACGAATTTTAAGCATTTGTATTCCCTATACCTTTAAGCAAGAATTTTAAAGCTATCTCTTTTTTTCTTCTCATATATCAAGAGAAATATGAAAAGAACGTTTTGGACCCTTACCTCCGTTTGGATACGAATTAAAAGAAACCCTGAAAATAATTTTTAGGTGTTGTTGTTAGTTGCATTTTACGTTTCGGCCCCTTACTCCCGTTTGGGTGAGAATTCTAAAAAACCCTGAAAACAATTTTAGATATCTGTGTTATATTTTAAAGCAAGAATTTTACGGTTGTCTCTTTTTTCCTCTGAGATATGAAGGGAAACGTGAAAAGAATGTTAAAGAACGTTTCGGCCCCTACGCCTGTTTGGGTGCGAATTCTAAAAAAACCCTGAAAACAACTTTCAGGTATTTGTGTTGTTACATTTTAAAGCAAGAATTGTTTGGCTATCTCTTTTTAACACTGAATTATGAAGGGAAACGTGAAAAGAACGTTTTGGGCCGCCATCCCCGTCTAGGTTCGAATTTTTAAAAATCGCTTCTTAAATGACGCCGGGCACAAAAGCTACAAGCTCCTAAAATTTCATGTCTGTACCTCCAGTAGATTTGGCTGGGCGATGATCGTCAGTCAGTCAGTTAGGACATCTTCCTTTATATATGAAGATAAAATGTTTAATTAATCATCAAATGTGAAATAAATGTTTAATTAATCACATAATTAATGAAGTATGTAAATACCGAAAATAATAACCTTGCATCTTTGCCCCCCCATTGATCAAAATTATTGTTATATTTGAAGAGTTCCTATGTTTGCCATGTAGATAGTGTTATTTGTTTATTTCACCCTAGTGAATTCCCCATGCAGAATTATTTTCACTTTCGTTTTCAAAATCCTGGGAGGGTTAATTAACCCCCCCCCCCTCCCCCGCCAATGATCACAACAAAATATCAATTTTTTTCTTCAACACTTCATGCATGCTTTAGATTGGAAATTTTTGGTGTCTTTTCTTATGGTTTTCAAACTGTTCGGCAGGTTTAGCATTTATTGCATTATTTTACGATATCTCACAGAAATCCCAGCTTTTAAATGCATTCTTTTAACAAAAGAATAAACCTCAGGGTTCTCATTGGTCACTATTTTAACTGAAAAGTAACAATTTTTACAATATATATATATATATATAATGATTCTCAAGGTGTAGTTATGTTTCAAGTTATCGGGAAAGATCAGGCCATCTTTCAGAATCAGCAGTTCACTATTCTTTCTCCGTACAGTTGGCAAAGCCAGTAAGGACCTGAGCCCTGTGGATGAGCTGCTTGAGTTTTTCACATTCAGTACCAGGGTGTCAATGATTTAAATCAGTGATTTTAATCATGATTTAAATTAAGAATGTACGAGCTCTGGCCCAAAGGCAATTACTGGCTCATGACACCTGTTCCATTCACTCACCAGCCCAGTTGCATGTTGGAAAACACGAATCAGAATCTACCAATTCAATTTTTTAGAATAGGAATTAATAGAGAAAATTTATTTCAAATTTGTTTTCAATTGCTTGAACGTGACACCAGAAAATGTTCAATTTTAATTTAACCCCTTAGCTGTCCCGGGCATATAAATACGCTTTGCATAGTCGATGCTTTAACTGCTCAGGACTTATATATACACCTATCTCAAATAATTTCCTTAGTAATTTATTGCTAGTATTGTAAATACTCTAAAATTTTTGACAGGTAACAACTTCAATTTGAAGAAGCGTTTGTCCTACATGAACTTATTTCTTTGAATAGGGGGGGGGTTGTCTAATATGGCAGTTATGGGATTAATAATGAACTTTAATCATTATGTGCTATCATACATTCAAGAACTTTTCTTTGATAGTTGAATCCATCTACAGTATTGTGAGTGTTTATTTTCATAATAAGTTTAATTCGTCATAACTACACAAAAATTGAGTTAGGTGAACAATTTTTCTTTTATTATATAAACAATGTAACATACTATTATCAAGAAAAACTATTCACCTAACTTTATTTTCTGTTTAGATCAATTGAACTTGTTGCGGACTTGAAATAAACGCTCACAAAACTGTGAAATCACCCTGTTGCATTTCCTATGTGTGCCAGCCTATTTTCAAGAATTGTAATTTACAAAGAAACCTATAAATATATAAATTTGGAACTGTGTCATTACATCCATCATTAATACTTAAGAGAACACACTACTTGAGTGGCCCTTGATACCTATCATGCATTTAAATTTCTGTGGCCCATAAGCTAAAAGAGGTTGTGTATAACATTATTGTTGTTACAGCATTTGATTAACATTTCTGTAAAGTTTTATTTCTGAAATCTTCACTTAAATTTGTAAAGTAAGTCAGTATATAATCAGTCAATTTTGCTATGTTTCCAAAATCATCTACTTGTGACAGATTAATTTTATTTACAGATTTATACTATTAACAACTAGAAATTTACCAGTTGTTTGAACATTTTATATGAAGCAGTGAAACTTATTTTTTAAAAATCTAATCTAATAAATATGACTTCATTTTTAAAAATCTGATTTCAACAAAAAAATTCAAAATTGAAAAAGAAATTCATTTTTTTTTTTTTTGAAAAAAATCATGATTTTTTTAACACCCTGTTCAACACTGCATTGTTGTAAAAAAAAAAATCTCCTTTTTTCGCATAGTCCAGTTTTTGCATTTCCCCACTAGAGAGCTAAGGGCAGTACATTAATTTTAATTGGCTTAAACTTGACAGTTTAAGCCTGTCCACTAACTAAACTGAATCTATGTGACATCAAAAAAAGGGTTCTGGTGTGAAGTTCGTGTGTTGTTGCCCAGTAACTAAAAACTTTGTCGCTAAAATTTCCAATTCCTAGAATTACATAATAAATTACTGCATTGAAACTCGTGTGTGAGTATAGCAATATATACCCATACAAAATGTGAAACTCTGCTTCAGTGTAATAATGTAGTCACTATTTTGGCCAGTTTTTACTTCCATGTACGCAGGGTGAGAAATTGGGAGCAAAAAGCTAGGCGTCAATGGCACCTAACTTTTCTTTCCCGGTTGCCAAACTGTCTCGTTCAGGTGCAGTTTCGAAAACCTTTGTTTCTATGCATAAACTATAAACAGGTAGGCTTAATGATTATGTACAGTAATAATAATGAAGATAAGGACTATTAAAATTAAGATAGTAATAAATAGTGAGTAAATATAAAATCAATTTTTATAGCTTTCCACCTATGCATCCAGAATAAAATATTATGATACATTTTACAAGAACATGGTCTTTAGTTTTAATTTAGAAGTATTTTATAAATTGTTGCAGTATACGTGTACTAGCTTCAAAATGTCACCTGATCAACTACCACTGTAAGCAAACAGATAGTACATGTTAAAATTGTGGAAATATGTATTTGTATTCTCAGTGGGTTGAACTGACGTTAGGAGAGGGTCTATGAAAGCTTTCAATGTCACCAAGAAGGATATTTATTATTTTACATAGCTATTTTATCTTACCAAAAATTATTTTTAATTAAATTACTTAAAACATATTTTAATACAAACTGAACTTTATCTTAATTATTAAAATTTTATATTTAAATAAAAAGTTTTTTTTTTTTTTTCAAATAACTAATTCAATTTAAGTTTTTTTTTCTATTTACATTATCTTTTTATTTATTTACATTAAGAGTTTTATTTAAAAAAGATAAATTTTATAAAGTTTAACCCATCAAATAATATTTTTATTTGAATTATCGTAATTTAGGCCGGAAGTCCAAAATTTAGATTTTTCGAAAATCCAGACGTTTTGCTAATGTCCCCCCCCCCCGCACACACACACAAATAAATAAATCTTCTTTCGTTTTTTCCCGAAATTGCAATCAATCCATGTGTCGTTTTCAGTCACGATCTGCTGCACTTAACTAGCCGTTATTGCAGTGCTGCAATGCGCTGCTGCAAATAAAATCCAAGATGGCGTCCGGACCGTAAACCTGTACTCTATCGTGGTAAATAATTATATTTAATTAATTAATATTAACTAATTCAAATAACTTTTACACTGCCTTCTTTAAAAGAATCTCGCGCGTTCATCAATATTGATATCAAGTATTATTAGCGCATCTTCGCACACCGCCGTGCCATACGAGCCGAGCTACCGCTAAAACACACATTTACAGAAAGAATCCAATATGGCGAACGCGAGCTCGTAGTTTCCTCCGATCAACTTCATTAATATAAATGGGGTTAAAAAATTATGGCTAAGTTTCTTTAAGTTCCTCTATTTGTTTACGTTACAAAAAGTGCAATTTAAATGATTGCACATCCGCGGAAGACAAGAAAGTGGTCTTCCGCGCGTTTTTCAACCACAGAAGACTGTCTGCAGAGGATCGTTCTCTTTCTGCCACGTGGCGGTGCTTACGAAAGCAAAAGTTTTTTTCACGGAAATTTATATTTATATTTTTTCAGCACATTTTAAAAAATAGTCGTCTAGACAGTAAAAAAGTCCCCAGAAATCGCAAAATATTCGTTTTTCGCGGTATTTTTGTTTGAAAAGTCGCCGGAGTCGGCCGATGCCAAAATAGTCGCTTTTTAGTCACCTGTGTCTGGCAAAATGTTAGGCGTCAAAAATGACGACTGGTTCTTAAATCTCGGTCATCAAAACAAAAATTACAGTTGCAAAATACGACTAACGACCGCTAATTTCGCGCCCTGCATGTACGGAGTACAGGGTGATTCATAATGAATGGGTCAAAAATTTTTATTGGATTTATTCAGCCGAAACAAATTTATTCTGCAACTACAATTATACAAGTTTTATTTTGCAACAAGGAAAAATCATCGAATGACAAACTCTCCGCTAGAGGCACTGTTAAACAAAATGTCGTCCATGCAAAAGAAAGTGTACTGCATTTTCGAATATGCCAAAACCTCCTCGGTAACTGTTGTGCAAAGAAATTTTCGCACAAAATTTCATAAGGAACCACTGCATCGGCATAACATAAGCAGGTGGGTGAAGCAGTTCCAGGATACCGGCTGCTTATGCAAGAACAAAAGCCCAGGACGAAAAGAATCAAAGGTTGAAAGAATTTGTGATTCGTTTTTACGGAGTCCCTCAAAATCAACGCGACGTGCAGGTGCACGTCCCTCAACTGGCTGTCCCTCAGACAACAGTGTGGCATGTTTTACGGAAGCATCTCCAATTTAAGCCGTACAGATATCAGATGGTCCAGGCTTTAAAACCTACTGACAAACTGTTGCGTAAGAATTTCTGTGTGAAATTTCAAGAAAAGCTCGAAGTGAATGGTTTCGAGAACACACTGGTGTTTACCGATGAAGCCACGTTCCACTTATATGACAAAGTTAATCACCATAATTTGCAATTTTGGGACACGGAAAATGCAAATGTAACATTTGAACATCAGCATGATTCTCCCTAGGTGAACGTTTTCTGCGCTTTATCAAACAGTTGTGTTTTTGGTCCATTTTTCTTTGCTGAAAAATCGATTAATGGGGACATTTACCAAGACATGCTCTCTGAGTGGTTGCTCCCCCAGTTGAAGGAAGCTGTTCCTGATTTCATTTTGCAGAAAGATGGTGCTCCCCCACATTGGAATAACAACGTACGTGAGTTCCTGAATGAACGTCTACCCCATCGCTGGATTGGCCATGCTAGGCCACAAGATTTGACATGTCTTTATTGGCCGCCGAAATCACCAGATCTAACGCCCTGTGATTTTTTTCTCTGGGGTTTCGTTAAAAACAAGGTGTTTGTGCCTTGTGGTATTTGCTACCACGACCGTGAAAAATAGACTTAGCAAAGGTAAAATTTAGATTTCAAGTTAAGCAAGCCTTCAAAACAAAATTAAGATAAAGTTAAGATCGTCCATGCGTTGTGTCGACAAAAGTTTCATAAATAACCCAAAGTTCTCAGCCTTGAGGGAAGTGTGTGTTTGAGGTGTGGTAAAATAAACACAGAGACATGCTTAAGATCACCAAAATACAATTTTTATTTAACAACAAAAGGGTAAACATCTAGTAGCCTCACAACATTAGTATATCAAGAAATAAAAGAAAAATCACTTTGCAGGGGTATTACAGCGCGAGGTAGTATGCACAAAAAAAAAAATCTTAGTGTGATTTAGCTTCCCATAATTAGACCTAGGTAAAGGAAATGTAAAAAAAAATAAAAAAATAAAAGGCTTATTTAAAATTGCCATGACAGAAAGTAGCTCGATTGGGATCCCAAGCAAAAGTTAAGTTAAAAGGTATTGCTGCAGCATAAAAAAAAAATTTATCCTATCAAAAGAAAAATTGGGCAATCAAGTCCTCACCTCCTCCAAGCCTTCTCAAGGCATCAAATGAAAATCCCGCACAAAATCTTAACCTGTTTCTTATATCCCCTCATTTATAAATCCAACAGATGAGCATAAATTGTTAACCAAATAAAGAAAGAACTTTACTATTATGACACCAACTTGTGCAACAGATTTATGAAATGCAGACCAACTCAATCAAGAAATTACAGTGAACAGCATTGGTATGGCAAGAAAATAAACAAGATTTATGACCTTCCAAAAATAGCTAGGTAAAAAAAAAAAAAAAAAAAAAAAAAAAACACAGCATCCACTTCCTCAGGACTTAAAGGAACTGAAGCAACGGATAACTGCAGTGATGAACTCCATCCCAGTGGATATGCTATCACGAGTGTGGCAGGAGCTTGATTACCGTGTAAACATTTGTCGTGTAACCAGAAGGGCACATATTGAACACCTGTAGAAACTTGAATAAATGTAGTTTTGAGGTAAATTTGAATTTTCTAAAAATATTAATTACAACGTTCACAATCATATTTTCTTTTTGTCCCATTCATTATGAATCACCCTGTATAAGAAAGTAATGTGATCCCGAAAAATTTTGGGGGCCAAATTTCGATGAAAAAACCGATTTTGACTACCTCTAAATTTACTTTTAAGAATTTTTTCAATGCATCTCATCGTACACTAGCATGCACGTTCATATAAATGTGTCTGCAACTCATTTTTCCCAATGGCGAGTATATTTTGACCACTTTTTCCATGCCATCTGTACATACGTACGTGTGTACGTACCTATGTGTGTATGTATGTATGTAACTTGCACATCTCAAAAACTATTGGTCGTAGAATGTTGAAATTTAATATTTAGGATTGTTCTATGATCTAGTTGTGCACCTTCCCTTTCGGTCTCATTCGACTGGATAGTTTATCTATAGAACTGCCCAAAAGATTCTAAATACATTACGCTCTATGGGCTGAAATTCATTAAACCATATTTTAGAGGTACTAGGCTATTTCAAACGACTTAGAAGTGATATATATGTTAAGGGTTACAAAATGAATTTCTACATAAAAAAAAGTGTATCCTTTATAGTTCTGCTACAGGAACACTCAAAAGATTTCCGATACATTACAGTCAATGGCAATTTTAGGGACATTCATCCATTTCAAGCACAATGCCGTCCTACCATATAGTTAGGTGATCGTCCGACCACAGTCACGTGCCGCCCTCAAGAATTACGCCAAAAGTCGCCAAGCTTGACGACTCTCAAATCTTAAAAACTATTAGTCTTAGAATGTTGAAGATTCATATAAAAGATTTTTGTAACGTTTAATTGTGCATCTCGATTTTTGGTTCCAATGTACTGGAGAGTTTATTTACAGGACCAGCCAAAAGAATTTTAATACATTAATGCCTATTGACATCTTCAACATATTACATCTGTAGACAGTCATTGTTTAGTCCATGCCATTTGTCGTCGACCTTGGCGAGTTTTGCTGAAATATCGCCAAATTTGGCAATAATCAGTCATTTGGTCCATGCCCAAAATATCGTCATTTGGCATTGTCCTTGGCAAGTTTTGGCAAAATATCGCCAAATTTGGCAATAGTCACTCATTGTTTGGTCCATGCCTAAAATCTCACCATTTTTCATCGTCCTTGGTGAGTTTTGCTGAAATATTGCCAAATTTGGCACCAAAAATTCTTTCATGTTTTGCATAACTCTATAACTTTTACACGTAGAATTTTGAATTTTTCTATTTAGAATTATTGTAACATCTAACTATGCATCTCTTTTTTGATTGCAATCGCCTGGGTAATTTATTTACATGGTCAGCCAAATGACTTAAAATACGTTAAGGTGTATGGATGCAGTCAATTCATTGAAAGTCTATGGTCAGTGACTACTTTAGCTATTCCTAAAATCTCGCAAACTATCTCAAGTTTTTCGGCTTTGGTGAAATATCGCTAAATTCAGTTCCAGAAGGAAATCTTTCAAATTGAACCCAGCTTGGCGATATCAGAAATATTTGGCTAGAAATTGCTAAACCTTACTATTACTGCAGTATTTTATCTCTTTCAAACAACATAAGTTTAGATGAAACGGCTGAAAATATTTTTGATTTAATAGTCGTACCAGGAAGTCCTGTTGTCCATATCAGATTTTTTTCTTTATAAGTAACTAAAAAGTCACCTTTTCAACTAATTTTGTGTTAACCCCTTAAAAATTGTATCATTTTCAAGAAAACAGTCATTAAAGTGCCTACATTTTTCATTAAAGTAAATTGTTTAAAAATAGGTGTGTATACATATCCTATGGAGATGTACGGTGGAAGGCGGTGATCGTAAGGAGACGATGGTGGGTATGTGGTATGTAGATCGATGTCACATTTGGTATGAACAATCGTGAAGAGCATCGCGTCACTGCATTAAAAATAAGGAAAATGTGTCGACCTCCATATTGCGTATTAAAGATATACGTCAGCGAAATGTAGCACTGTAAGAAGAAAATTTCAGTTAAAGCAACATCACGTTCATTTTTCTTGAACGCCAGCAAACTAAATCCGATTTCAAGGGAATGCTGGGAATCATCACAGATAGCGGTACATCAAAGCAGGTTCGCAAAAGAAAAGAAGGAGGCGGTCAACTAATTGTTGAACCATAATGTTGTTACGGAAAGGCATCCGTCTTCCTAGCGCTCGTCGTTTCATTTTTCTTTTTGAGGAGAGCACGCAGAAAACTGGAACACAAAGCACAAACTTTGCGAACAAAAATCAGTAAGTCGACTATGAATAATTGGCAGGACTCATCTCCATTTTAGTCAAATCTCTTTATTTTTACACCATCTGAAGATCAACATTTTGAAATTTTATAATACACCCTCAAATAAAAAGGAAAACTGGGGAAGCATTCTTCTAAAAATTATGGCGTACATGGCATTTCGTGCCTACGTTCCGGTGGCGAAGGTTCCCCACTTAAAAAGTGAGGACCTCGCCACACAAGTACCAACTCCGCAACTGCTAAAAAATGACCGTTAGACCTACTGCTATAGAAAAAGGGAGCTCGATTTTTCTGGAACAAGTTTAACAGGTGTTTTTCGAGCAATATGCTTCTTGTGCAGGAGAGGAAAACCGCAAACACATCTGTTTCAGCGGAGCAGAGAAAACATATGCGAGCGAAGGGATGTTATGATTATTCGTTTAGTAGGATAGAAAACTGGCGACAACTGTTATTTTATTTCAAAGCAGCTGAAAGGGAAATGCTTTAGAAGTACGTTAATGCGCTGTAATTGAGAAGGCCAAGAGGAAAAATGAAAGCTTTAAAAGATAGTTATTATTAAAAACTTTTAAATTAGATTTAGAATAGATTATTAGTTTAAATTTAGACAATATTAATTAGGTTTGTATTAATAATTTTTCATTAAAAAAATATGCACGTTGTGTCAACGTGACAATACAATACAGTGAAACCTCTCTGAGCGGCCATCCCTGTATAGCGGTCACCCCTCTAAACGGCCAATTTTTCATGGCACGGATTTTTTGGCTCATAGACTTAATGTTAAAATAACCTGTGTCAGCGGCCACCCGACCCCCTCTAAACGGCCACCGAGTGGGGTCGCCCATCTCATTTTTCAGATAATTCTATTCACTCCATGCTCTAATTTTAACTGGAAAAACTCAAGGTCAGGTTTATGGTCCAATATAAGTCCCAGGAATAACTGGAATTGAATCTGTTATCTCTTTTGTATTCTCCCCACACCCTTAAGATGGGGAATCCCTTTGACAATCAGGTGTTGAAGTTGTCCTACAAATGAATTTTTGTTCCTTTCTGGCACTAATTCCGTCCTTGATGTGGAATTTCCCGATGTTTGTAATGGCGAGCGAGCTAAACTTTCAACACAAGCAACTTTAGGGAAAATCGAAGAAATTATCGAAAATTCCGAAGCGGTTACAAACTAACCGGTTAGAGATCTGCTTTTTAAAGTAAAAAACAAACTAGAAAAAATGGTTGTTTCAGTGAAAAGTAAAAACTTGCACACAGATGCAAATTATATCATTTTTTCAAAAAAAAAATGAAAAAAATGTAAGAAAGCATTAAATAAAGTACTATTTTCTCTTTAGATAAGTTTTATATTTCATTTTAAATAAGGAATATGTACCAGACTTGTTTAGATTCCGCATTATAGCAATTATCTTATAATAGTAAATAAAACCCTTGAGAGTGACCACCCCCTCCGAGCGGCCAAATATTCTCTGTATGGTGGGGTGGCTGCTCAGAGAGGTTTCATTGTATACATATTCATTTTAGGGTTTTGAACTTTTTGTAACACAAAATAACAACAATAATAGTAATACAGTTGAGAGCCAAAAATCCGCCGACCTAAAATCCGCAAAGGTCCGCAATCCGCACACCTCCTCTGATGTAAATAATGAAATTCGAAATCATCCACCAGTGATGAAATTGTTTAAAAGTGTCTTGAATCTAGATAAATATGATTCTGATGATGAAAACTTGGGTAATAATAATAATAAAATCCATTTGATAAAAGTTTAAAGTTAAGAGAAGAATACCTTCAATTTTTAGAGCAGCAAAGTTCTGTAACAAAACAGAATTAATGATAACATACAATTTTCAAAAATGAACAAAGAAAAGAAAGAAGAAAAAAAAAAGAAGAAACTAGAAATAGGCAAAAATAATATTTTAAAATAAATCACCATAGAACATGCTTTCAAAATTAGAAAAAGGAAATTTTGAAACCATTCGCTTTGCTAGTTTTCATGTAATTTTCTTCTTTTTTCTCCTATGCTTTTGTATTTAATGTGAAAATATAAGTGAAATACTTTTAACTATTTTAAGTTCATTGTAATTGTATTCTACTTTTTTAAAACCAGAAATGTAATGATTTAACTTTTATGGCCCGAAATCTGCAAAATCCTAAAATCCGCACAAGCCATGGTCCCAAGCTGTGCGGATTTCTGGCTCTCTACTGTATTAATTCAATTTTTAAGAAAAGCCAACTTTTAGAGTTATCGTGACTGAATATGTGTTTTCTGGTAAACAGGGAAAAATTAAAAATATATGTTTTAAACACTAAAGGAGAGTTTACTTAAGTTAAAAAAGTGAGCTAAGATTACAAAATGCATATCACAAATGCACATACTTGAGTAGTGCTGCTACCTATTTTAAAATAACTATCTGCAATTCAGTTAAAAATATTTTGGTACTGTCATCTATTGTGTAAAATGAGATATAAAAATCACCTTGTATAAGAACTGAAATCCTCTAATCTTCTGGCGCATAACTTTTGAACTCTCTAATCTGAGACTATCACAAGCACAAGAAATGGGGAGAAAGGATCAGCCTGAGATTCAGACTAGAGTGAGAAGGAAGGGAATATAATAGAAAATCATCTTATTATTTATATTTACAACATAAAATGTATCATTTCTGTTGTTAATTTGTACTTTCTGTTTTGATAGCCTAAAGCTTGTGATTTGTCTGCATCAATATTTATGAAACGCCTGTTTGCAACATTTACCTCCTGCTCTAATTGCCTTATTCTGGATGGAAGCTTCAATATTTTACTTGCTCCTAAACAAGGATCTGATCATATGGTAACATTATGATGTTTTGTTTGTGCATATATTGAAAATAAGCAAAGCCATTTTCCATAAACTTTTACATTATAAATTACATTTTATTAATTTGTAAATCAAGTTTCTTTGAAAAGGTATTTACTTTATCTTAGAAATACACTTACAAAAAAAAGAAATTAGTCTTTTCAAAATAAGTTTATTTTGTATTTAAAATTGATTTTTTGCCTATTTTCTCATTAACTAAATAAAATTGCAATATTTTATGTGCATCCCCTCTCTCTCTCTCTGATTTATACATGCAGCAGAACACAGATTTATCTAAGGTGATCGGGATTGATTATACCTTGCATCAAGTATAACACATGTTTATTATTTATAACAGTAGACAGATTATGTGTTACACCTTTTTGTTCATGAATTATATATTAAGAACTTTTTCCAAGTTATTATTTTTGCATTTGAATGCTAGTTTTTTTGCCAAGTGATCTTGTTATTTAATCCAGTAGTTTCAAGCTCAAATCTCAGTGATATGTACATGAGAAATGCTAAAAGTTTGGAACAACATGATTCAGGGCCCGATTCAAACGAAACAGAGTTCTATCGTTTTCCGTTGCGATCGCGGAAATTTTCGACTGATTCCTATGTTTCTTATTCAAGTGAAACCTGTCTATCGCTTTTGGATCACGTGACACTGCGATCGGTGTTTTGCTATCGCTTTTTCAAAAGCAATCGTTTTCGAGAACATGGCGGATCGATCGGCAGATGGTTGATAAGAAGATTACAACAACAACAAAGACTCGTTATTTAAAATTACGAAGCAATCCGTTGGAATTATCAGACAGGGAATTCTGCAAAAGATTTAGGCCTGTGGAAAGCTGAATTTTCTCACAGAACAGAATTTCTGTAGGGTTTATTTTCTGTCGGCCTTTGAGTTCCACTCTAGCAGACACTACAATGCAGGCACCATCTATAGTCCTTATTTTAAATCGTTTATTGCTCAGTAAATTTGATGTTTGAAACAGCGCGAAAAAATACATGAATAACGAATAATTTCTCACTAAAATAAGCATCCTTGCAACCCTCCTAAAAAAATATTCATACCATTATATTAAGGATGTCTTTGATTGTTAATTATATATCAGAACATAAAATATATAGTAATTCTACCCCTCCATTATAATTATAAACAGCTTCTCTGCTACAGAAAAATAAAATGTAGTAGGCAAACTAGAGAACAATTATAATTCGAACAATTCGACATGGTAATTATGACGAACAATACTATTATTAATAATTTTCTAAAAAAAATCATCATAAATTAAAATTGTATTTCCATGATTATAAACATACAAAAAATATTAACCTAAACCAGTTAAAATTTTAAAACATTAACCTACAATACTGTTGGGGAAAAAAATTAAGACACAGCCTGTAGTCCGTTGCAGCTCAAACATAAATAAATAAACAGTTAGTCGTCGCCATTAAGTTAAAAGTTTTTTCCAGAGAAAGATGCGATTTTTTTTATTGGTTAACAGTGACTTTCTACATCACCGGAAGTTGCGTTTTCACTCTGTGGCGATAAAGTTTCGATCTAGCAAACCTGTAAGTTCGATCGCCTATTTTGTTTCACTTTGAATACACTTTTGCGATCGCTTGTAAAAGCGATCAAACTTCCAGAGAGAAAACGATCGTTTTGGAGACGACCGATCGCGTTTTGTTTGAATCGGGCCCTCAGATTCCACAGTCCTGAAAAAAGCATAGATATATGCTTTTTTCAGGACTAGATAGCACCCGAGTGTTACCCTCTGGGCGATTTAGAAATGGACAAATAATCTAAAGTTGTTTTCATGGTAAATTTTTCATGCTATTTTTAAATTATATATAAAAAAAAAAAAAAAATTTTTAATAGGAAGATTTGCAGTTATTAAAAAGAAAGGTTCCTAAATTACAAGGTTTAATATCAAACATATTTTATGATATATCAGTGTTATAAATGATTAATATTATAGATGGATTGCAGCAAAAACTGGAATAAAGTGGATGGGATTTGACATCACAACCGCTCGGAGGGTTAAATCTGTAAGTTTTTACATATAAGTGATGTGCAGCTGATCAAGGCAAGAAGTTTTCTTATGAAACAAGACCAACATTATGTTTCTAGACTCAACTTTATCCATTTTATGATGGAAAAACTGCTTTTTTTTTTTTTGCAAAAGACTGCGTTTTTTCTCAACTTTAGCCTCAATGTGGCACGGGTTAATATTATGCAAATGAGCTGAAACGTTACCAATCCTATTTTTGAGCCTATTGGCAACTTTTTGGGGGGTAACCCCCAATAATTCAAAAGTTGATTTTTTGTGACCACCCTAATGTGGAACTATTTTTAAAAATGTGAAATTTGACAAGTATGAGTATGTATGTGTGTAATAAGTTTAGGTCATCTTAAAATATGCGTTGGTTCAGACAATTTTCAAAAACAATATGAGTATGAACAGTTTATTCATGAAATATTAAGGAAGAATTTTACACAGAAATATTAACAAATGTTTTCTACCTCAATATTTAATTTTATCATAGGTAGGTTTTATACATAATTAGTTATCTTAGTAATATTAGGTTATATTAATTACTGAGAGCCGCTGACAAGATTTTCCGGTCCCATCCCAGGGCAGGTATTTATAGTAGGCTCCTTGCCTCCAAACCTAAAAATAAAAAAAAATTCCATTTTTATCCAGAAAAGTTTTTTAAACACTTTGGAATTAGTATATTTTAAATTTACTGTAGGCTATATATACAAATGTTGTACGTGATAAAACTTCCATCAAAAATTGCAAGTATTTTATCTGAATAATTTAAAAGTAATTTTCATATAATTCTCAAATTCTTTTTTAATGTATACAGAGAATCACTTGATACAATTAAATTTTTCAATGTTTAATACTCGCTATTTGAAAACTAAAGCCAGAATTATGATAAAATTCATAGCCAAATGAATAATGCAGAAAGTAAAACATCAGCAAACACCATTGACAGTAAATGCTGCAGACCGATTTCAGTAAGTATGACTTCGTCAGTGTGAGAATGTATTCTTGCACTGATGATAAGTCATACATACCAAACCGGTTTGTGGCATTAAATCACATTGGTGTTTGCTAATCTTATTTTGTCAGTGTTAAAGCAGAGTTACCATCCTTATCAAATTAGTTATTAGTTTACAAAACTTCAATTTATGAGCAAATGTGAAAAATAAGAAACACTTCAATTGGCAAATTTGGTTGCTTATAGAGGTTTCCATGAAGTTCCTATGAATGCAACCCTTGTTTGCAGCTTTTCTTTCCAAAAACTTTGTGGTTTCAAGATGGTCTTGAGCAAGTAGGCATGCTCAGTAGTTCGTCACTATATGTGGGGATTCACAAAACCTTGTCAAGGACACTTTTCTTTGAAATTAGCAAAATATCACACACACACAAAAAAAATAATATTTTTTTTCAGTTGTTCAGGCATGCTACTTTTCCATCTAATAGCAGAATTCTGCATAATAGCTGAATCCCTCCTTTTCAGTATTAAATTTTATCATCCCTGAGATCGATGCAAGTATGCATTAAAATTTTCGGGCATGTATAAGGAGGGGGGTGGTTTCTTTGCCGGCAGAAAACATATTCGAACTGGGCATTATATCATCATAATTGTTTTTAAATGGCCTCATTAGAACAATTAAAAAACCTAAGAACTTTGTATTCAACACACCACACATACATATAGAATAGCACAGAACACACATTTCAGGTAGACCCTTTGTACCACACCCCTGGTGGACCCTTTGTTCTATGCTGTGTTTTATGTATACTACTCTTTTTGTTTAACTTTTTTTTTTGTAGGTGTAAAACACTCTATGAAATTTATTTATTTCATAGAATTGTTTAAGGCTGTTATGTATTAAAAACAAGTCTAAGATATTCTTTTCATTGTCAATAAAGATAGTCTTTTTTTTTTTTTTCACTTTTCTATTCTATGTAGGATACAGAAGAAAGTAATTGTGAAGTGCCTATTGTTTCCTTTGGTGATGAAGATGAATGTCATAACATTTTTGATAAACTCAATAAGCTGTGTACTACAGTTGATCAGTCCAGTTTTTTGTCACAGTGCTTGGATGCATTAAGAAGAAGAACTATTCATTGTACAATTACTGCATCCTCCATGAAAGGAAGGGGTAAATCAGTTGTTCTGGGATTGGCTATTGCTGGAGCTATAGCATTGAAATATTCAAATATTTTCATCTCTTCACTATGTTATGATAATGTCAAAACAATTTTCAAATATCTACTGTTAGGGTTGGATGCAGTAGAGTTTAAGGTAAAAAAAAAAACTATGCCTTTTCCTTGTATTGTGTCTATATGCATTTAAAGTATTTAAATAGTTTTTAAAAATTGTAAATAACTGTTTTAAATAGGGTTATTTTATTATAATTCGACCAATTTTAACTCTTCTTGAGCTTCATATAGTAATGATAATAATTTGGATAATTGTAAATAATTCTGCTTGTTTTTTGGTACTTTATAAATATTATCAGGGGTAGGAGTTGTCCTAATATTTCTTGATTTTAATAAATTGCCCTAAACTGTCCTACTTTTTTAACAATTGTCCTGGTTTTCCTAAAATTTTGTACTGTTTTAAAATATACTTATAGGGGTGGTCACAGGCCAGATTAACAATACTGGGTATATACAGTCATCGGGAACTACCAAAGAAATCCAGACGTGCCAAGACACAAGATTTGGGCCTGAGTCTCAGTTTATTTGATCCTATTTTGGGTCTCGGGATTTTTCTTCATTTTCTTAGGCTTTTTAAGAACTTATTCAGAAATTGCAACTTTCCCAAATTTTCTTCACACTGTTCAGAATCTCAGTTCTTGTTTAAAGGAACAAGAACTGTTGATCAGGCTGAACAATCGGAGAGCATTTGAGAGCATCTTCTATGCATGTTGCAGTTTATTAAATTAACATTCCATTCGTATACAGCAGATTACTGCAGCATGTACTTAAAATCCAGCAAAATTAATAGTATAGGTATTGTAATAAAAGATAATAACTGACACAATAAGCATAGAAATTTAATTTACCACTCAGTGAGAGAAAATTAATCAGTTGTATCTCACTTATGTAAATGGAGTTGCATTTTTCAAATGCAGTGTATACAACAAAGGAGAAGAGTAAAAACAGAAAATGGGAGACATAGAAAAAGCATGATTTATCCGAATGTGCAATATATCGAAGTGTTATTTAACGTGGGGGTACTGTAGTACTACCCTCTAATATGAGTAATTGGTTCAGAACAAATTTAAAAGACTGGCAAAATAGTATTTGTGGCATTGTTTTGCATTTCAGATGATGCTTAATTCACAGTCAAGTTTCTTCTCCCTTTGCATGTGTAACTTTATTAGTAATTTTGGAAATATTTCGAATGTAATATTTATCTGGTTCGAATGCAATATTTATCTAGTTCGAATGTAATATTTAAATACAATAATGAAGTATTGGAAGAAAATTGACTTGCAATCTTGCGCCATTATTAATTTTACAAAATTATTTTAAATTTCAATACTACTATGCTGTTCAAATTAATTGGGACAAATGGAAAAATATGATTTTTTCTAAAACTTAGCTTTTAATCATTACACACATTAAGTACATTGATAAATCTCTATATTAGTATGAAGTATGTCCTCCTTTAGCAGAAATGACTTCTTCAACACGTCTTCGCATTGACTCCACTAGTGTAGCGCACATGTTCTTGACTTCATCATCATGGAACCACATTGTATAGCACTTTTTATCATTTGTTTTGTTGTCCTGCAATTCATCTTAGTTAAACGATTCTTGAGAATATGCCATAAGTTCTCAATGGAATTTAAGTCTGGCAAATTACGAGGCCAATCCAGCACTTTTATTTTATTTTCTCACATAAAAGGCTGGGCCAATTTCAAATTGTGACAAAGGACTAAGTCATGTTGAAATGTTCCGTTAAATTTTTCCATGAATGGAACAACCTTACTGTGCAACATTTCTATGTATTCGACAGAATTTGCCTTTAAGAGGAACTAGGCTTTCAGTGCCATTTGTTGTGAAAAATCCCCAAAACATCTGCTTAGACGGATGTTTTACAGTCTGTTGGATATTATAGTTTCACCTTTACTTCGCCTAACTACACGTGATTTTTATCCCTGCACAAATAAATGTGTCTCATCACTCAAAATCACCTTCTTCCAGTCGTCAACAGTGAATGTCTGGTATTTTTTGGCCCATGCTAAGCAGTTTTTCATCATTTTTTGGGTAAGAAATAGTTTTTTCCTCGGTTTTCTTGCCTTACAGCCAACTTCTAGAAGCCTTTTCTGAACAGTTGAGATACTCACTTCTACACCATAATCCAATAAATCCCTTCTAAGGTCTGTACTTGTTTTTCTTGGATTTATTTTGCTCTTTCTTATTAAAATTTTATCTGTTGGGGTAGTTTTCCGTTAGCACCCACATTTTCCTTTTTTTTTTTTTTTTTTTTTTTTTTTTTTGTGACGATGATCCGGAATTTTTAAATGTTCTTAAAATTCTCGAAGCACTTGATTTGTCCACACCAGCTGCTGTAGTTACATCTCTTACAGTCATTGAAGTGTATTCATTAAGACCGATTATTTTGGAACGTTTTTTTTTTTAGTAATATCCATCTTTGGACAAGCAAAATGACACGTGTTACCCGGAACACAAAACTATAACCTACTACTGATACACTGAAACCAGTAAATTCTAGCCATGGTCAATCTGACAGACTACCACTATGCAGATATAACCGGTTTGAGGTGTTTCGCGATGTCCCTGGTAATCACATACCAAATCATACAAGAAAAACTTGCTTATCCCAATTAATTCAAACAGTATAGTATATTGTTAGGACAAAAGTGTCTGCATACCAATATTGTTTTGCTGCTAGCAAATGTAACAGCATATTAATTTTTTAGTTTTTTAAAACATATGTTTTTTTTTTTTGTTAATAATTATAGCTAAGTAGTGTTAAATGTGTATCTTAGTGTTTTGCTATAGATGCAGCAATTAGCATGATATGAAAATGCTTATTAATAATAATTTTTTTTTTTCAAAGGAAGATGATGACTATGATTTAATTCAGTCTGTCAATCCAAAATTCGACAATGCTCTTTTAGGGCTGAATATTTTTAGAGAACATCCACAAGCTGTACGTTTTGTTTTCCCTGGTGATGTTGATAATAAATTGGAACAAGCTGAGCTTGTTGTTATAAATGAAGCTTCTGCAATGCCTCTACCATTATTGAAAAAACTAATTGGACCTTACATTGTTTTGATGGCATCAACTACAGAAGGGTAAATTCATTTGATAATAACATTCTAATTTTTGCATATTACATAAAAAATAATAATTTCAACTTCAGTCCTTTTCAGAATATTATCTGTTTCCTTTCCTGGTACTCTCTAATGTGTCAAATTTCAGTTTTATATATTGTTGAGTTGTATATACAGGGTATCCAGTGCTAACGCTGTCCAATAGCTATTTCCTAAACCGTTAGTCAGAGATACATAGTTCCAATTGCAAAAATGCTTTAAATTGTATAATCTATTATATCAGAAACAATCAAAGTCAATAAATCAATTTCGATAAAAATTAAGAAATTTAAATTTTTATACGGTCCCCCGGACCTATCGGTTACATTTAGAAAGATTTTCTTTATGCAATTTCATGCACAATAAAAAAAAATTCGTCCTTCTACGATCAAAATTCATCGATTTACGAAGCAGAAAACATTGTGACTTAAGTCACTTTACCACGTTTAAAAATGTCCCGTTATGGTAAACCTTTAAGGGACCATATAAATACTGAAATTTTAAATTATAGGTTTCAATTTCATTTTCTGGCGTAATGCGGAAAAAGAAGCAAAACTAACTTTAGAGTACTGATCTTCAAGCAGACAGGTTCTTATTATCGCATGGGCAAATCGGGACTTTGCCCAGGGCCCCCCCAATTTCAAATATTGTTCTGAAATATTCTTTTTTACATCAAAATTTTATAAAAAATGAAACAAATTTCATAGATCAGGGGCCCCCAAATCTATCCATGCCGGGGGCCCCTGTTGGTCATAATCGGGCCCTGCAAGCAGAGGGTTATAGTCAAGCTCTATTAAAATCTATCTGAGGTCAGACTTACTAAATCGTATATAGTGTTATGAATTTTCGGGGCAACCCGCTGTTCTGGGGCTTAAAATTTTTCAAAATTCGTATTCTACTCTTCAAATAGATAAATTTTGCTTTTGTTGCATCAAAATCCGTCAACTATAGCCGGAGTTACGGAGGTTTTGGTTTCCCATTCAAATATATGGGGTTTCTAGAAATATTGGTCCTAGGACTCCGATCTCTTCACTTTTGGGGACTTATTTTTGGCGCCAAATTTGGCGATATTTTGCCAAAAGTCGCCAAGCTTGGCGACATTTTAGTGATTTGGCACGATTTTCCCTATGGGGCCTGTAAAGTTGCTTTTGCTGCATTAAAAACGCATAATAACCTATCACTTCTCTTCTATGACGTAATCAAAGTTACCGCTGTGGAATCCTCGAGAAACAGACTTTTCTGAAAGCTTCTTGTACCTTCTACATCGGCTATAAATTGAAGCGCTTCGGAAGCCCCAGTTCAGTGAGAGTTGAACGCCCAGTGTGTGAAGAGCTCTCTCAGTGTGAGTACGCTTGATAGAGGCGGTGTTTCGTGCTTCTTTTCGAAGCTGTTTTTTAAAGTGCTGTGTGTAAATTTTTCATTGTTGAGTGTTGAGGGATTATTAGTGTTATCCCTCGTATACTTCCACTGAATTTTACCTGTGGAAGTGTTTTATTTTGTGTGAGAATTACAGCCTTTGTGAGAGCTTCTGATCTAAGCGGACTGTTAATAGCACATTACTGATTAAGTGTGCTTGTGAATTTTGTACAGCTGATCCTGACAAATGACTTTTTACTAGAACTTTCTACACCAACTGGATTTAGAACGACAAACCCAGGAAACAAGCAGAAGATAGGTAGCATGTGCCATAGGTAGCATGAAGATGTGTAACTTAAGAGTGTGCTACGAAAAGTACAGGAAAAGTTTTCTGTATGGGTGCATATTCGGATTGCAGTCGAAGGAAGTTATTTATTGCCAGTTCATTTAAAAAACCTGTTTAAAAAATTCTACTTTCAGCATAAACTATATTTTTATGTTACTTTATTGGATACACATTGTTAAACGTTAATCTTCTTTATTGCAATCTATATTCATAAAATAGTTAATGAAATTGCTAATAAATATTACAAAGCTCAAACCATGTACATTGATTTTTCTCAAATTCATTTTGTATACAACCCCTATTTCACAGCTCGAAAAGTGCTCTAACTTTAAGCAGCTGTAACTCGGTGAATTTTGGTCGTAGAAGGACGATTTTTTTTTTTTTATTGTGCATGAAATTGCATAAAGAAAAATTTTCTAAATATAACCGATAGGACCGGGGGACTGTATAAAAATTTAAATTTCTTAATTTTTATATAAATTGATTTATTGACTTTGATTGTTTCTGATATAATAGATTATACAATTTAAAGCATTTTTGCAACTGGAACTATGTGTCTCTGACTAACGGTTTAGGAAATAGCTATTGGACAGCATTAGCACTGGACACCCTGTATATATATGTAATAATAAAATAAACTTTTCTAATTTAATCTAATTTAATTTAATGTTATTTGAAAAAGCCTTCTTTAACCTCTGTTACTCTTACTGTAAAGTTTGTTTCTCGGCCATACAAATATCACATTTAGAGACAATTTTTGGAGTTT
The DNA here is from genome assembly GCA_038373885.1 of Cheiracanthium punctorium. Classification (NCBI taxonomy): domain Eukaryota; kingdom Metazoa; phylum Arthropoda; class Arachnida; order Araneae; family Cheiracanthiidae; genus Cheiracanthium; species Cheiracanthium punctorium. The sequence continues at coordinate 438,975 of JAWZYV010009886.1, read as the reverse complement.
GATAAAGAGTAAAATTGTTCAATTAACAGAGTAAAGTTCCGTCGACATTATCAACGTATTATGTGATGATGAATTAACAAACGCACCAAACTCCATGGTAATAAAACCGAGAAATTTGACTCGATCTGAAGTATAAAATATGTACTCGAGAATGAGGGCACATTACGATAATGAGAGGTGCGAGGATTCTAAAGATTTAATTTAGTTTTATATAAAATTTTGTTGGGACTGTTTTTGTTTTGGACGCCTGATAAAACTGTCGTTGGAATTGTATGATTTATGTTAGAGTAATAAAGGTTTTTATGTAAGTCCCATAAATTGCTTTGCCTTTTGTTGAAAGGAAGCTAAAAAACCCCGTACTGGCGCAGCCGACAGGATCAGAACCTAGGAAGTGGAGAAGTTATTTAGTTGTGAGAAGAGCCATGTCGTTTTTAAATAAGGGAAAGAAGGAAGATTTAATTAAGTTAGCGGAAGAGATCGGTGAAAATCCTTCACCTGGTTTGTTACTACCGGATCTAAAGAAAATGATTACCAGTAGCAATATTTATGAAGAAGATTTAGAATTGGTAAAGGAAATGCTTAGTTCATTTATTGAAGAAAGAAAACAACGGGAACAAAGAGAATTTGAACGGGAACAAAGAGAATTTGAACTAAGAAGAGAAAGAGAGCAGAGAGAATTTGAGGTAAGAAAATTGGAAATTGAGGCAAATAGTAGAATAGACTTGTCAACAAACGTTAGAGACGAAAATTTTAGAGACGCTGGGAAAGCTAGGTTAGAATTATTCAAGTACACACCTAAGTTTGACCCGCGCGAATCTGATATTACATGCTATTTAACGATGTTTGAAAATCATGCTAATAGATTGAAAGTAGATAACAAGGAATGGGTCTTGTGTTTATTAAATTTATTACCAACGGAAATTGTTCAGCTGATTAATAGAGAACCGGTAGAGAATGCAGAAAACTATGAGTATATAAAATCGATTTTGTTAAGACGATTTAAATTAAGCCCTGAAAGTTTTGGAGGAAATTTATGACCCATCAAAAAGTGCCAGAGAAAACGTGGAGAGATTTCTGTTTTGAAATAACTAACTATTTTGAAGAGTGGGTAAAAGGATTAGAAATCGAGGATTATGACGGGTTGAAGAAATTGATTATCGCTGACCAAATCAAGAGGAGAGTTCCACATGAAATACGTGAGCATTTTTTGGACCAGTGGTCTAAGTTGATAATCCCGTCTGAGTTGGCAGATAAACTAGACGAATATGTTAACGTCCATGATTTAGCGAAGAGGTCGTGGGGAGGTGATTCGAAAAATAAAGGTAATGAGAGAACTTATGAGCGTCCAATGGAACAAGGAGCTAGGATGACGTCGAAGTCTCCGTCTCAAACCATTCCTAAGTGGGTTCAGAAACGTCAAGATGAAACATTGGTTAAACGCAGATTTAACCCCACATGCTTTTGTTGCGGTAAAGAGGGACATATTTCTAAGTTCTGTGGGCAAGGACGACAATTTAAAAGTAATATGACGAATACTCAAAACATTTTACTCGACAAATTTCACAACCAAAAATAAACACTGTAAGCGCTGATACAGCCGAGAAAACACATGTGTTGACAGCAAAGATCTCCATTCCATTATCTGAATCAAGTAATCACAAAAAATTGGATGACCTAATTGAGGTTAAAATCAAATGTGGAAAATCAATTTTTAATGGTATAGTGGATTCTGGTGCACAGATATCTGTAATTCGCGAGGAATTAGTACATGGTACGCCATTTGAAGGAGAAGGACAAATAGAGTTATCGTCCGCGTTTGGCGATAATGAAACCGCTCCACTTCGGACATATGAGATGAAAATCCACGATGGTAAACATGGCGATACAGCAATTATGTGTGCCGTTTCAAAGAAACTTACCAGTGATATGTTAATAAGTCGTTCAGCTTTTGAGATGCTAAATGAGAACATTGAACTTTATCATAATAAACAATTATGGCACGAAACAGTTTCAAATGTGGAAGTAGAAACTGTAGGGAAAGCAGAGGAGGACGTAAATGTACAAATATCTTCGGATTTGAATTCCACTACGCCGAATGTGAATGTCTTGACAGCAAGTGAGTCTGCGAGTAGAAAGGTAGATGCCATTTCAGAGTTGGCGAAACTTCAAGGCGATGACGAGACACTCAAGAGATGCTTTGATTGGGCGGAAAGGCAAGAAAATTCGTATCTCATTGATCAGGGAATACTACAGCATAAGGATTATGTCTGTGGAGAAGAAATTCAGCAAGTAGTAATTCCAAAAGAAAGAAGGAATTTTATTTTAAGAATGGCACATGAGATTCCATTGGCAGGACATCTAGGGGAAAATAAGACTCTACAAAGAATCAGATATTCATTTTACTGGCCTAATATCAGGCAAGATGTAAAGTTATACTGTCAAAGTTGCAAAGAATGCCAATTGAGGAGAACTAGCACCTATCGGGATCATATTCCCATACAGCCTATCGTTAGGCCTGAAAATCCTTTTGAAGTCTGGAGCGTAGACTGTATAGGACCACTAGAGCCTGCATCGAGGAGAGGACATCGATATATTATTTGTGCCATGGATTTATGTACTAAGTGGGCCGAAGCAATTCCAGTGAAAGAGATTAGTGCCAAGACAACGTGTGACGTTTTAATGAAGATTTTCACCCACACCGGTTTTCCAAAAGTGATATGCACCGACCAGGGTACGAATTTCGCTTCCAAGCTGACTCAATCATTTGAAAATCTATTAGGGGTAGCGCCACGTTTTTCGACACCCGGACATCCGGAAAGTATGGGGGCAGTAGAACGATGGAATAAAACTCTTAAGGAGATGATGAATAAAAACATACAAGAGTATGGGAGAGACTGGGATATACATATACCATATCTCATGTTCGCGTATCGTGAAGTGCCACACAGAACCACAGGGCTATCACCATTTCAATTGGTTTATGGGCGGTTACCACAAGGACCATTATCTTTATTGAAAAGTATTTGGACGGGAGAACAAACTATCCCAACGACCGGGTCCAGACCAATCACTAAATATCTTGAAGATTTAGTTGAAAATATACGTAAAGCTAATGAGATCGCTTCCGAAAACACCGAGAAAGCTCAAGGAGAATACGTTTCCAGGTATAATCTCCGTGCGAGAGAAAAACAGTTTGCCATTGGCGACAAAGTGTTGATATTACTCCCACCATCAACTCACAAACTTTTAAGCACTTGGATTGGACCGGCAACGGTAATTCAAATCACCAGACCGCATTCGGTAAGAGTTGAATTAGAGGATGGCAGTACTAGAGAGCTACACGTGAATAAAGTACGACCGTATGTGCAGAGGGTAAATCACATTGGTGTTGTTTACAAAATGGATGAAGAATTTGATGTAATCCATTACGCGCCTACTGATAAAACAAAGAAAGAGGTAGAGGACATCCAAAAACATTTGGAGAAAACTAGAAATCATAATTTAACTGAAGAGCAAACCCAAGAGTTATTTGATGTACTGAAGAGATATATGGACATTTTTAGTTCAAAGCCAGGACATGCCAAAGTCGAAGGGCATTATGTTAAAGTTACGGAGAACTGCACGCCAATGAGACTCAAACCGTATCAAATACCCATCAGTTTACAAAAAGAAGTTGATCACCAAATCGAGGAGCTAATTGAAATGGACCTCATTGAACCAAGCGATAGCGAATGGGCACATCCTGTTGTTTGTGTTGCCAAAAAGGATGGAAGCGTGAGGTTATGTATTGATTTTAGACTATTGAATAGTTTCACGGTGCCTGATTCATATCCCATGAAAATCGCCAGGGTTTTAATATTCAGAGTAGGACAAGCTGCATTTATAACCGTCATAGACTTAACGAAGGGATACTGGCAGATTCCCAAGCATGAAGAATCCAAGCATTTCACCGCCTTTGTAACACATTCGGGGCATTATCAATGGAAAGTCTTACCTTTTGGGATGAAAAACGCCGGAGGGGCATTCCAGAAATCAATGGATAAAGCATTATTCGTACATCGTGATTATTGCTGTGCATACATTGACGATGTAGCCATTTTCTCTAACAGTTGGGAAGAACATTTAAAGCATATAAGCCAAGTCTTTAAAACATTGAGGGAAGTAGGACTTACTGTGAATCTTGGAAAATGCGAGTTTGGGAGAACCCAGGTAAAATTTTTGGGCCATATTGTAGGTTCCGGTCGGCATACACCGGATCCGGAGAAGATTGAACCTGTAATGAGGATATCAAGGCCTACTACCTAGAAAGAGCTAAGAAGCTTAATTGGTCTAGCAAGTTATTATAGGAGTTACATACCACAATTCGCGCAAATAATTTTGCCACTAACAAATCTAACCAAGAAGAAAGTACCGATTACTATACCTTGGGGCTCCGCTGAGGACCAAGCGTTTACTCGATTGAAAGAGGAATTGATGAAGATACCTATCTTACACACCCCAGATCTTGACAAGCCATTTCAGTTGTACAGTGACGCATCGGCTACAGCTATTGGCGCGTGTCTCGCACAAAAGGACGCCAAGGGAGAGGAAGTCCCTATTGCTTTTTTCAGCAAGAAACTAAACCCCAGCCAAATGAAATGGTCTACGATTGAGAGAGAAGCATATGGAGTTTTAGAAACACTAAAAAAATTTGATACTTGGATATTTGGCGCGGAAATCCAGATCGTATCAGATCATAACCCCTTAACATATTTGACAGATGGCCTTCCACACAGCGCCAAATTAACAAGGTGGGCTTTAGTGTTGCAGCGATACAATTTGAAAATTACTTATCGAAGAGGCGTTCAATATGGAAATGCTGATGCATTATTCAGGCTCAAGTTAGATCCTTCTTAATAAAGTAGGATCAGGTTTATGTATTTTTACATTGAATCGTGTTATTCTAAATTGAATTATTACAGTGTCTTATGAGGATATAATAATTTATTTTTCGAACCTGTTTAAAAAAAAAAAATTATTAATAATACAGTGATCCGGATAATCAGGTACAGTTCCAATAAAAGATCGTAAACAAAGATTTTCTTTCAGCAGCATCGTCACTCCTGTGACGGATGTGCTTTCCCCCATGGGAGTAGTAAAGTTCCGTCGGCATTAACAACGTATTATGTGATGATGAATTAACAAATGCACCAAACTCCATGGTAATAAAACCGAGAAATTTGACTCGAGCTGAAGTATAAAATATGTACTCGAGAATGAGGGCACGTTACGATAATGAGAGGTGCGAGGATTCTAAAGATTTAATTTAGTTTTATATAAAATTTTGTTGGGACTGTTTTTGTTTTGGACGCCTGATAAAACTGGCGTTGGAATTGTATGATTTATGTTAGAGTAATAAAGGTTTTTATGTAAGTCCCATAAATTGCTTTGCCTTTTGTTGAAAGGAAGCTAAAAAACCCCGTACTAACAGTATCTGCATTTTTCTGCAGTTTTGTTGCTCCGCCCTTTAGGAACTCCTAAGTAAGCAAATATGTCTCATGGCTTGATTGACAATGTAGTCAACTAATTACGCTTGAGAGTAACGCCTTCGCGATCGTGCTGTGCCCTGCCAGCAGGTGTAGTAACTAGGAGAGTATTTAAGCAAGAGCATGGAAATTTGGGGAACTCAGAGCTTTAGCTTTTTCCGGAGCTTTTAGAGACTGCGATTTAAAAAGAAAGCCTTGGATCTAAACGGTCGCCGGCCTGACTCCCAGCCCTCTGTCCGATCTTGGAAATAAAACTATTCAACCTAGAAGACTGGTGTGTGGTGTCGATCATTTCAATAAGGGATGGCGTAAGGCCATTCATTACATATATATAGATATGCTTTAACATATACTAGAAGAACGTCCCCCCAGGCCAGCCATTGTTATTATAGAAATACTGCATAAAATGCAACGTCTCAACAGAGGGAGATTTGCAAATCACAAAAACCATAGTTTCTGACTCGCAGCCTGAGGTTTTGCCAAGAAAAGATGTTATATGTATAAGCCGTATATAGTAGACTTTACCATATATATATATTTAAAATGCTGCGAGGCAAGTAAACATGCACTCCACTTACGGCAAACCCCAGAGGTGTGATTCTCCCTGACCTATGGGGAAACAAAATAAAAATTTTACTTACAAATTACAACTTGAAAAAGCATCAGCTTGCAAACGGGGAATACAGTAAAAAAATTACTAGTTAATGATAGTTCCAGAATCCCAAAATTCATAGCCAGACTTCTTTCCAATCAGCGTTCAGTGTGTCTGTTGCCAAACTTCACCGACTTACAGTTTCCAGAAGTTCTTCCATGTTGCGAGAGCCCCCTGTGGACTTTGATATAAGTGTGACATACTGCAAGAAACCACTGTAATGCAAAATGTCAAATACTATGGAAGGGTTAATGCCAAGGATTTAGACTGTTATCAAGACATTTATGAAATTAAGAGGAAAATTGTTTATATAAAGTAATTTAGCAGCAAATAAGTAAAGATTGTAATTTAAAAACTGCCTATTACTACATAAATGAAAATATCTAATAAGCTGGCCAATTAAAATATTAGCAAAAACTATCTCATGAATATTCGAAGACCAATGAGGTAAAGATACTGCATCAAAATTGAAATTTTTTCTCTTCTCGAAGATATTAATATGTAAAGTATTGTTAAATAAAGTTAAATTTAAGTCCAAAAAGTAACAGTATTAGAATCTGAATGAGTTGGCTAGAGATTAAGAGCATCAGTATAAATTAAAGGTTTAATTTGATTAAAGTCTCCATTGATGACAAGAACACCATCTATGTAACGGAAAACAGCAAAATTTAGTGGTTTACAAAAATAATTATATTCATAAAAAAATAAATAAAGATTAGTAGCAGTGTTGGAGTAATTTGTGCCCATACCGATGCCTTTAGTTTGTCTGTCAATGACAGAATTAAACATAATAAAATTGTTGTAAAGACAAAAATTAGTTATTGTGATAAAAAATTCTCTTTTTATATTCAATTCATGTTGATTATTAAAATTATCAAAAATATTCAATAAAGTTTTATATAAATCACCAATGGGAATGCTGGTACATAAATTTTCTAAGTTGAACACCTGTAATTTAAAAATTTTCATATTTTGTTACCAGTGTAATAGAAAATAGCTGTTTTTAATTGACCATAAACCAGTGTAAGAGGTAAAGTTAGAATCCAAGAAATTATATATTTTAGATAATGTCGTCGGAAAAATATTATTGAGTATATCCCACAGAACTTATTGTTATGCAAATAAATCTGAAATTGACAGTATTTTTATCAAATTTGGGCATAGCATATAAATTAGCAAGATGATTGTGCTTATAGATATTAAAATTAATCTTTTTTGAATAGGCAGAAAACTTTTTTAGAATAGTGGAAAAACTGTTCTTGACCTTTAAATAAAAATTATTAGTATTGAGTTCATTATAAACTATATTAAAATAGAAAAGCTTACAAATGATGGCAAAATTATTAGAGGCCTTGTCCACAGGACAAAATACTAATTTATTCTTATAATCATTTATTATGTCAAACTTTTTTTTATTGAACTTAACATAATCATCAGCTCTAGTATGAGTACTTAAAAATTCTAAATTTTATAAAACTTGTAATGTCTGTGACAACTTGAACAATTAGGTTTATGAAAGGCCATTTTCCAATGCAATAACTTTGTAAAAGGTTCGTTTTTAAAATGAAAAATATTGTGAAGGGTCCGTTTTTAGGATACAATATTTTGACCATATGGTCAAAATATTTAACCATTAAAGGACCCAAATTTCTCCTAAACAGACCCGTGCTATCTCTATTATGTACATTAATAAGGTCGATATAACTACAAATAAAGTTCTGAATAAGCGAGAGAAACAGAAATCTCTTGCTGCTAGCAAGTTATTCCATATTGAAGATTCTTTGCAAGTAAAAGAATCAGATGATATGGCAAGTGAAACAAGTCTTTGTTTAAACTCGGATACAGAAACAGGTTCAGTAAATAGACTTTCTATACTGCTCCAGTCAAATCAGATGAAACCAGATAATTTACCAGCAACTCTTAAAATTATCCAGATATCATATACAGTAGAACCTCGATCTATCGTTTTCCAAGGGGCGCGTAGTAAAAAACGATGCATGCGGGAAAACGACGAATGCGGGTTAAAGTCAAAATACGGAGAAAACAGTATTTAGGAATACACACAGTGTATACGGTGTACTAAATTTGTTACCAAACTGTAAAAGAAACAAATTGAAGTTGTGTAGAAATTAAGTGGTACTTATCTTTTAAAAATCAGTAATTTTACGCTGAGTTTTTCCTTAATCTTTTAATTAAACAAAATTTTCAAGATTTACATTTTTTTTTTGTCTTTTTATGTGTATTCATGTTTGTATATACAAGTCATACAATTTCAAATGCCGTTATTGCGTAGGATATCCTAGGCACTAGTGTTGGCTCAGACTCATCGGCATGAATATTATTCTCAGCTTCTTCGCGATTATTTTTATTTTTTACGTCTCATTTCTTCCATTCTTAGGATACCGTACGTTGCTACTTCTAAATCCATGGAAATATAATCACTACATTTCACACCATACACATCCCAGCTAGATGTAAAAACTCTTCACCTATATACCATCATCAACCCAAGATATCATAACAGGAAGTAATTAGATTTGTAAGACATATTGATCCACTTGACCTTCAATTTCATTTCGGTCAGAAGAAACATTTTACAACGATGAACGCGGGAAAGTGAATTTTGGACGAACGATACATGCGGGTTTTGTTACCGTTATTTGAATACAGTTTGTGCAGGGACCATAGAAATAAAACGATCAATACGGGAAAACGATGAATGCGGTAACGAAAGATTGGGGTTCCACTGTATCTGACCAAGCTTCACCTTTTCTTGTATGGCAGAAAGAAAAATCCTGTGTTATAGATTAAAAAAAAACTCAGAAGAGAAAAAGAAAAAGGATGTATTGGACTACAAGAAAAAAGCTGTGAAGCTGTAAATATCGCATTTGGTTTCAACTTTGACAGCTGCTATGACTGTGCGCTTACACAGGAGAAGATTGACGGGACATCTTACCGCAATCTACTTATATATGAACACATATCACTCATACTGCAGTTTGGTACTGCATACTTTAGTAGCGTACAGCTTTTGAGTGGATCTGCCAAATCTGTAACTAAATTCATAGTTCAATGCATCTAAAAGATAAGAAATAAAAATATCTTAACATTATAGCAGTTGGCTGTGATAACACAAATGTAAATACTGGATGCAAGGGATGTATCATTTGAATTCTTGAAAAAAAGTTTTAAAAGCTATTGCAATGTGTAATCTTCCTGCTGCATTTTAATTAACTTCCCTTTAAACACCTATTTGAACACACTGACGAGAAAACTGCTGCCCCAAATTCCTCTTCCGGACCAGTCGGGAAAAGTCTCAGTGATTGCATAAACATGCTAATGTTTAACTTTTGAAAGATTGATTTTGACCTCCATATTGTAACAGTAAAGATCTGAGTACAGATCAAAAATATCTTATGGACACTTCGAAAGCTAGACGTGATCCAGGCACCATTGTTCAATGGAGATGGCTCACTACTGTGAACCAGACTCTGTGATTGTGTCATGATAGAGAAAGCATTGCCAGCATTAACCCTCTGAGCATCTTCGCTATAAGCCTCTGAGCCAACTTGGAAATGGGCAACTAATGTAAAGTTGTTTCCACAGTAAAATTTTCATGCAGCTTTAAAACAATGAAAAAAGTAAATTTTGGTAGGAAGATTTGTAATTATTAAAAAATAAGCTCCTAAATTATATACTTACAAGCTTTAGTATCAAATCATATTTTATGATACCTGAGTGTTATTAAATAATTCGAATTATAGACGCATTGCAGAGAAAACTGGAATGAAGTGGATGATATTTTATGTCATAGCTACTTTGAGGATTAAGAAGCCTCCTAGAATACATTCTGAAAGCGATTAAGACCATTATTCAGGGTGGCTACAAAACCTGAAAATCATGGAATTTTGCATTGCTAGAGAACTCAGGGAAATATCAGGCAATTCTGCAAAAATGACACCTAAATCAGGGAAATTCAAAGTTTACTTCAGAATTTGTTGGCAACAGCATACGCTATTAAATCATTTTTGCTATTGCTAAGCGATAATGATATATTTTTATAATATTTGTTTGATTTAATTGATTTATCAATATCAAAATACTCAAGTCAGTGATTTTTTTTTTTACCAATGTATTCTAAATGTCAAAGTTTACTAATTTATTTGAATTTATTTTTATGCTTTCATATTCTATACAGCAGACTCTCAATTAACCTGGATGGTTGGGAAAAATCTCGTCTTGGATAAGCAAATATCCCAAATAATCAAACTTTGTAAAATTGATGAAAATGTTTTAAAAAAAAACAGTATACAATGTTAAATTATTGTACAATAGGACATTAATTATTGAATTAATGCGAAATAAAGAGAATGAATATAAAGTTGAATGTTTAAATTTACAATTAGTACAATGCATGAGCAAATGTAGTTTATTTCACTGTTTTGTATAGAATGAAATGATAATTTTTTTTTTTTTTTTTTTCTCATTTACTCTTTAAAGAATTTTAATTCATCATCATGACTTCATTTTTGACTCACAAGATTTTCTTCATCTCTTTTTGGACATTCTTCAAAATTCCTTGTTTTTTTAAACAAAAGTGACACACTAAAAGATTTTTTTTCTGCAAATTTCATCTTCTGATAAAATTTGATGAAAAATTGATCCTCGTGATTTCTTAACTGGGGTGCTTTTTACTAATGTCTCTGCACAGTCAACATGAAAAACTACTTCTATAACTGTTCTCAAAAAGAATGCAGCAAAGAAAAGAAAGAAACGTTCTCGTATCTTTCTCTACTAAGTTAAAGAGCAAGTTTATATGTTTTAAGGTTTTTAATAACATTTTTTGCTGTGATGTTCCGGATATCATCTCATCCTGATTAATCGAGTCCACTGTATCAAACAAAAATTAACTGTTTTTGTGATACGTAATAGAATCAGGGAAGTTTTTGCAAAATCATGGAATAATCAGAGAATTCTCAGGTAATTTTTTTGCTCAGATCTTGTAGCCACCTTGTTATATTTAAACAATGCTTATTTTGCACATCCCATGACTATTTTACTAGCAATGTTAATTGAGGAGGGGCTTGCAATGAGGGAACTTTCTGTTCAAAGGATTAGCAAAGGAAGAAGCTGAGACATTCTAACCGTAAGAAAGATGTCCAGTTTAAAATTTGAATGTCAAACTTCAAAGCCCAGGACTATACTGACTTGGACTATACTAGGACTGAGATTGAACATCACTGACAGAATCATGTCTTTCTGAACCTTTATTTCTATCAAGCTTTTTTGAGCATGATTTGTGGAATCTTCTGAAAGAAGACAGTACAATTCAGGCTTTAAAGAATAGCTGCAATGTCTCGCTGCACACGGTCGCAGGGATGTGCCAAACTTGTGACAGAGGCATTAAAGACGGTCTGTGGTGACAAAAATAAAGATGGCCTCATTTGAAGCAACACTAGACATTAGATCAATCATGAGACATTTGAAAACAAATCCAAATGCAAACTGTGCACTGTAAGTTACCTATATCTAGCATGGTTGGGCGTTTGCGCTGGATATATGTGTGGAACTCGCTGTGTAGCTCCCTTCCCGTGGTGAGTTCTGAGTTGTTTCTTGATATAGAAACGAGCAAAGAGCTGCTCTCTTGGAAAGGGTTGGGGAGGGGTGTCAAAAAGATACTGGTTATAATAAAATTTTAGGCAATTTTAGTTTAGAATAAATCAAACTGTTAATTTGCTTAGAATGAAATTGTTCTTAACTATGAGTTTGACTAGAATTTCAAAAATCAGAGTTTTTCAGAGATGTTCATTTTTAAGTTTGTGATATTTGACCTCCATTGGGTAGGTAGAAGATATGTGTTGATTGGAAAAAACTTTTTTTTTACCATTAATGTTGAATACATTATATTAATTTTGCGCATGATTAGAATACATTTGTAAACTTTTTCTTTTCCATGAAAAATGCTAGATTTTGGACAGTGTTAGAGTGTTTGAATCCCTTGGAGAGGCAAAAGATACTAATCAGGATGAAATTTTTTACACATTAGTTTTAATCAGTTAGACAACTTTCCCGCACTATTAGAATGTGATAGCAAGAAAAGTTTTTTCGGAACAGCCTTGTGCTCATACCTCCAAGATATCGAAATGTAAAAATTCTGGTAAAGTCAGCTGCAGTTTTTGCTTCTAAAAACCTCCTTCTGAAAGAAGTCAGAAGGTAAAACTGTAATGAACAATAAGTCTGAAATATACATATACAGGGTGTCCCCAAAAAAGTGGTAACAGGCTTTAATTCTTTATCTATTAGAAATAGGGGGGTAATGTATGTTGAAAACAAGTTCAAAATACAATCGGAAAAAAGATTATACTACGAAAAAACTCCACTGTAAGTTACCTATAATTGTCCACTGTAAGTTACCTCATTAATTTTGAAAAGGTTACACTTTTTAAATTTGTATACGGCTTCCCATACAAAAAAATTACCAATTAGCAAAATGTGCCCCCATGTGGTGATGCACCAAATTTCAACTTTTCATCATACAAGATCTCAGAGTACATTCTGTATGACCCCTGAAATGTGATCATTCAATGATTTTTTCCCTGCGAGAGCCATTGAAAAGTAGTTTAAGTCAGCATTATATTTATCTTCATATCTCTGACACTTTTAAGGATATAGTTCTCAAATTTTGCATGTCATCCCATTAGTGTATGAGGCACATCTTATTAATCGAGAATTTTTTGTAAGGGAGGGATGGCGTACAAATTTAAAAAGTGTAACTTTTTTTTTTTAATTAATGAGAGGAGCTTTTTCATCACATAATCTTTTTTTTAAAATCTTATTTTGAAAGTTTTTTCAATTTACATTACCCACCTATCTCTAATAGATAAAAAATTAAAGCCCGTTACCACTTTTTTGGGACACCCTGTATGTATATTAGGGTGGATCGAATTTTTTTTTTTTTTTTCGAAATCTTTATCTCCTGATGTCTCAAAAGTTGTAAATTGATATAAATAAGACATGTGTAAAATTTGAATGCTCTACCACAACGTCTTGGGGTTGCGCATCGAGCTTGAAATCTAGAGATTTTTGAAAAATATGACTTCTTTAAAAAATCGACCAAAAAAATACTTCTCCGAATTATTAGGCTCCCGAGGTTTTAAAAGTTGTAAATTTTTATGAATAAGACCTATGCAAAATCTGGAGAGGCTGAAGAAGTTGCACATCGAGCTTGAAATCTATAAATATCTGTAAAATATGCATTTTTTGAAAAAACATATGTAGAAAGCAAAATTTATTTTTTAATAAATTAGTACCGTTGAAAAATAGTGAGTAAAATTCGCAGCTCTTCTCTAGTACAACCACAATTGTAACTACATTACCCAGGACCACCTCGGTGCTACTATCCGAGTCCTGCCCGTGCCAACCCAAACACCCAATTATTGGAGCATCCGTTTTAATGAATAATGTAAAGCCCAACTTCAAATTAAACCGTGGCATTTTATGTCAAGTGTAATAATCTAGATCGTATGAAACCACCATCTGATGGATAGACAAATTTCGGAGTGGCTGTTTGCTGGTGTGAAGTTGGCAAATACAACCTTGCAGAGATTATGCTAGATTAGAGAACTGCGTTTCTAGATTTCGGATAATGCTTTTGTTCTCTCCAGAATTTGATGATTTGCCACCACCGCCAATGCATGTGAGGGTCCCAAGATCAATGGATTTCGTGTCAAACTCTCCCAAATTTCCAGTGAAATTCTTAAATGCAGATAGTGACACATGGAAAAGTATGTTGAACCAGATTAGATTATCAGCGAGATATGTTCTTTGCGGCAAACACTTGGGTGTAATTTGCCGTCAACAAATTTTTCTATGTATGTGGTTCTGTTCTTCCTCCTATCAAAACATAATCCAAAGAAATTTGTAAAGTATTTTTTCCTTTTCTTTCTGTAATTCAAGCGAGTCATCCGAACCTTCCTCTATTATACTGTCCAAGAATCAGTTGAGAAGGTTTCTCTGCATCTGCTTTACTTTTTCTTTCTAGGTTGTGAAATAAAGTTGATACCAGAGTTGTTGCTTCCCAGTCCGTAATAACTTTCTGTCGCAGACTTGTGAAAGCACTGAGGTTTTTATTCTAACTTGGTCGTTTTTGAACGCATTTTCCAACGTGGCGGTAGATACGAATTCAGCATTTTCTTCAGTCTTTCATACTTCTCTTTCCAAATCAAAGACTAAATTTGGAGACATACACTGGATATTGGAACTTTCACCTCTTTCTCTAACAATCTCGAAATTTCTCTTTCCAACGTTTCAACTTTTCCCTCATTCTTTATAAACTTGTCTTCATTATCGATTGTCACATATCTAGCTTCCCTCTGGTCTGCCAATGATTCCTGTTCTGTATCAGGTATGAACTTCTCTGAGCCACACCTGCTCCGGGAAAAGTCAGTATATTTGGAAGTTGCGATATTCAATAGCTGGGTAAGAGAGTTTTTCCCACTTTCTTCATAAACAATTCCTTATGTTCGTCTCTAACGTACAATTTATTTAGCTGCTGAACTTGTTCATGACCTTTTCTATCTCTTGAATTCCTTGGATTGACACAGCAAGGATACTGGGCTTGATCCAAATTTCTTGTATTTTGATTGCCACAACTAAGGTTATATCTCCTTCCAGTGGATCCTGCCCTTTATTCAGAATTTTTTCTTCTTAAGTACAAAATAGTAGTATAGAAGCACGTCTCCTCGGGTTGGTAACTTGGTACAAGGTAATTCTTTCGATACTCCCAGCTCTTCTGAGAACGCCGATTTTGTTCAATATCTTGTGGCAGCGAGTTTCACTTTATTCAGGATCGTCTCAGTGCAAGGCAGCCACCCCTTAGTTTTTTTAGACTAAACTGAAAACACCATCTATATGAAACGTCAAACTAAATGCCTGCTTCATCAAAATATCTCGTGTATGGTTTAACATAACGCGTGAGCATCGCCATCACTCGGCAGGCGAACCGGTGCTAGTGGTCTGTTATGTGGTCGTTTTGTCTTGGGTGCAGTACGCAAACTGTGCTCTATACTGTTGGGTCCGTGGATGAAATGCCAAGTATGTCATGAAAATGACCCACAGTTTGAGTTGTACCACTAGAGGTGAAGGCTTTAAAAATTGACGACACTTTATATTTTCTCTACTTAAATTTATTTAAACATTGCACAAAAAGAACACTTACAAAACAAAAAATTTAAAAACAATTTCAGATTTTAAGATAAACCAGGCCATCTGCAATAAATTTAAATGGAAAAATTTCCAGTTCCAGTGCAAGCCTTTTATAAAATATCTGGCAGAAATACATCATGCCCTTCCCATGACTAGGGTAACCTTCTAGCTGTATCAGCAGCCTGGCCTGTGTGTTTTCTCATAAAGCAGACACTTTATATACTATATAAAACAGGTTAATTTTACAGTTACAGAATAAAAAAGTATGCAACATTTGCATAAAATAAAGGTTCAATAAATTTGCATATTGAAAACAACCTCAGAAAATTGCCTTTCACTTCAGGCTTTTCACTCTTCACCCATGGTTTAAACATTAGTTAAAAGTCCTACCCTAACCAGAACTAATTCTCTTACCCCCATGATTCTTTAGAGAACCTAAGCATCTATTTGACAAAAGGAAGACCCTTATTTTTCAGGAAGCATGACATCATTAAACTACTGGGCCATAGTTCAGAGGCTATTTCCATCCAGCAGCAGTAGTCAACAACTAAACACAACAACTTTATTAAATATTGAGCTTAGGTTTTTAAATTTTACTTTGAAGTTGTCTTGGGTCTTCAATGAATAAAAAGTATATTATTTCAATTTTATTTATTTGGTGCATATAACAGGTGCATTGTATCCAAACTATTCGCAAAGCCATTTTTTTGTGATTTACTGAGCTTCTCTGAACATCTTTTAACATATAAAAGGACCAAATTATTTTTAACAAATAAAGTTTGCTTTTTACAAAATTTTTTCAAAAAACCCCATAATTTTAAGTTTTTTTTATAAATTTTAAGCTCGATGTCCTAGAAATTGTCGTAGCCCCTCCAGATTTTGTATACGTCTTATTCATAATAATATACAACTCCTAAAACCTCGGGAGCCCGATAATTCGGAAAAGAATTTTTTTGGTCGATTTTTTAAAGAAGTCATATTTAAAAAAAAATTTCTATATTTCAAGCTGGATGCGCAGCCCCAAGATGTTGTCGTAGAACGTTCAAATTTTACACACGTCTTATTCATATCAATACACAACTTTTGAGACCTCAGGAGGCAAAGATTTCAAAAAAAAAAATTTCGATCCACCCTAATGTATATATATATATATATTGTTATAATGCAGGTAAACTTAAATCATTCCAAATCTGTGTGAAAGATTTCTCAGCTATTTTAAAACTCTAAACTGCTTGTATTATACTGCAAGACATTGAGCAATACTGGGATTTTATAAGTTACAGTTATCCAGACATTTTTTATTTATATCATAGGTGTGGAGGAAGTGGAAAATATCTCTATGAAAAGAATATATCAGAAATATGTAACTCGCCATCTCTAAAAAAAGAAGATAAAACTGCTTCCTTGCAGTCTTTGTTTCCCACCTCAGGTAAAACTAATTTGTTTTGTTTATTGCTGAAATTGATTCACCAAATATGAATTCCTAAAATTCATTGTCTGACTGTTCTTATTTTCTTCTATTGAGTTGAAAAAATATTTTTACCAGCCTAAAATGTTGAAAAGAAATTATTATTAATTAATAATTTTTTTATTAGATGCTTAATGTAAAAAACTTGTTATTTTTAATGAAAATGTTAGAATGTCTGCTACAGGGTTAGAAATAAGTGGTTGTTAGTCGTATTTTGCACTCAGAAATTTAAGTTTGACGACCATGAAATAATACCTGGTTGTCATTTTTTATGCCTAACTTAAAAAAATAATTCTTAGCAAAGCATACTGATCAACGGCAATCGCTATAACATACTTGACACATTCGGAATTTTACGAAAGGTTTATCACCAATCACCCTTCAAACCATATTACCTATTCAGAATTATATGGAATAAGTCATTATTATCAGAAATCTCATTTATATAGGGTAATTTATCTGATTTTGAGACCCCAGGGTAGTGCCTCGCTTACAAATGTGATAGTCAGGCTCTGTTTTCGCCATAACTATAATGAAATGTTACATTAAAAAAAAATTTTTTTTTCAGTAAAATTATTTTTTCCCCTGGGTTTCTTTTGTTTGCTTGTTTCCTCCCCCCCCCCCCTTTAAGGCTAGAGATCAGTGCATTTTTAGCTTGGCGATGGCGCGTGCCACATGACCTTGCACGTATGGATTGCAGAGAGAGCCTGCATAGGATGCAGAATTTTATAAAAGAACAGTATTTTGCAGCTCCAATTTTTTTTTATTTTAATAATGCAGTAATTCTTTATATTATTAATTCGTTAGCAGCATTTTCCATCATTTAACATTCTACATATTTACTTTCCTACTTTCACATGTATATATTTAATAAACAAACTTTAATTAGTATTCGTACTTGGCTATTATGATTTGATATTTAAATGACTACACTACGTAATTTCAAAATTACGCCCAAGTAGATCATTTTGGCAACTAAGATAAAATAGTTGGGTGCCATTGGCACCTCACTTTAATATCTTAATTTCTAACCCTGGTGTGCTAAATGGAAAACTATCATACTTTTTTTTTTTTTTTTTTTTTTTTTTTTTTGAAATAGAGATTTATTGATCCCATAGAATCCAGTGGTACCTCAAGAGTGACTAGTTGCAAATAAGTGTTTCATTATAGCTTAGAATTATTTTAAGAATCTACAACAGAGAGAAGTATAAAAAAGAAAGAGATTTTAAGTTAGGATACTTAGTTTAATGTTATGTAAAAACAATAACTTATAGAAGTATGAAAATGATAGTCATTAACATACAATATTATTTCTGCTAAAAAAGTAAAATATCTGATGTGGACATTATTTGACTTACTTGCATTAAATTATACACCCCTTAAATGCACTTCATTTAAACTTATTTCATTTAAAAATGAGATACAGTACTTCAATAACATGGAGATTTCTCTATTAAATAAACAATATCATCAAGCTGAGCTCAATTTTTGAAACGTGTTTTGGCTCTAAATATTATATTGTATTTGGTCATGGCCGAAATAAGGACTGTCCATAGGCATTAATGTATTGAAAGTCTTTTGGATGACCCTATACAAAAACTACTGTGTCAATTGCAATCAATAAAGGAACAACTAGACATTACAAGAGTCCTTAATACAGAATTTCAACCTTCTTCGGCTAATTGTTTTTTAGTTATGTAAGATAAGCACACACAAAACTTGTCATAACACAAAAATACATAAATATGTGCAGATGTCATGCCAAAACTAGTCAAATTCTATTCACGGTTTTTCAGAATGGAGTGTACATTTATAATTATGTATACACTCGCATGAAATTTTCTCAAGATAAATTCAAGAATAGTCAGAATTTTCTCAAAGTAAATTCAAAAACAGTCAGAATAAATTTTTCTGGCAAAATCTAAATACCGAAATTTTTGGTACAAGGATTTAAAAAGACAAGTCCAATGAATCATCAAATAGTCTTGATTTAGTTTTAGGAAGATAATTAAAATCTTAAATTAAAACTTTTTATGATCTATTCATTTATTGTTAGCTAAGATTCATTAGTGCACAAAATTTCAGCTCAATTAGAGATTGTGAAGTTTGCAAAAAATTAATTACAATATTTGACCCAGACTCTCAGTGAGAGTTAAATAAAAGCCTATAATATAAAGAGTTCACTTTCAAATTTCAGTCTTACAGGATGGAGTATTAATCCAGATCGATTAGTCTCATAAACATCTATATAAATTTCTGCAATATTCTATTTCTGTGCAACTAGGATTGAATTCTCCAACTATAATCCTTCTGCATCTACATAGTTTAAATATGCAACTTTAAAATCAGTATAAAAACAAAGTCTCCCCCCCCCCTGTTTTTTTCCAAGCAAGTAAAATAAAATTGTATTTTTTTTCTTTTTTTCCAAACGTGACAACCAGCACTATTTTAAAATACTCTGTGAATTCTGAAGAATTGAGTATTTGCGCCTGTTTTGCATTATTGTGTTGGAGTGTGTAATTTTGTTTTTATAAATCTCAAAGGAGAAAGGAAAGATTTTGGCTAAATAAATTAGTTTAATTTTACAGTCAAAATCTTTAATCATGACAAAAATTTAATTGATTAATTAGCATATCTCTATTCTAGTGCGCTGTATTTCTTTCAAAGCTATGAGATGTCCAGTTTTCAAGAATATTTATACATAGTCATCAATTTTTTTTTTTTCTTCTATTATTTAGTTTATCTTGTGTTATTTGTGTTTCAGAAACTAGTTCTTGGAAGAAGGTTAGTCTCTTGGAGCCAATTAATTATTCTAAAGGAGATGAAGTTGAACATTGGGTTAATCATGCATTATGTCTTGAATGTTGTGTTCCGGATATCCAATGTTGTCCTAATCCTGATAGTTGCAGATTGTATCCTTTAATAATTTCATCTGTGATAATTTTATTTTATGATATATAGAAAATTATATTGTGAGAAATTCTGTTATAGTTATAAAACTAACTGAATTTTGCAGGTGTTTCAGGGACTTTATTAGAAGGAAATTGTATAAAGTTTATTCACCTTAAGCTCAAATACAGTTAAGTTTTAACACAAAAAGCATTATTAGAGAGCATCAATCAAAAGCTGGTTGTTTGAAATTTTTGTTGTGATACCACAGATCAGTTTCATTAAATATGACTATCATACTCAAATATTAGAATGAACTACTTGCACTGATCGTAGTATGTGATATTTATGAAATCGTTTTGGGGTATTTACTTTCATTTATGTTTTCTAGCATTGCTTTTTCTATGTTATTAATCATGTCTCTAGCTATAATATTTTTTGTAACAATGAAGTGAGCTTTTGTTGATTTTTAAAACAGCCATTGATTTTTGATAAATAGAAGCTGTGTCTCTAAATTAAAACTTTTTAAATATTGGCCTTTTTTAAAAAGAGGAATTAGTAAAATAATTTGAAAATTAAATAAATCATTTATATTTCCACCATGTACTGTTCTTTAACTATATTTTAGATTTTATGTGTCAAAAGAAACTCTTTTTAGCTATGAATCATATGCTGAAAAGTTCTTGCAACAGTTAATGTCTTTATTTTTCTCCATAAAGCGAACTGTTTTGCCTGATATTCTCTTGAAAATTGCAGAGAAAGATTATCATATTTTTTGTTTGTTGCCTCCTTGTGATCGTACTGGAAAAGGGAATAATGATATTTTGTGTGCTATTCTGGTATGTACATATTTTATATATCTATATAATATATATATTTTTTAATATACATACACTCTGTTCTTTAATTACAAGAAAATGGGAAAAAAAAAAAACTTTGAAATCATACAACACTAGCTGGAACCCGTCGAATTCGACAGTCACTTTATTGACTGTAATATTCAAAAATAAATGGGAACAATCAAGAATGTCACCAAGGTCTTGAACAAAACTAACAGGAAAAATCAAAGAGTGACACGTACGGAACATGACTTGTGACAGAAAGTAAACAAAAGGTTTCACGCCAGTTCTTAGCAACTGTTCAATGACAATGTAATCTTTAAAATTTGTTTTTAACTATCTTTATTAAGTAAAAAAAAGAAGAGTAGATATTAAATGATGAATGAGCAAATACAGTTACAAATTCTAATTGAGCATTTCGATGAAGATGATATTTTGGGTAAAGTCATCGACCACGAAACGTCCAGGTGAATTCTCTTAAATGATCTTGACTGCCACAGCATTCTTTGATCTAACCATTGAAAGAGTGACATACAACATTCCATGAGAAAATACGGGCGCAGAAAGGTAAATGCCAAAAGTATGAAGCAAAAATAGTGAAAAAATTTCGGAATTCTGCAAGAGACAAAAAAATCTAATCTGCTAAATGGCGATCGCACGCTCCCTGCTTTATTTGCCTTTTCTCAAGCTACCCTCGATGGTAAAGATCCAGTATCAGACAGAAAACTGAAAAATTAAAGAAATAAAAGATAAATCGCTAACTAAAAAGGAGTTTAAAACTGCCGTCAATGTCGTTAACAAACCACAATGTATTTGTATGGAGAAAAGTTTGAAAAAATCTGTAACACTTTCATCTTTTAAATACTCACTAAAGTGCTGTATATTAAAAGCGTATCATAATCCATGCGCCGTCCCTATTTTTCTTCTTTGTTTCATTAAATTGAAAAGTGTATCATTATTCATGGCCGTGCCGTATTTTTCTTCCTTGTTCCACAAAACACTTCTGTGGATTCGAAATCTATAGCTGCTAAAACTGTTTTACAATCTTCGCCAAGCATATTCCAACTGTACTTCACCATTTTAAATACTGTTCGGAATGAGCATCATAATCCATAAATGTGCTATATTTGTCTTTCTCGTTGCATAAAACACATCTTTGGAATTAATATCTATATTAAATTTGCCTACTAAAGCTATTTTACAACCATCGCCAGACATGGTTCGTTTTTTTAGGGTTTTTTTTGGGGGGGGGGGGGGGGGCACAAACTTTGATCAATTATCAAAAATCGCAAACCTTGTCAGACTTATCCCCCTCCCCTTCCGCGCTATGCTGCAAGCACATTTTTAAAAGATTTCCACCGTGACAGTTCATCTCTACAAAACCTGTCTATACAAATCATATCGACAGAATCGAGTAGACAAAGCCTGGGCGTGAACGAAATAGCACCCTAGTGCTAATAAGCGATAAAGCACTTAAATAAAGAAGGCTTTTTATGACAGCAAAATGTATTTAATAAACCACAATGTTATTTCTATGGCGAAAAATTGCACATTTGAAGTTCCGCTATGCCTGATCCCTTCAACTTTAAAAATTTTTTCTCTTTAGATAACACATCTACGCACCAAGATCTTTTTTTAGACCACTCAACCAAATTTTTACACATAGCTGTTCTTTCAATTTAGTGGATACCGTAAAAACATGTTTTAAATTATTATATAGAAAAAATTAAGGAAATAAGCGATAAAGCGCTAAAATAAAGAAAGCTTTTATGATTTCCAGATGTATTTAATAAACCACAATGTTATTTCTATTTCAAAAAATTGCACATT
Organism: Cheiracanthium punctorium; assembly: GCA_038373885.1. Lineage (NCBI taxonomy): Eukaryota > Metazoa > Arthropoda > Arachnida > Araneae > Cheiracanthiidae > Cheiracanthium > Cheiracanthium punctorium. The sequence continues at coordinate 416,568 of JAWZYV010009886.1, read as the reverse complement.
TGCCATTCCGCCATGTTTGATCTGTTCGACTTTTCTATTTTTCTCTTTTGATGACACATCTACAGGCTAAGGCCTTTTTTAGACACTTTAAAAATTCTCTTACACCTAACCGTTCTCTAAATTAGTGGATACAGTAAAAACACATTCCAAATTAACAGATAAGCAATAAAGCGCCAAAATAAAGAAGGCATTTATAACTGCCAACAATGATTTTTAATAAACCACAATGTTATTTCTATGGCGAAAACTTGAAAAGATATCGCCAAGTTTGTTGTCAAAAAATAATTCTTCAAGACTGAACTCAATTTGGCAATATCTGCTATACTTCGTGAGAATTTGGCTAAGCCTTTTAATTTAGAATGCGATTAATTTTTCTTTATGGTGAAGTAATTTGAACTCGGTTTCCATTTCTTTTTTTTTAAATCATACTTGCTCTTATTCTAATCAGAATTTAGAACAACACATTTATTATCACTACACACTGTTGCCACATTTGCCACACAACATTTACAAACGGATGCAATTTCTAACAAATATTTTTCCAAATAAATCAAACCTTACGGAGCTTACGCATATAAATCGTCTGCCAACAATGGTTTTAATAAACCACAATGTTATTTCTATGGCGAAAATTTACACCTTTGCCATTCCGCCACACCTAAACTGTTCAACTTTTTCTGATTTTCTCTTTTGATGGCACATCTACAGACCAAGACCTTTCTTTAGACACCTCAACCAAATTTCTGCACCTTTCCGTTCTCTCAATTTAGTTGCCGAAAAAAAAAACATGTTTCAAAATAATATATAGATAACAAGTTTAGTGTAAGCCTTTTGCAGTTCATTCTCACTGCAAATCCTCATTTTTACAGAAACTTATAAAATTAAAAGAAAAATATTACAAAGTAAAGCTGTACAACTATTCTGTGTAGCTGAAACTGAGAGAGATGTCTTCCATAATAAATTAAAAAAAAAATTGTAATGAAGCTGACGTGGATGATCCAGACCCAGAGACACCAGAAAAAAAATTCTACATTTTGGAAATGTCTGAGAAGTAAATGCACAAGAGACATTTTTATGTTTATCAAAGAGCAACAAAGCACCAGGGGTGCAGAATATATCTAAATGCACAAACAAGGTTCGAGGGAAATTTTAATTTTTTGATACACAAGTTGCAATCTATCATTAGTGGAAAACTGGATAAAAAATCATAATAATAGCCATTTTCATATATTTTTACAGAGCTTTCTTGATACACCCCCCTCCCTCTTCAAACTTAATTCATATATTTATTTAAATTTAAAAATAAATCTTTCATTAATTCTCAATATTTCACTTATTGTTTAAACTATCCATCACTATATTCCATTTTGATACCATTTCCATTTTTTGTCAGAAGTTTTTAGTCAGAAATAACCAATGTTTCCAATTGCAAACACAGTGAAAATTGTATACAAATTTACCCCCCAGTTTAAATGACTTATATCTTTTAATTAACGGATTAGAAAACAAAATATGAAAAAAATTAATTTAAAATATGCCTGGATCTGAATTCAGTCTGTAAAATGTTAATGCTAGTAACTTGTAAAGATACAATTTAAATTTTTTTGAGTAAATGGTGTAATTTGATTGCTTTAAAAACTGTTTAAACATTGCAGTATACCTCAAAAGAACATTAACTAAATGTATCGCGGATGTGCCACATAATCAACATAAACCAATCTGATTTTGAGAAAATCTATTGTTTCAATTTTGCAGTTGAAATATTTTAACCCATTTATGCCTAGTGTCCCTTTTTTGGGACGGCATTTTCGCTATTAGTCGAAAACGTTATTTATTTTTCCTAGCCTTTGTTCATGAGTATTGAGCCTCAACTCTACAAAATGTTTTAACATGACCAAGTAGGATGTTGATATTTCGATTTTTATGCATAATGATTTTAAAAGAAATCATCCCTTGTTCAAGAAGTTGACATCATAAATTTATCTATTATTTCTGTTATCAGTAAAAATCGAAGAAAGTCGCAAAAATATCCAGGCACAAATGTGTTAAAAGTATACCACAATGGCAAGCTCACATTCGGGAGCCCCACCAGTGGCCAAGAGCATAGCACTCTGAAGTGGGAGAAGGAAGATGCCTGGTTCAAAAACAGGTTGCGTCCATAGACCTAACTGTTCGGAGGTTTCCGAGGTTTCCTCCAAAACTTAGCATAGATATGGATTAGGACCCCTTAGAAAGACCTCCAAGGAGAGCACCCAACCCCTCGGTCTGGATCCCACATGTAGCTAATGAGCCGTAATCCCACAAGAACACAACACAACATCATACCCTAGACTAAGTTTTTTCAGTCGTAAAAAAATCTCATTTTAACATCAATTTATGCATATAAATATATATTAGAAGTCAAAGCCCGTTTTGGAAACAATTACAACTGGTGCTAGAAAATAATTCAATATATTTAATTTTTGCCCTCCTAAAATAAATAACTTCATTTTCAATTTTTAATATATATGTACACAAATCCAATTTCATGCTCTTCTGAAAACTTTTTGCACATTTTCCCGATTTCATTTTATATACAAGCCCTCTTATATCAATGATTCAAGCAGACGATAATTTTTAATGAAAACAACTATGTTATCTCGAAGAACAATTTTAAACATATTGAAATCTCAATTTTCCCTTCAAAGCCTGATAACCATGATTTCAATACGAAGTCATTGTCACTTCAAACAGCTAATTTTGTCATGTAAATGATTCACATTTCTTTTACTCTTGGAAATAAAATGAAGCTGAAAAGAGCAAAAAATCACTTAAAAATGAGGGAGCGGGTGGATTTTCAAATGTTTAATGTAACGCAGATTGCTTTCTACATTTTTATACATAATTTTGATAAACTTGTAAAAATGGTGTAGATCTTATTTCTCTTTTGTTCTTTTTAATGTTTTTAAACATTTTAATCTCCTAAGAATAATAACTTCAAAAGTTATATCTTCGAGTGGTTGTCTGGAATTGTTAGAAAGTCAATGAATCAGTCAGTCAGGGATAAGCGTAACTGTATAGTAGGATATGTGTGTGTGTGTGTGTGTGTGTTTGTACACACACACACCCATTTTCACTATGATCTTTTTCAAAAAAAAATTCCGTGCTGCAGCGTTTCTGAGGTTATTATCTTTTCAGTAAAATTTTGTAATAGATAATGTTGATAATTTTATTTTTTAATTTGTCATTTTCCTTTACTGTAGGTACATATAGAAAAACGTATTCCAATAAATGTTGTGTATTCTGGAATTAACCAGTCAGAAAGTTTCCAGGAATGTTTTAATGAATGGACCTCTTCATCTAAAGTAAATGAAATTTATTTATATTTATTTCCTTTCTCTCATTATTTAAAAAAAAAAAAGACAGAAATTTTTAATGCCTTTTTTTTGTGTATGTTATAGCAATATAATTTGTCAGGACATCTGTCAAGTGCTCCGAGTATGACAGAGTTTCTCTGATATTTTTAATTTGCTCCAGAAAAACGATAATTAATGAAGAACTCCAATTTTTCGGTCTTAAAAATTTATTTACAGTGGCAGGGAGAAATTTTCAATCTTTCTTCATCTTTCTTGTAAATGATATTTTTTATGGAGCATTCCCTTATTGAAGTCTCCAATACCTAATAATTAAAAAATTATCTCTTATTTTATTTATTTATTTTATAGTAGAGCAACTGGTTTGGAATGTGGTGTTTGTTCACTTTACCTCCAGAAAAAAGACTAGAAAAATTTCAGAGGGAACTGGGACAGGTTATTTATAGAGGGTTGTGTGATCTCTTCTAACAGATTTTTTAGCATTAAGTAGATAGGGTAGAAAATTGGTGCCTTAAAAAACTGATGGTTGGAGGAGGGGGTTGCTTAAAAGAGATGGTTGCTTATAGAAGTTTCACTGTATTCTGAAAGGATGCTCGTATATTTTACAACTGGGGGTTGGCAGCTCTGAAAAAGGTAATACAGTGGAACCTCGATCCATTGTTTTTTTATGGGGTGCTTAGAAAAAAAAAACTCTTTAAATGTTAAAAAATGATGAATGCTGGTTAAAGTCAAAATATGAAGAAAACAATGATTATACATACACTCAATGTATACAGTATACCAATATGTACTAATTTGTTATGAAATTGTAAAATAAATAAATAAAAATTGTAGAAAATTGTGATATTTATTTTAAAAGATTTTTTTTTTTTTTTTGGTTGGATTATTTAAATTAATACCAATCTGCTACCATAAACAACTAGATATACTTTTTTTTTTTTTTTTAATGCTCCATTCAGTCCTCATATCGGTTTACATTTTACTTTTATGGCTTCCCATTAAATCGCTTGCATTTAAAATATCATTTTTGCAGTAAATTCGCAATCAGTCCAGTGAGAAGTAGAGCTATCTTTGTTCACAGAATTTTTCCTGTGTCTGTGGTTAACGAGATATATTCTGATGACAAAATTAATGTTTGAACTTCATTGCATGTTCACTTTTGATGCTATATTCTGTTTAAAATATTCACAAGATAGAATTTTATACTGTAGTTAAGCTTTTAACATCAAATTTTGGGTCATTCTTCTTCCATAAATGTAGGGATTGTAGCCCTCCTGAAATTCCTAAATATTTTCCAGGCTCCTTAAATTCCAAAAATTACCCTACAATTATTTTCTTATTCCTAAAAAAGTCTGGAGCAGTAGGATTTTTCATTTTCTGTTGAATGAGTAATTACGCATCAGCAATTTCTTGACAATGGTATAAAAATTGCCAAAGGCTGATCAGTAAAACCTTTGGATTGGTTGAAAGAAATGCAACCTTCCACTTGCTCCTCCTACCTTTCTGTCATAGGCATTATAATTTGTGACGTATGTGAAACGTCATGCAGATGTATTGTATGCTTTTGCTTAGCTTTTTTCAAGTTGCCAGGCTCCTTTTCTTCGGGCTTATTCATATTCATAGGTTAATGTGATTCATTCTGGTTTACTATTTCAATTTTTCTCATGCAGGATTGTTTTCTAGCATGTGCATGTCCGTGCGTATAACAGTGTACCTTTTTACCTGCTTGCTGTCAGAATAGTGATTTAATTGAATAATATCCTAAAATGCCCAGTGGAAAAACTAAGTTCCCAGAATCCTGGAAAGAAAAGGAACATGACGATGTAAAATTAAAAGAATGGATTTCTTCTGTCGATAGTAATTGCAGTTCAGCACGTTGTACACTTTGTGCTTAAAACTTTGATATATCGAACGTCTTTGATATATGTCGAACGGTTTGATATATCGAACACTTAGTGTGATCACATCATAAAAAGAAAAGGTACAAGTATAAATTTAGTGGTTGATTAAAAAATACACGATCGATTTTTGAATCACTGATGAAGAACAACTCTAAGAACAGTGGTATGATTGAAGATTTAATGATTGGATTGTGGATGCTAATATGTCCTTTAAATCTTGCACAGAGACTGTGGAATTTTCAAGGAAATGTTCCAGGATTCTGTTATTGCATCTCGAATACAAGTATAAGAGAAAAAAGTTCCCTATGTAATATCACATGGGGTCGCAAAGCATTTTGAAAGTCTTCTAAAAGATGATCTTCTTGCTCTTTGATATCACTTTCTTTTGATAAGAAAGTCAAAGGGCCATTGAATTTTTATGTCAAGTACTGGTCGGATTAGTTTAATCCAGTATCCTGCAGATATCTAACTAATGTGTTTTTATGACATGCTACAGCCAACATTTTGCTTGAAAGTTTAGTTGACATTTTAAATTAATTTATTAAATAAAATATTTCATTTATCTATGGACAATCCAAATGTCTACAAAAGTGTTCTTAAAATATTTGATGAAAAACTAAAAGCACAAATTGGCAAAGAAACTTTGTATTTGGGAAAGTGTAATCCCCATGTTTTAAATAATGGGTTTAATTCCTTACTAAATGAATAATCTGTGATTGAAACCCTTCATTTGGTAGGATTCTTGGGTTTGCAGTGGGTATTACAGTTTTTTTTAGTTTGATTTGAACGTGGTAATTCAAATCAAATTAATCTGTCTTCATACACCAGGTGATAATCACTTTTAACCACTTGAGTACATCATCGAAAGAAGCGAACGAGTTCCCACTACCAGGCTTTGCAGGAAAGCAAAGACAAATCAGGGAGACATGCAGATACAAAGTGCAAAATAATAAATTGATAGTGTCATACATCCAACACTCCAGCACTCAAGAACAAAGTGAATTGAAGAGAGGAGAAAACAATAGAGATGGGACAGCTACGGTTGGAGCTAGACATTGTGGCGTGTTGAAGATAGGACCACAGTTTTCTCTCAGACGTGAATTTTATTTACACATTAAACACACACAGACATCAATATTTACAAAGTTCTTAAATGATTCTTGATTAAATAAATTTCGGAGTCAACCTGAGTTCGATTTGATTAGAATCCTCTGGAGAAATAGGTAGCTTTATACGTGCTCGAAGACATTCGTATTCAATTTCCGCGAGGGAGAAACAGGACTATATCTGTCGTCACTGAAACACTGGTGTATCACAGTACTGGAGCAACGTGCTCTTGTGAGAAACAAGGGTTGAGAATTTATTCTCAGGAAAAGTTCAGCAGATACCTCGGTCCCTGGCCGACCGATAAATTTTCACCAACGAAAAGATTTCCGAAGCAAGGTCGGAAAAAATCAGAATCACGGGGCAGAGAGCAGTCCTGGTGACCTCTCGCTTCCCCGTACCAACGCTAGACTCTCTCTTTCTTCTCTCTCCACACCTGTCTTCTTCTCCTCGTGGAAACCTGTCCAACGAGTTCCCCCTCGTGGCTATGGAATTTCCCCTTTTGTCAGTCCACCTTGCTTGGCATCTTTTTGATGAGCTGCCGACCTGTCCTTCGCTCGGTACACATGTACCTAGGAAAATTCCAAACGTGGGAAATCTCACAACGTATTTGGTAGGAGCTCCTGTGTAGATTCCGAGTAATGAATGTTCTGCTATTAGAACGGGTATATCTGTTACTATCTGTATATATACTGTCATTTAATCCAGAGCTGTTATCTAAGTTTTAAATAAATTTTGTTTGAGCAAAAACAAACTCTCTTCTTGAGTTACTCGCCTGCAGACGAGGTAAGTTGGTTGTCAGGAAAAGATATACAATAGCATGCGCTCTTGAGAACCAAAGCTAGAATTTGAAGAATGATAGCTCAGTCAAGGTGAGATGATTTAAAACTCTCTTTTTTATGTGTATACAAAACTGTGAAAATGTTTAAAAACATAAAAAAAGCTGAACTGCTTGTAGTTTTAAGTGAAATTGGAGAGGCGGCAGATCTAACATTGAAAGTACCGTAATTTATGGAAGAAACGCCGCGGCGTTTATGAGTTTAAAAGTTCAAAAATAGTAAGTGCGGCGTTTACAATATTTTTAATTTTTTTTAGCCGATCTTCAACGAAAAATTGAAAAATTCGTTTAGCGATAATACAAGATGGCGCCACCACTGACACGTACTCTTTAGCGTGCACAGATCACAGCGTAGCGAATCAGAATGCGAACCTACCCCCATAGAAAAGAGGTTTAATCTTTGATTCAGTTTTGGAGAAAGTCAGAGCGCCCTGAGATGAGTCCATGTCCGGTGCTCTGAAGTGGGTGGCTTCATACATCCAACCGATGTCTCCTCAATTAAGTAAAAGAAAAAAAAAAAAAAAATAGAAGTAAATCTTTTACATCTACATTTTAGAACTATAATTAAATTTTAATGAAGTTTTGAATATATATTTTGAAGGGTTAAAGTTCTGTAAAATACCGCAAAAGTGCACTACCCTCTATTAAAACACCCGTTTTTCACATGAACCTCTATTGTTCTTAAAATACTGAATTTCAGCCAAAATTAGTCTATAAAGTAATTAAAAAACTTTGTAAAAAACACACATAAGAAGTAATAGGTAAGAGGATACGCACGTTTCGTTCAAAAATTGTTTTGAACTTCATCAGTCCAAGCCCTTCGTCGTAAAGAACACAGGGAACTGAAAAAAGATAAACAAGCAAGATGTTGCCACAAGGGGCAAGGAAAAGTCGAACAAAACCACGGAGAGGGGAGAAAAAAAAATTAAAATATGGGATAAAAAGGAAAGGAAAGAAGCACAAAAAATACAGAAATAAAAATAATAATAATAAAAAGGGAACACACGAGTACAAACACACACACAAAAAAGACAAAACAGAACAAACAAACAAAAAAACAAATAGCACACTTGTATTATTATTATTATTATTATTATTATTATTTTTTAATAAAAACCTATGGGTAATTCTCTCTCACCTCTCTTATGTGATATTTATATGCATTATTTTGAAGAGAAGCTCTTCAAGGTCTTTAATTTTCCGTGCTGGGTCAGATATGTTGACGATACTTTCGTTCTAGTGCATTCCAATTGTGATATTTCTAATTTACTTTTGATTGTTAATTCTGTTGATCCGTGTATCCAATTTACTCTAGAAGAGGAGTGCAACAATTCTTTACCTTTTTTGGATGTTCTTGTTTCTAGGAATCCTGACGGTTTCTCTACTTCTGTTTTCCGCAAACCCTTTTCTATATCTTTACCTCCTCATGCCCTATCTAATCATCCTTACCAGCAAAAACTTTCTACTTTTTACACTTTTGTGTTTCGTGCTATCAAAATTTGCTCTGATTCTTCATCTCTTAATAATGAAATTAGTTACTTAAAATCCTTAGCTGTTTCTCGTGGTTTTAGCCCCTCTATTATTGATAAAGCTGTTTCTAAATTTAATAAGCCTAATACTTCTACTAATACTATTAATTTTCACAATGAATTAATTGTTCTACCTTTCTTTTCACCTTTATGCTACAAAATTTCTAAACTTCTCAAAAATTTCGGTTTCAAAGTCATTTTTAAACCTGTTAATAAACTTAAATTTTCTTCCCTTAAAGATCCTATTCCTACTGAGAACCGTTGGGGTATTTATTATATTCCTTGTGGATCTTGTGATTTGGGCTATATTGGTCAGACCAGAAGAGCTCTCAAATTTAGACTCAAAGAGCATGAGAGATATGTTTCTAAGCACGAACTTTCCAAATCTTCTATATCCTCACATTGATGGAATTCCAATCATGTTTTCAGTTTTCTAAGGCTAAGATTTTGTGCACTCCTCAGTCTTTGTCCCATCTGGATTTTTTGGAAGGTTTTTCCATTATCCAGCACTTAGATCGTCTTGTGAACGATGGTTCTTCTGTTCCTTTCATTCATTCTGCTTGGAAGTTGCTGTTGTAAGGTTCTTTTCACTTTCTTCGTCTACTCCCCCCCCCTTTTTTTTCCCCCATGTTTCTTTAATGTGTATGTACGTGTGTTACTGTCTTTCTTTTTCGTTTTTATTTAAAAAAAAATTTATATATATATATATATATATATATATATACATTTATTGTGCTGTCCTGTTCGTGGTTTTTATTTTATTAAAAAAAAAAAATAATAATAATAATACAAGTGTGCTATTTGTTGTTTGTTTGTTTGTTCTGTTTTCTCTTTTTTGTGTGTGTGTTTGTACTCGTGTGTTCCCTTTTTATTATTTTTTTTTTTTTTTCCTTTTTTTTTTCTGTATTTTTTGTGCTTCTTTCCTTTCCTTTTTATCCCATATTTTAATTTTTTTTTCTCCCCTCTCCGTGGTTTCGTTCGACTTTTCTTTGCCCCTTGTAGCAACATCTTGCTTGTTTATCTCTTTTCAGTTCCCTGTGTTCTTTACGACAAAGGGCTTGGACTGATGAAGTTCAAAATAATTTTTGAACGAAACGTGCGTATCCTCTTACCTATTACTTCTTATGTGTGTTTTTTACAAAGTTTTTTAATTACTTTATCGTTTAACACCAGTAATTTGAGTGATATTTCAAAATTAGTCTATGTTGCGCCCGGTGCGAGTTTAACCCTTCCAAAAATAAAGTTAATCTAAAAGTTATTTTTTTTTTTATCGCCGTGCGGCTTGGCGCCCTGTGCAGGAAAACTCTATCGAATAAACACTGCCAACTAATTGGTATGCTCAAGAAATGCTGAGTGCTTTTAAAATAAATCCCAATGTTATAAATATCAAAAATAATAAATAAATAGAACGATCAAGTGTTGTTACACAACATTCAGTTTAAAACAACAATTTGCTGAAGCAAGCTCATTACGTAATCAACAGCTGGCCATCCGCGGGGAGAAAATGTTTTACTTTTAACTGGAGCCTCTTCTCACACATCGATTGCTGCTTTCATTTTAGTGGCGCCTGGTAGTCTGTCCAACCTTTGTGCGGATGCAAGAAGGTTTTTAGAACTTATTTTTTTATTTCTATAAATTCGCCTTTGTGAATATGAACATTGATATATGATTATTTGAAAATAGAAATCGTAAGCTTCGTAAAATAGCGGTAAATACTTTAAAACATTCTATGGGAAGGGGGAGAATAAAGGAGATTTTTTTTTTTTTTACCGTTTATCCAATTTCTCCCGAAATATATCCGATCAACTTAAGAGCTTTTCTAATAAATTAGGTCTAATAAGTAATGCAAGACATTTTTTATTTATTTTTTGTTAATTAAGAAATTATTTTAGAAATTGAATTTTATCTGGCATTGACTTCTTCTGACCACGATCACCCCCCCCCACCCCACCACCAACGATCGCGGCTGCGGCGTTTATGCCGGGTGCGGCGTTTACACCGGGTGCGGCGTTTCTTCCATAAATTATGGTAGTTGACTTGAAATAACTTTTATTAAAGTCTAAAGAATATATAAAAGATAAAGACTTTATCACCACGGTGGTTCAGCGTAAAAATGAAGAGGAATGTAACAGTTTGTGTTTGCAACAGCAAACTGAAAGCGAAATTTTAAAGGTGATACAGAGTAATTCTGAAAAAGTTTTATCTATAGACAAACTCTTGAATGCTGTTCAAACACTGGCTATCCTAGTGCTGAATAAAAACAAAAGTTGGAATCTTTTCTTTGATTCTCTAGAAAGGGCATTTAAACACAAAAATGTTCCGAAAGAATTCAAATTAGAAATTTTGTTTAAATTGATTAGGGGAAAAGCCACGAATATATTAGTATATATCAGTGATGATGATTTGAGTGGCTATGAAAAAATCAAGGCATTAATAATAAAAGAGTATGAACCTTCTCAATTTGTTTGCTCAGAAAATCTTAAGCTAAAAGATTCCTGGGGGAAACACATCAACAATTCGCATCTCGTTTGCAGTCAGGCTGGCTTCATTATTGCAGGGTTCGTAAAGTAACAGATTTTGATTCATTGATAAATTCTATTATATCAGATAAAATATTTGAAACGTCAGATGAGGATGTTTCAACTCACATTGCAGTCCTCCAGGGGTGAAATTGGCTACAGCCCAATGAATTTGCAAAGGGATGTGATATTTAATTTATCTCGTAGGGTAGATCTTTCAATGATGTAAAAATTGAAAAATGGTCTGGTTATCGCGAATCAATAAGTGAAAATTTTAAATACATCCCGCCACTGTCTGCACTAAGACTGCTGCCATGATGTCTTAATGCAGACAAGATGAGTTGGTTGTCAGGAAGAGGGATACGACAGATGATAGTATATAAGCTCCATCTTCAGATCTTGTTTCAATTTCGATATTACTTATAGCAGAGAACTTTGAATCACTGGACTCATTTTCATCTTCATCTGGAATTAATTCCGACCAACTACTATTTTCATCATCCATGCTTCATTCAACGTCTTGAATAAAATTCAAAATGAAAACACTCACATGGTCTTTTTTTTTTTCTCCAATGCAGCAGGCGAGCTTGAACACAATTCTATCGCCAGGTGGATACAGAGCACAAATTACACAGGAAAAGCACACAAACAGACGAAATATCTAGACAGTGAAGGCAGAACATATATAGAAAATCAAGGCAGCAAACGAAGTAAAAGTTCTCTTGCTTCCCAGTAGCGGGAGTAAATACTCTCTTCCTTTAATGCGGGACAGAGGAGGAGGTGATCCGCAGTCATCACCCGATTGCTGCTGCATAGGGGGCAGGCAGGGCTACTCACAATCTTGAGCCGGTGCAGATGGGCACAGAGACAGTCGTGCCTTGCTGTCAGTCGGAAGGCAGCGACGGCTCTGTATCTAGGGTAAGTTGGGATGTTACGGATGGCCATATTCCAGGATTTCTCCTTTGTTCTTTCCTCCAGTTTAGATAAGTAGAAGTTTTTTAGGGCCAGATTAATCTTTGAGGACACTGATTTGTAGCAGACATCTCCTAAAGGAGTCTGTAAGATGGTGCACCCTTTTTTGGCCAACTTGTCTGCAGCTTCGTTTCCAGGTATACCGCAGTGCGATGGTATCCACTGTAGGGCCACTATTTTGCCTTTTTCATGGAGGCTCCAGAAAAGGGATCTGCACTGCTGAATAGAGGCAGAATCAGGAGCATGGTAACATTTAGCAATGGCAAGAATCGCAGCCTGCGAATCAGAAAAGATGACAGCCCGATCAAAAGGAAACGGCTGGGCGTTTAAATGATGTAGTGTGGTTTCAATTGCTGTAACTTCCCCATCAAATGCTGTTTTTGCAGTTCCAGGGGACAAATAGTGAGAGAAATAATCTGAATGAATACCGGCTCCCACATCACCGTAGTTATCTAATTTTGAGCCGTCTGTGTATACATGTATCCATTTATCTGGAGGAAAACGGACGTGGATTGTCTCCATTCCTGCACCCAACAAAATATCTGTGCAGTCTCATGTCTTTGAAACAGGTTGTAACAGGTCTAGGTAATACAGAATTTCCCTGACTTCCAATGGGTTAACAGGGGGCATCATGGGCTCAGCATGAGCCGGGAAGTCGAAATTAGTCATCTCTCGCAAGACAGCCTGCAGGAATCCCTCTTGGGTCTTTAGCCTACGGGGGAATGTGCCAGAAGTGGCCCATTGAATGCATACCTGCCAACTTTTACGGATTATCCGTAAAATATACGGATTTTAGTGTTAATTTACTGATGTACGGATATGATGAGCCATTTTACGGATTGTTTGGCGATTTTCATAGTTCTCAATTTTTTTCAGTGTAATCTTTTTCCATCCGTCCAGAGAATATATACTTTCCCTTAAACACTCGTTTATTTAAATGTCCAATGCCGTAAGAATAAAAATTGATTCCTATTTCGATTTTAAATGTAATATTTTAGCTCCCCTCCACCTCCTCTCTCGAAGAAACACAAGAAAAAGAAAAAAAAAAAAAAAAGCTGCATTGAATTGGGCAGGTTCAGATTTTCAGTTCAATCCTTTTCCATCCCTCTTGAGAGTAAATATTTTTCCTTTAGTACTCTCTCATTTAAAGCTCCAATTCCGTAAGAATAAAAAGTTATTCCTATTTTAAATTTTTACCCCCCCCCCCTAGGAAATCAGTGAGGAAGGGGGGGGAAAACTTCACTAAGTAGAGCAGGTTCAGTTGTGAATGAAAATGATATTAAAAATTAAATTAAAGAGCATTTTGACAATAAATAAACTTAGTTTTGACAAGTAGTAACAAGAGCACTAGTCATTAACAAAAAATGAACTTAGTTTTACTGATGTGAGGTGGAAAATTACTGAAATGAGCACAAGATTTTACTGGTGTTAATTTTCCCAGGTTGGCAGGTATGTGAATGCTATGCGGCATTCGTATTAGTTTCTGATATAGTTTTAATGCAGATTTCTTAATATTGTATTCAATGGCCATTTCACCCGTAATAAGAAGCAAGGCATCAACTGGCGTAGACCTCACTGCCCCAGTAACCAACCGCAGAGCGTTGTTTTGAATTCGCTCTAATTTGTCAATTTGGCTTTGAGATGCGGTTATCAGTGTGCAGCGCAATAGGTTATGACAGGCTTGATAAAAGCTTTGTATGTGGTGTTCAGAGTTGAGGTTGAGCAGCCCCATCTGACACCCGCCAGGCGCTTGAGGAGGCGCGTTCGTTTTTCAGCTTTTTCTATGATATCATCTATATGGTATTTCCAGGTAAGTTTGCGGTCGAAAGTCACTCCCAGGTATTTAGTGCTCTCACTGCGCGGACGTGCAGTATTGTTGTAGATTATTTGAAGTTGTAGTGGTTTGTGGCACAATAAAAAAGTCTGGTATACTGTTTTTTCTGTATTGACAAACATGTTGTTATCAGTACACCATGAATGTAGTTTAGTGATAGTGCTGTTTAACTTATTTTCCAATATTTGAGTCGCATTTTTCTTAGTGCTAGATGTCCAAAAAACCAGATCATCAGCATACATAAGTACCTCTACATTCTCATTATTCAGAGTGTGTATAAGGTCATCAACATATGTGTTGGATAGCATACAGCTCGACACTGCACCCTGAGGTAGACCAGTATGTAGTTGCTTATACCCGGAAGTTGCTGTTCCATATCGCACGTTGATATATCGCTGACCAAGGAAGTCTTTAAACCAGCGTAGCATTTTGCCATTTATACTTTTTTCAGCCAGCTTATTTATCAGTTTTGCCTTCCAGACAGTGTCGTAAGCTCCCTTAAAGTCCACAAAGACAGCACACACTATGTGGCCCCTATCTAGGTTATCCTTAATGCTTTGAGAGAAGTGGGCAACATGCTCTTCAGTGGAGCGGATTTTCCTAAAACCAGCCTGTGCAGGATGTAAAAGGTCTTTGGTCTCTAGGAGCCATTTAAATCTGTTGGTTACAAGTCTCTCTATAACCTTGGCCATGACACTTGTCAATGAGATGGGTCTATAGCCATTAAAATCAGAAGCAGGCCTGTCTTTCTTAAGAATAGGTACCAGCCTTCCTCCAGAGAGAGGGAATTGCATCGAGACCATTCCAGATTTTATTAAATAGTCTTAGTAGAGTTCTTTTAGACTTTTCTCCCATATGGAGAATGAATTCAGCAAAGATGAGGTCACAACCCGGGGATTTTCCAGTTTTCAACTGAGCAATTGCCATTTCCAACTCGGAGTCAGTGAAATCCCTATTGCATACGTCATTTTCGGTGGTATTCAATGTTCTATTCGCATCATTAAGCAAATTTAGAACTCTCTCCCGTTTCTTCATTTCAGTCGACTTCCTCTGCTTAGCAGAGAAGTACTTCGCAAAGACAATTGCAATCTGATTGTCATCGCACAACACCCTAGAATTTATTTTAAAGGGTTCCTTTTTAACCTTAATTTCTCTTGAGCAGAGTTTGTTTGTAAATTTATAGGCTTTTTTGGCCTCTGTTTTATAGTTTAGATTAGAGATAAACTTATCGAAGGCAGAACGTTTTGCCTCAGTTATCGCCTTAGCCAGGATAGCTGCACTTTTCCTCCAGTTTTGTACTACCTGGAGATCCCTGTGGCTTTGAGCTTTATTTCTTAGTTCGTCACGTTTAGTTTTGAGTTCTGTGAGGCTGTCATTCCAGAAACGATAGTTTTCTGTCTTCTCGAGGAATATATCTTTTAGCAGCTTGTAATATCGTGATGTTGATCAAGGAGACAATTTTTTCCGGATGGTTGTCAAAGTCTATTCTCGTCTCGTCAAGTTCAGTATCTAAAAAGTCTCTAAAGGATGCTCAATCTGCCTTGCGGAAGTTCCACGAAACCTTGCCACAAGGGCGAGGGCCTCTTTTTTCTTTCGACATAGTAATATCAGCTAAGACCATACGGTGGCCACTGCCGCAGTCCTCAAGAATGTCTCTTTGAGTCAGATCATATAGATCAGCGGAGACCATTAGTAAGTCCGGGTTGCTAGAAGCTCCACTGTAGTGGAGGAAAGAATTAGGGTCTTTGTCATTGTACACAAGCTCTAAGCTAGTAGAGTTAATAAACTCCTCAACAATACCTCCTGTTACATTTTTATCTCTATAACCCCAAATCTGAGAATGTGCATTAAGGTCTCCCATTACTATAGTTTTCTTAACGACATCTATAAGTTCAAGGTTTGGTTTGTTATTTGGAGGGTTATATATGCCAAATATTTTGAAATGCTGCTGGTTTAGCCAGCAACTGACTCTCGCGATCTCCACTTTGTCATCTGATTCGTCCATGGTCTTGACTACCTCAAAACTGGAGGTGATGGTATTTCTAACACCAAATACTAAACCGCTGGCGACCTTTCTACTTTTTTCAAGGACGAATACGTTATAGCCAGGAAATGGGAATCTGTCCATGTCTTCTTTTTTCTTGTTCGCCTCCATAAGGGCAAATACATCAATGTTCTTATCTCTTAGTACTTTTAAAATTTCCCCTCGTTTTGATTGTGTGAGCCCGCCGGCATTCCACTGCAGCAAGCGCAGGGATTCCTGCCCACTTCCCAGAACCATACCACAGAAACTAAGGTTCGTCTGTATCCAAAAGCTGCGGAATCGTTACACATTTAGCACTACCCAGAGGGCACGTGTAGCTTAGAGAATGCTACGGACGCAAGTAACATTACCCCCCCCCCCCCTCACATGGTCTAAAATTTATAAATCACACACGAAAACACACACTTACTCTAAATACAAACAAAGCAACAAAAAGAAAAAAAAAATCCTCTTAGATAATCAGTTCCATCGCCCCTCCTTCTTGGAGTGGATGTTTCCAGTATGCTATTGGTTCAAAGTGTCCATGTGATCCCATGTGGAAAAAGCATTCTATCTCTCCTACAAGACATATGAACATGGTTCGTATGCTCCTTAAAAACTCCTTAAAATTCATTTTACAAAATTTAGGTCCCTTAAAACCCCTTAATATTATGTGGGACTCCTTATAAACTCCTTGATTTTGCATTCACAGTAACAACCATGATTAATGAAATTCTCAGCCTCTGTGACCTTTCAGGTTGCAATGACCTTAGTGTTTTAGGCAAACTGCCAAAGAAAATACTGCAGAAATATCGAACATTGATGCTAAAGATATGCTTCGTGAACTTAAGAAGAAACCCCCTTTTTGAATTTATACTCCCATGGCTTATAGAACTTAAAAGCAGAATGAAGTGAGAGTTTATATTTCTTACCAATATATTACAGTCGACTACCAGAAATCTGCAATCTCCAGAAATCCATGTACATACACAAGCGTAAGCTGTGAAAATCGAAATTAACTAAGATTGAAATTTAACAGTGAATGCGACGTTGTTCATCATTATGGTGAATTATTTTTAGGTACTAGCAAATTGTTGATTTTTTGTGCCTTATTCTTTTTCTTTTTTAAAATAATTACTGGGGGGAATTTTGGTGACAGAGTAATTAAAGTTTGTCACAATTCATAGCCAACTCTATTCATCGACACTGAACATAATGACTATCAGTGGTCTGAATTTACAGAAATCAGGCATGAAAGTTTTCAGTCTTTTTCAACATCATTGATGCATTTGAGATTTAGTATTTAAAATAGTTTAATGAATTAAGTTTTACTGAATACAGTGATATTAGGAATATTAGTTATTTTAATAATAAATACTTATAAAAATATAGCAAGTAATGTGTTAAATACATAATAATTTGTTTGTTCTGTATGATCCGCAGCAAAGTTGTCTTTTTAGCTGTTTCATGCTTTCATGCCTGAGAAATTCTGAAAAGGACTGGTGGTGGTGTGGGGGGGGGGGGAAGTTACTCCTATGCGCGAAGAAAAAATTTGAGAGTGAAGATGAATCTAATCACTGTATGAAGAACACTGTTGATTGGATCCTCAGTGGGGATGAAACTTTCAAATGACAGATAAAGAATCATTTAGTGTTTAGAAGGTAAACACTTTTTAAGGTTCAACAAATGTAAGGGGGTTTACCCTTTTTAGGGTAACCCCTTTTGTAAGGGGTTAGAATTGTTGAGAAATAATTGAAATTCCTGGTACAACAAAAATATGCTACTAACAAGTAAGTTATGGTGTTGTGCAATGTTTAAAAAAAAGCTCTGATTTGATCCTAAGGTTTTAAACAAACAACATTAACACAGATTTTTGCAAATAAATAATTTAGGTGAAAATTTCATTTGTTGCATCACATTTTTCAAATTTTCAGTTTCTTACTCTTAAATAAGTGTTGTTTTATGAAATTTAGATTTTTATGGTCAAAATACTCTGCTCTAAATTTATCTACTGAAATCCAAAAAATCCCGAAATCTGCACAAACCCTTTCCCCATGCTGTGCAAATTTCTGTGAGTAAGCTGTATAACCAATTTAGAGTTTGTTATTCAGAAAACTATGTAATAACAGAATAAAAATGGCGTGAAATTTAATTTTTGTCTTTCATTTCAAGATTTTTTTGGACGCAGCTTCAAAAATCTATATTTTTACCTGTTCAGTTTGGATTAAAATTTTTGTTAAAGTATGCTTGAAGTGCACAGTAATAGTTATGTATAAATTCTCCTGTTACCTAAGATTTCTTGTATTGCAAACTTTGTTTTAGTACTATATTTTAGTTTTTTGTGGTGAGCTATTTAAAATAACAATTATTACAAATTAATTACATTGGTAGTCATTGGTGTAGCAGGATGGGTCTAGGTATACTCCTTAAATTTCATTTTGAAAAATTAATATGAACCCTGAAGAAAACGTTATTGCCCTTGCAACAATACGATTCTCTTTTTTATATAGTGAAACAGGGCCGTACCCAGAAAAAATTTTCAGGAGCGGGGACCAAATGGTAAAAAAGGCTAAATTTTTCACAAAAAGGCTTCATTATTATTGTTTTGTTAACAAAATTTTAAATTTTGGGAGGGTGGGAACCAGGCCCCCTGGTCCCCCCCACCTGGGTACTGCCTTGTAGTGAAAAACAGACAGTACGTGTGGAGCGTACGTAGCTGTAGTCAAGTGGTTAAAGAAGCATTGAAAAATCTGTGAAATTTCCTACTACTTTTTTGAAAAATTAATTTAACTTTGGGCGAAACATTACCTTAGAATTGATAGTAAAAAAATCATATTATTGCAGAAAACCCTGCTTAGTTTTTGGGTTCATACACAGGAATTACAGTCAATAACTTGTTTTATAACAGCTTATCACAGAGGCTTTCTCAGATGCTGTATTTCACTCACTTAAAAATCCTCCCACAAGCTTAAAATTCAGTGGAAATTCTCGAGGAAAATCAACATCTATTCCTCAACATCCATTTTTTTAAATGAAGAATTCACAAATAACTTTCCAAAGCAAGCTCATCTAAACCATTAAAAAAGCATTGCTTTTAATACTGCAATAGAAACAGACAGAGCACTTAAGCTCAAAACTTACGTATTCACAGCAAGAGTTGAAATGAAACTGAACTTCTTGTTGTTGTCTGTGTCTCTTATATAGGCTAACCAGAGAAATGCCAATCGATCACAAACTTTGATTGCGTAAATAGAAATGCATTTGTGTAATACTAAGCTATTGTATAATATTCTAATGCAGGGAAGCAAACATTACAGGCTCATTAGTAAAATTGTACCGAGCTTGGCAAAATATTGCCAAATTTCACACCGAAATTGAATCTCCCAAAGTGAAGTCGACTAAGCAGTAGCACCAATATATTCTGAAAATTCAATAAAACCCTATGCTAAGCAATGGGTACACCCAAAACTCCCTATCTTGCATTCTAGTTAGCCGATTTCGATACAACAAAATGCAAATTTTAATTATTTGACGTGTAGAATTCAAATTTTAGATTACATTTAATAGATTACATACACTGAACAACCCAGAAATTCATAACAGTATTTTGTTTTCAAGCAACAAATCAATAGCTCATGAAGCCCGTTAAGAAAAATGACTGGTTCAAAATTTCTTTTAACGCGATTATTAACTGATTCATGAAGTGAGTATTTGTAGCCTTGCTTTGCTATGTGTTTCTGAGTTGCCCTAGTATATATACTTTATCATTCCTAAAAGCTTATTAACCTTTTAACACACTTTTTCATGTGCTGATCTAATAAAAGATACAGTTAGTAAAATATTGTGTAAATTTATCTGTATAAAGGTCTAATTTTAGTCACTTTTTAAAAATATTTGGTCACTTTTTTCACTGGTTTTGTTGCTATGGCTGGGGTCGAGTCCTGGTAAATGCATCATTGGAGATGAAATTTGGGCACATTTTACAGCTTCTTCACAAAATTACAATTGATTGTATGTATATACAGTGGAACCCCGATCTATCGTTCCTGCATTCATCGTTTTCCCGTATTGATCGTTTTATTTCTATGGTCCCTGCACAAACTGTATTCAAATAATGTTAACAAAACCCGCATGTATCGTTCGTCAAAAATTTGCTTTCCCGCGTTCATTGTTGTAAAATGTTTCTTCTGACCGAAATGAAATTGAAGATCAAGCGGATCAAAATGGCTTACAAATCTAATTACTTCCTGCTATGATATCTTGGGTTGATGATGGTATAGGTGAAGAGTTCTTACATCCAGCAGGGATGTGTATGATGTGAAATGTAGTGATTATATTTCCATTGATTTAGAAGTAGCAACGTGCAGTATCCTAAGAATGGAAGAAATGTGATGCAAAAAATGAAAATAATTGCGAAGAAGCTGAGAATAATATTCATGCCGATGAGACTGAGCCAACACTTGTGCGTAGTTTATCCTACGCAATTACAGTATTTGAAATTGTATGACTTTTAAATGCAAGCATGAATACACATTAAAAGACAAAAAAAAAAAAAAAAAATGTACATCTTGAAAATTTAGTTTAATTAAAAGATTAATGAAAAACCCAGTGTAAAATTACTGATTTTTTAAAAATAAGTATTACTTAATTTCTACTCAACTTCAATTTGTTTCTTTTACAGTTTGGTAACAAATTTAGTATTTTTTGGTATACTCTATACATTGTATGTATTCATAAATACTGTTTTCTTCGTATTTTAACTCTCAATACTTAACCCGCATTCGTTGTTTTCCTGCATGCATTGTTTTTTACTACGCACCCCTTGAAAAACGATAGATGGAGGTTCTACTGTATATATATATATATATATATATATATATATATATATATATATAAAAGTTAATAATAACTTTTAATGGAGTATTTGTGCTATAAATACATGTATATTAAAATACTCTTATTTTTCTTTCTTTCAGAGACTACTAGATGATTTTCATGAAATGAAAGGAATTCATATTGTAGACATAGTAACTTACCCAAGTTATACAAAAGTAAAATTTTAATGTGTATACTTTTACTTTTTTGGTGTATATATAGATATGTAATAGAGTAGTATGTAATATAATGTGAAGAGAAGGTCTTCCTGATGTCCTGTTAAATGTTAAATTGTTAGTTGGTAAAATTACATGAGCTCAAGATATTTGAGTTTTTGAGAAAGATTTAAAAAAAAAAAAAAAGCTAAAATTAACTGTTAAATTGCTTCTGTCAGATTTGCTTCTGACACTTAATTTGGTGGTATTTCACCAAATGCCGACAAGCTTGAGATAGTTTGCGAGATTTTGGGGATAGCCAAAGTAGTATAATTGACCACAGACTTTCAATGAATTGAATGTATCCATACACCTTAATGTATTTAAAGTCATTTGGCTGACCCTGTAAGTAAATTACCCAGTCAATTGCAACCAAAAAAGAGATGCAAAGTTAGATATTACAATAGTTCTAATACAAAATTTCAACATACTACTCTTAAAAGTTTTAGAGTTATACAAAATTATTTTTGGTGCTACATTTGGTGATATTTTGCCAAAACTCGCCAAGAATGATGACAAATAGCGAGATTTTGGGCATAGCAAATTTTTGTTTTGGCAAATTTTAGTTTTATATATTGTTGAGTTGTATATATATATAGATTAACATATACTAGAAGAACGCCCCCCAGGCCAGTCATTGTTATTATAGAAAAAATTGCATAAAATACAACGTCTCAACAGAGGGCCAAAACCATAGGTTTCTGACTCACAGCCTGAGGTTTTGCCAAGGAGAGATGTTATAAGTATAAGCCGTATCTAGCAGACTTTACTACAAATGTGTTTAAATTGCTACGAGCCAAGTAAACATTCACTCCACTTACGGCAAACCCCAGATGTGTGATTCTCCCTGACCTATGGGGAAACAAAATAAAAATTTTACTTACAAATTACAACTCGAAAAAGCATCAGCTTGCAAACTTGGAATACAGTAGAAAAATAACAAGCTAATGATAGTTCCAGAATCCCAAGACTCATAGCTAGATTTCTTTCCAATCAGCGTGCAGTGTGTCTGTTGTAAAACTTAATGACTTCTCAGAAGTTCTGTCAAGTTGCGAGAGCCCCCTGTGGCCTTTGGTATAAGTGTGTCATACTGCAAGAAACCACTGTAACGTAAAACGTCAAATACTAGGGAAGGTGCAAAGGAAGGAATAATCCAAAGGATTTAGACTGTTATTAAGACATTTTAAATAAAAATTGATGAATTTAAGAGGAAAATTGTTTATATAAAATAATTTAGCAACAAATAAGTAAAGATTGCAATTTAAAAACTGCCTATTACTACATAAATGGAAATACCTAATAAGCTGGCCAATTAAAATATTAGCAAAGACTTTCTTATGAATATTTGAAGACCAATGAGGTAAAGATACTGCATCAAGATAAATGTTTTCAATTATCAAAGATATTAATATGTAAAATATTGTTAAAGTTAAATTTAATTCCAAAAAAGTAACAGTATTAGAATCTGAATGAGTTGGCTTGAGATTAAGAGCATCGAGATAAATGAAATGTTAATTTGATTAAAGTCTCCATTGATGACAAAAACACCATCTATGTAACGGAAAACAGCAAAATTTAGTGGATTATTGCAAAAATAATTATATTGATAAAAAAATAAAAATTAGCAGCAGTGCTGGAGTAATTTGTGCCCATACTGATGCCTTTAGTTTGTCTGTAAATAGCAGAATTAAACATAATAAAATTGTTGTAAAGTCAAAAATTAGTTATTTTGACAAAAAAAATTCTCTATTAATAATTCAATAGAGTTTTATATAAATCGTCAATCGGAATGCTGGTAAATAAATTTTCAAAGTCGAACACTTGTAATTTAAAAGTTTTCATGTTTTGTAACCAGTGTATAGAGAATAGCTGCTTCTTATTGACCAAAAACCAGTGTAAGAGGAAAATTTAGAATCCAAGAAATTATATATTTTACATAACGTTTTCTGAAAAATATTATTGATAGTATATTCCACAGAACCTCTTGTGTTGCAAATAAATCCTAAACTGACAGGATTTTTATGAAATTTGGGCATAGCATATAAATTAGCAAGATGATTGTGTTTATTAATATCAAAATTGATCTTTTTTGAAAATGTGGAAAACTTTTTTAGAATAGTAGAAAAACCGTTATTGACCTTTAAATAAACATTACTGGTATTGAGTTCATTATGAACTATATTAAAAGAGAAAAGCTTACAAATGATGGCAAAATTATTAGCGGCCTTCTCTACAGGACAAAATACAAATTTATTCTTATAACCATTTATTATGCCCCCCCCCAAAAAAAAATTATTGAACTTAACATAATCATCAGTTTTAGTATTAGCATGAGTACTTATGAATTCTGATTTGAAAAGAATATATAGTAAACATTTCCACTCACTGAAGGCTTGTAGAGGTATGCTGTATCTATAACTTAATTTTAAAATAAAGTTGTTTAAATTTTCATTAAAAGTTTTTTCTAAAAAAACTATTTTCATGTATTAACCCTGTGTTTACTGCCAAATCTCATAATATTTCTCAAATTGGAATGTTTGATAATGTTTAAATTACCTGTAATTGCATGATTAAAATTAGAGTCAAAATATTCTGTGTTTTTAAAATCATCACAAAAGCAGTTTAGATTTTGCAGATTTTCTACTATTCTAAAAAAGCTTTCTGCACTTTCAAAAAAGATCAATTTTAATATCAATAAACACAATCAACTTGCTAATTTGTATGCTATGCCCAAATTTCATAAAAATCCTCTCAGTTTTATATTTATTTGAAACACAAGAGGTCTGTGGGATATACTATCAATAATATTTTTCAGAAAATGTTATGTAAAATATATAATTTCTTGGATTCTAACTTTTTCTCTTACACTGCTTTTTGGTCAATATTCATTTTTTATGAATATAACTATTTTTGCAATAATCCACTCAATTTTGCAGTTTTCCGTTACATAGATGATGTTCTTGTCATCAATGGAGACTTCAATCAAATTAAACATTTAATTTATTCTGTTGCTCTTAATCTCAAGGCAACTCATTCAGATTCTAATACTGTTACTTTTTTGGATTTAAATTTAACAATATTTTACATATTGATATCTTGGATAAGAGAAAAAATTTTTAATTTTGATGCAGTATCTTTACCTCATTGGTTTTCAAATATTCATAAGGAAGTCTTTGCTAATATTTTAATTGGCCAGCTTATTAGATATTTCCATTTCTGTAGTAATAGGCAGTTTTTAAATTACAATCTTTACTTATTTGCTGCTAAATTATTTTATATAAACAATTTTCCTCTTAATTTCATCAATTTTTATTTAAAATGTCTTAATAACAGTCTATATCCTTGGCATTAATCCTTCCTTTGCACCTTCCCTACTATTTGACATTTTGCGTTACAGTGGTTTCTTGCAGTATGAAACACTTATACCAAAGCCCACAGGGGGCTCTCCCAACATGACAGAACTTCTGGGAAGTATAAGTCATTGAAGTTTGGCAACAGACACACTGCACGCTGATTGGAAAGAAGTCTGGCTATGAGTCTTGGGACTCTGGAACTATCATTAGCTTGTTATTTTTTTACTGTATTCCACGTTTGCAAGCTGATGCTTTTTCGGGTTGTAATTTGTAAGTAAAAATTTTTATTTTGTTTCCCCATAGGTCAGGGAGAATCATACCTCTGGAGTTTGCCGTTGTGGAGTGAATGTTTACTTGCCTCGTAGCAATTTAAATACATTTATAGTAAAGTCTGCTAGATTCGGCTTATAACATCTTTCCTTGGCTAAACCTCAGGCTGTGAGTCAGAAACCTATGGTTTCGGTGATTTGCAATTCTCCCTCTGTTGAGACATTGCATTTTATGCATTATTTCTATAATAACAATGACTGGCCTGGGGGGGGGGGCATTTTTCTAATACATGTTAAAGTGTGTGTGCGTGTGTGTGTATATATATATATAGATAGATATATTTATTTTCCATTTTTTACTTTTAGATGGGATATGGTTCTAGAGCTGTTAGACTTTTGCATGAATTCTTTGATGGAAAATGGATACCCCTAGATGATAAACCTTACATTTACTCAATGAAAACTAAAAAATATATTTGTGATGCTTCTCAACCTTGGCCTCCTCTCTTACTTCAATTGACAGAAGTGGAGCCAGAAAATATTGATTATATATTGGTATCTTACTTCCTGACTCTTGATTTATTAAGGTAATCAATGTTTTATCAATGCATTTACTGTTAGTTAAAAAAAAAAAAAAAAAAAATTGAAGAAGAACAAAGAGAAATTTATTTGGTAATATGATGATGTATTTTGGCTGCTAAAAATTGATTGTCCAATATGTTTTATTTACTTTAAAGGCCAAAGTTTTGTCTTGTGATAAGATTAGAAAAATTGTCAAACTAACTACAGTTGTCAAAAATGTTCAGTCTTTTCAACTATAGGCAAAAATCTTTTCCCTGAGATACCGTAATTTCCGGCTTATAATCCGCGGATTATCTACTAAAAAAGATGAAAATTTATCTAGTGCATATTATGCATCGCTGCGTACTATCTGTTGAAATTTTTTCTGAAGCCTTTAGAGTTTACAATAAAAAACTTTATTTATAAAAACAAACAAAAGTTCATTTCTTTTTTTACAGTAGATTTAGACCCTGAAAAAGATTTAAGTCTGTTAATCAATTGCATGACACTATATGGCACCTCAGTCGTTCAGTAGATTTCTTGACGATGGGGGGGGGGGGGAAACGGGTACCTTTGAGGGTCATACGTCATATACTTCCAGAAATGACTTCTAATTTGTCTGTCCACTCTAAATGAATAGTGTATGAAATCGGGAAATTTCGTCAAAAAAATTGGCATCACTACTTCATATTTAGGCACGTAAAGGTCATTGCTGAAAAGATTCATACGAATGTCGTAGAAATGTCGGAAAACCGCATTAGCTATTCAGCTGATTTTAAACTAAAAGTAATCAGTAAAGCTGAAGATTGTGGAAATAGGAATGCTGACTATTGATCATGATGATAATGCAACGACTATTTGAAGTTGATGAATCCAACGTTCGCTTATGGAAAAAATCTAAAGAGAAGTTGGAAAATGCGAAAAACGAAATATGTAAAAAGTTTTTGGTTTAGCCAGCCAAAATGGCCTGAATTAGAAGATGTGTTACATTGCTTGATTACAGAAGAAAGAAGGAAAGGGAACCCTGTATCTACAGTTAAAATAAGAATTAAGGTTAAATTAATTGCCGAAGAAATGCAGATTAGAGGTTTCGATGGTGGTCCCACGTGGTGCTACCCGTTCATGAAGAGAAAACATCTTTCTGTACGGAATCGCACTACTGTTCGACAGAAACTGCCGACTGACTGGGAGAGGAAAAAAGATGAGTTTTTACTTTACACCAAAAAAGTAATAGCTGAAAAGAAATTTACTTCTGCAGAAATATTTAACATGGATGAAGTTCCCATTTGCTCTGATTCTCCCCCAAACAGAACTGTCGACACTGCTGGGACTTTGTCCGTTGCAGTAAATACTACTAGAAATGAAAAAAATTCGTTCACTGTAGTATAAACCTGTTCTGTAAGTGGAGAAAAATTGCCCCCGATGGTTATCTTCAAACGAAAAACCATTCCTAAAGAAAATTTTCCACGTGGAATAGAAATAAGATGCAATGAGAAAGGTTGGATGAACCAGGATATTATGACCTCCTGGCTCGATTCGGTTTGGAAAAAATGAAGTTTTCTCTATTTAAACTTCATTTTTTTCGTGCGCTATTGATTTTGGATCCGATGAAGGCTCATCTGAAAGACAACGTTAAAGTGGCCAACAGAACATCGGGTGCTACCCTTTCAGTGATACCGGGAGGACTAACAAAAATATTGCAACCCCTGGATGTTGGAATCAACAAGTCTTTCAAATCGAAGATAAGAAACACATCAGGAAAATGGAATGAAGAGGACGTCCATGAGTATACAAAGAGTTGGAAAATGTGACATGCATCGTATGCAGACGTAACCCACTGGGTAAAAACTGCATGGGATGAAATCTCTGTTTGTACTATAAAAAATGTGGACTGTTAGAAGAAAATTTTGAATCAACCACTGAATTGAACGACGCTTCTGATAATTCCTTGGAATTGAATGATGATTTACTTTTGAATTTTCCCGATTCAGATGATTCTAATTTTTAGTTTCTTTTATTTTAATTACTTGTAAATATTAAGCATAAATTTTGCTGAGTATTGGCTGTATGATTACTTATTCAATATTTGCTGTCAGTATATGGATATATATTCCAGTAAAAAGGTACGTCTCATTTCAATTTTGTTTTTCTTATAATGTCACTTGACTAAATAATTACGATCTAACAAAATGTGCGATAAGTATTCTGCATGCTACCATACATTTTGTTTTGTTTGTTCCGAAAAATATGTTCGCTTTCTTATTTTTGATTAATTTCATAATACAGTTCTAGTTCTTAGTGCGTACAGGTAGAATGCCTAGCTTAAAAATTGTGTATCAATACTGATTTAAATTAAAAAAAGACTGTCAAAGTATGTTTGATAATTCTCATTCATAACAATAGATTTTTAGTAGGAAATGTTTTACAGTAAGCCGATTCTAATATTAATACTGTGGTTTTACTATACATAGAAAATAGTCACCAATTTCAGCCAAACCATCGCCATATTTTTCACGGATAATCTACTGCTGCGGATTATCTAAAGAAATATTTTTCTTCTACTTGAAAAAAAGCACCTGCGTTTTATCTATCGCTGCGGATTATAAGCTGGAAATTATGGTAATATTAGAAAAATGTTTAAACTTTTAATTGTTATTTATAAGTTTTCTTAAGAAGTTTTTAAAATGTAATTAATGTTATATTTTCAATTGATTACTTTTTAAATTTTGCATGGTAAAATTAAAATAAAATTTATGCAATCAAAAATTTAATTGATCAATTTAATAGCATTATTAGTAGGGATGTAACGGATATTGATTTTGGCCAGATATCGGATATCCGAAGTTCCTTTGGTTGCCGGATATCGGTATCCTATCGGATATCTGGCACTAAACATGTATTTAGTTATTAAGTTTGTTTTTTCATTTTATAAATATGACGACATCAGAACAATAAATTTCAAACATGTTTCACACATCATTGAAGTATTTTTTACTAATTGACTTATAATTTAAAATAACTAAATATCTTCACATATATGCACATAAAAATGTTACTTAAAATATAAACAGCTAAAATATTCTTTTTATGCATACACTACTGGCAGAAGCAAATAATTTTTAACCATGACTTTTGATAAGATACCTATGATAGATGAGTTATTTTTTTCCAAATATAGGTTTAATGCCTTTTTTTGTCTGTTTTAATCATTTAATATTAATTTTCATTAAATCATTTTTAGTTTTATTTTTAGTAAAATTACTTTTAGAAATAAATAAAAAGTAAATCCCTTTTAAATACTTATAATGAAATTATAATTATTTCTTTTGTAGTTTTATACATGTATGGAACAGAATTTTTAAAGCTATGCATTAAATTTCTTAATCAAAAATAACTTTTTTTATCTACAAGCTAAAAAATAAAAATAGATCTGTTTAATTGTTTAACTTCTAAAATATACGAGCATCCTTTCATAGTACAAAAACTTATATGGTACCGTAAGGGGAAAAGGACGAGGGGGAGGGGGGGGCATATTAATTTTTAAAAAATCATTTCAAACTTTAGTTTCCAAATTTTAGGAAAGTTTCACTTTTTTTACTCTTGATTTTGGCATGCGACACACACACAGGATTAGTCGAAGTATTTTATGTATGTATTCATACACTGCAGTAGTAACTAAAATGATACTCATACACATTACTGTATAGTAGTAACTAAAACAACTATTTTAAACTGGTAAAATACCATGTTACAACATGGCTGTCTGCAGAAGCAGCCATGTTATAATTTCCATTAATAAATATTTCATAAATACATTTTAAATGCGTATTTTTTAAGTACAGACATGTTACTTTTCTGCCTAATAGCAGAATCCCGCCTTTTCAGCATTAAATTTTATCATTCCTGGGATTGATGCAAATATGCATTAAAATTTTCGGACATGTTGTTCGCATATTTTCAAGTCAGAGAAAAGTAAATTTCCTTCTTTATATTAATTCTTTGTCAACATATTTCAACTACATTTAGTTGTCTTCTCTTAGCAGACAACATATTTCCATGGAAATATTTTGCAGCTCTGTTTCTCAAATAAGTGCAATAATTTTGTCTGCCTTTAAGCACTTTCAAATTAACGTATTATATTAATATTCCATTAATTTTTTTATTTAATGTAAGTAATTTGAATTAATGTTAATTTTTAATTATTGCGAAATTGATGTGACCAATTATGTGATATTTTTTGGGGTGGGGGGTGGGTCGTGAAAAGTTCAGCTTTCTTTTCTGTAAGTCTGTACCATGTCTGTAAGTAGACTTAACTTTAAAAATCAATTGAAACTTGCTGAAAATCATAAATGAATTTAAATAACTAAATTCAATTTAAAAATATGGAAAATAAGGATTAATTTTTAATCATTAGGTATTGGAGACATCAATAAAGGAATGCTCAGTAAAAGATTGTCATTTAGAAAAAAGATGAAGATTGAAAATTTCTCTCTGCCTCTATACGTATAATTATCAGAATTCGAGAGCAAATTAAAAGTATAGGAGAAACTTCATGGGGAGAGAGTGTAAAATTACGTCATTTCTGGGATTATCATGAGAGAAATCGCATATACTGAATGCACATATTTTTCAAAAGATACTGTGCAGTGCTTATAATTAAACTTCCCCTGTAAACAGCAGTCTACAGCTGAAAAGGATGAGAAGATCGCCTCCAAACTTGCACATGAATACTACGTGCTTATGTTTGTTATTTTTTTTTTAAGTTCAGAAAATGTCGGCTAAGCAGCATTTGCAGCATGAAATCAGCTCTAAATATGAGCATAACTAGTTATAAATGTGCTCAAAAACTACTGAAAAATGTTAAAATAGTGTGTTTATTTTGAATGATCCATTTCCAGTGTTGAATTTTCTGCTTTTGTTGTTGTTGTTGTTTTTTCATGTTTAATAGCAACTTAAACATTTTTAACTCGAGCTTTTTAATCAAAATTCCCTAAGCACTTCTCATGTGTAGTCTATAACACAAATCTGGTTACTATCTGTTCACCCGTTTTACTGGTAGATCCTCTTTATAGGAGAGTTAACTATATCAAATATAATTTTCCATCCTGTCCTATGCATATTATAGATAGAACTTTAGTAGTACATAGCTGGATATCCGGTAGTTACTATTCGGATATCCGACGGTATTTCGGATATTGAAAAATCTACTGGATACTTGCCGGATATCCATTACATCCCTACTTATTAGAGTTTTAATGACAATAGGGTGTAATTCATTTTTTATTTTGCAGATTCTGGAAAAAAGTAGAATTCATTCCTATATATGTAACTGCCAAAAAGGTAATTTCACTATTTTTATCATTATCAGATTCAAACAAAGTACCCAGTCTCCTGGATGTATTATATGGGTGCCATGCATTTCTTCTATCTAATAATGCCCAAAAGTAAATCTTTGTTCCCCTTTTACAACACATTGCGTGAACGGAGGAGTTTGAGATTTGACATACTTAAAGTTTGTATAGAGGAGGTTGTGCAAATGATAAAGTTTTTGTATAACATGTTCATGCGCCAGAAAAAATTGCTGAAGTAAATTGGCACACAATACTTTGTGCCAAGTTGACCGATAGTTCCATTGTTGCGTGCATTTTGAAATAACAGCATAGGTTACAGTGTATTTGGTACTTCCATATTTTACTGTCAGTATGGTATTGCAATTACTCGCAATACTTTGTGCCAACAGTGAAATTTTTAAATCAGGTTGTGAAATTTGTCAAAAACCCAGGTTCTACACTTACCACCCATGTGTATGAAAAATCAAAATAAAGAGCACTGAAATGGGATTGAAAATAGACAATTTATTAACACATTAAAATGTAAGAACAAAAAATCATTCAACTGTGGTTAAACACATCTTCAAAACTAATTGTGAAGCAGGTCTCACAAGTGCTGAATTACATTATTAATCTAATTCAGCATCAATCTCACATTAAAAAAAAATCGTTGACATGAATCTCTAATTACTGATGACTATTTAAAGTGACTATTGAGACCCTCACAAAGAAAAAAAAATTTAATCAGATCATCACAAATTAAATTGGTAAAGATTAAATCCCCTGGGTACCCACGGATGTTTGCAGTGATTAATCAAAATAATAAAAGTAATTACATAATGCACAATACAAAAGAAATGTATAAATTTAATTATAACTAAAAAATGATAATATCTAACAGATGCAAATTGCTGTATTAATGCTTTCATCGTATTATTTCAATCTCTTTTTTGTTAAGTTTTTTTTTTAAGCATGATGGACAAATCTTAACAAAGCAAAAAAAGGGTAAAAAGTAAATAGTTAGAAAAAATGTCAAAACATCTTTAAATGCTGCCCACAATAAAAATAAAACAATTAATTCGAACTTAGTAATAAACAGTTGCAAAAGGGGCTCTTTGCTGGTTATCCAGTGGTAAATGACGACAAAAGTTAAATTTAAAAAAATAGAAAAAAAAGGGGGAATGGGGTGGAAGATACATGGACATGCCACCAATGGGTGATAAAGATCATCAGCGTAACAAAACAAAACAAAAAACTTGGCACAGAAGAAATCACAGTGAAGAACCTCAGATCTGGTGACTAAAAAAAGAGATATTTGTCCCTTTTATGCTGCCAGATGCTGCTGGGGACTCCCTCACTACAGCAAATAAAAATCAAAAGAGACATCTCACCATTTCCAGGCTGTAGATGGAATTTCTTCCCTTAAGTCAGAATCTTGCACAGGTTCTTGGAGGATTGAAGATGGAATTACTCCCCTTAGGTGGGAATCTTGCGGGGTTTCTCGATTTATGGCGTCAGCTAGCTGGGCTCTATACATTATCCTGACATCACAGGGGCCGGATCAGTGCACCAAAGCACCTTTTTGCCTTGTGATACTACACCAGAGACGGTGGAGATATGGGATAAGATTTCACATGCTGGTCTCACAAGTGCTGATGAATGCTGTCGATATCGGATCGATCTGGGCACATGATAAAAATATAAAATTTAAAAAAAAATTAATTTATGTATGTCGATCAGATGGCACACATTGTGCCCTCGCCTTTTTGCTACAATAGCATAATCCTCATCATCGCATCGCCATTTTAGAATGGCCATTCCAAAAGGGAAAAGATCGAGACTCCTTTTTTAACCACCGCACATCATCAAGTTCTAGCAAACCTCCCTGAAAATCCCGCACTTGACGCCTACCTTACGCCCCGGAAAACCACCCTCAACTAATGAGATCAGAGCAACTCATTCCGGGCACGACCAAAAGCTTGCCACCTGGGGCAAACAGCGGGGGGGGGTTCTAGAACATTCCAGCCGACTCGGGACATTAAAAAAAATGGCGGCCTCAATTGCATGATGCAAGAACCCCAGAACATGATGTAATCGTGCATAAAAATGGGGGGGGGGAAAGCCTAAAGGATGAAAAAAATTTCTGAAATTTAAGTGTGAGAAGGAAGGGACCACAGGAACATGCAAAAATTAATTAAAATCCCATCAAAATGTGTCTTTAATGAGAAGGGAGGTATGGTGCACAGCCATTAAATTTAAAACCCTAGATTAGAGCTACAGAACTGCAAAATTTAAAAGGCATGATTAATTTTAAACGTTCTAATGCCTGAAATGAGCCTGTGAAGTGGGAAAAAAAAAGAGAAAATATTACTTAGGCACAAGAATTAGTTAACAGCCCCCCAAAGGGTAATAAATTACTTAGTATTTATTTAAAATTTAACCAGGCAAGAATTTAAATTTATACTTGGCAATTGTGTAAAGGTGGTCAAGGGATTTATAATCCATGGGAAAAAAAGCTCTAAGACTCAACACCAGGGGCAAGGATGTATTTAAGGGGGGAGAGGGTTCAGGGGTCCGAACCTCCTTCCCCACAAAATTTTGATTTTTGTTACTAAAATGATGATGATATAGTGTCCTTTTGAGTAAAATACTGCCTTTTTTATCATTTGGATCCCCTCTGAAATTTTTGAACCCCCTTCCAAAATGTTCTTCATTGGGGGGGGGGTCGGATCCCTTAACCCCCCCCCTCCCCCCTTAAATACATCCTTCCCCCTGGTGTTGAATTTTTGAACTTTTTTTTCGCCGATAATAAATCCCCTGACCACCTTTACATAATTACCAAGTTTGATAACATTTGGTCCAGTAGTTATCCTTTTCTGATCGTTTTAAAGTGGAACTTAAATTATAATCATCCTGTATATATATGTTTTAAAAATAAATTACTATTTGTTATCTACCAAAGTTGTTTTTTTTTTTTTTTTAACATGTTATTTCTACAACTTTCCAGAATTCTGCTCAAGAGCACTTATGTTTAATGATGAGAGCTGTTGGTGATGAAATACTAGCACATTTAAAAGAAAGTTGGAGGAGCTTTTGTGAATATTATTTTGTGCTTCTTAGTTCTAATTTAAAATATTTTCCTTCAGAATTTGCTCTTCATTTACTTTATTGTAAATTTGGAAAACAGTTACCCAAGCAAGGTATGTTTTTTATCTTCAGTTATAAAATTTTGCACTAAAATTCAATAAATATTTTTACTGAATTTACAGTCCTACAAAAACAAGTCATGTACTTGTTTTTGTAGGACTATTAATATGCTAGTTTTAAT
Source organism: Cheiracanthium punctorium (assembly GCA_038373885.1). Lineage (NCBI taxonomy): Eukaryota > Metazoa > Arthropoda > Arachnida > Araneae > Cheiracanthiidae > Cheiracanthium > Cheiracanthium punctorium. Next base: position 382,564 of record JAWZYV010009886.1, on the reverse strand, counting down.
TATACAATTTTTATCTTTGCTTAAAATCTTGATCATTTAATTTGGTTAAAGATCATTTACAAATTCTCCCTGACTATTCATTTTGATCTAAAATATCTTTGAGTGATGGAAAGAAGAAAAAAATTACTTGAAATCAGTGGAAATTAGATTTCTTTTTTTCTCTCTCTCTCTTTTCACTTGCAACATTTTGATTCCATTTCTATTTTAACTTTCTTTTCTAGAAAGCAACAAAGTCAGTGCAATGAGATTATAAAAAATGACATAATAAATGGCAGAAGATTGTTCAATTTATGTTTACCACAAATTTCATAAAAAGATATCAGCATTTTAAGACACATGTGCACTAACCTACAATAATAGATCAGACACCACCAGATTTGAATAAAATCTGCAGGGCTGCAACCACCCCCGAAATAAGTAAGATATGCAGGAAATTACGTATTCGTGGATAAATTTGAAGTTCCTTCGAATCTAAGCCTAACTTAATTTTTTTTTCTAATGCATTTTTTTTTTCAATTGCAAAGATTTTTATCCTAATTTCTTTATTTTAATTAACTTTTATATGCGAACACTTTTAGGCAAAAATAAAGGGGACCCATTCCCCTTAAAAGGAAAATATGTTATAAGTTATTTTGCATACGAATTTTTCAGCCACCCCCGAAAAAAAAAAAATCCTGGCTACAGTACTGTTTTTGATGACCCTAAATATTTGCTTTTTAGTATAAATATTGCATATAAACCACAATTACAATGTAAATATCCCTGGGTAAGTAAATTAATTATAATTTGCAATCAAAATAATGATTGGTTAGTATCAGTTCATTTGAAAATTTCTAATACTCTCCTTTTATTAAGTTAATTGTTTCAATTAAACTATTCAGAGTAAGAGCAGTTATTTTTTATGATTCTTATTTTTTTAATATATTTTTATGGATAAGTGTTTTCATTCTATACTTACACCTACATATAATTAATATTTTTCTATTCAAATCAGCTTGTTGAACCAAGTCATGTTTAAGGGTTTGATCAAAATGTATAGTTTGTTCTGTCCAGAACTCTCCAAAAGTTTATTTGAGTGTTCTAAAGTCAAAATTATGAAAATTGTAATTTTCTTTAAAAAATAGTTTGATTTTTTTAAGATAGAGTTTTGGGTTTTTGACACTTATTGTCGAAAACTATGTCAAAAAGTTGTTTTTGATATGATGGTTAAAACCAGATAAAACCATCAACTCTCAAAAACTTGCCAACCCCAGATGGCTGAGATTATAGTGCATGGCTCCATTATTTTCTTTTTTTTGAGGCATTTACACGCAGGGTGCGTAGCGCCTTGAAAAATGCTTAAAAGGTGCTTGATTTTAAAAATTGTTTTCAAGCACTCTTGAAAGTGCTTATTTTTTACATAAATTCCCTTAAGGTGCTTGAATTTGCAAGGAAGTGCTTATTTTTTTCTCAGCTTCCGGCAGAAACCTTTATAAACACTACGCCGATAACGAGAACAACTTTTCCCCTCCCATCCCATCGCTTATTCTTCTTGAAACCGGAAGAGCGTGCCTAAAAGCAGGTGCAGGTGGTTCCCTGTTGATCATGACAATAGTAATGCTGACTCACACTTGCAGCCATAAGAGCCAGTCCGGGCCTAGTTGTTCTTAAAATACTGAATATCAACCAAAACTAGTCTGTTGCACCTGATGCAAGTTTAATCATTCTACTCCTCCCCCAAAGAAGAAAAAAAGTTTATAAGTTATTTATGTTTTTTCGCCATGTGGCTTTGCGTCTTGTGAAGGAGCACTCTACCGAATAAACACTGCCTTATGATATTATTACGATAAAAAATCAACTATGAGTAACTGGCAAGCTCGGGAAACGCTGAGTGCTTTTAAAATAAATCCCTATGTTATAAATATCAAAAGTAATAAATGAATAGAAACATACAAAGCTTAAAACAAACAATTTGCTGAAGCACGCTCACTACATAATCAACAGCTGGCCGTCCACGGGGGAAAAAAAAAAATGTTTACATTTGACTGGAGCCTTCTCATCGGCTCGCTTCCGAACTTTTAGCGAATGCAAGAAGTTTTTTACAAGTTATTTATTTATTTCTAGAAATTCGCCTTTGTGAATATAAAAATTGATATGTTTTATATGAAATCCGACACTGATTAATTCGAAAATGGAAATCGTAAGCTTCGTAAAATAGCGGTAAATACTTAAAAACATTATATGGGAAGGGGGATAAAAGGAGATATTTTCACCATTTATTCTCCCCCCGCTCACGAAATATATCCCAGGTCGATGCTTTTTTTTTTTCAGTGGTAGGGGGGGGGGAGAGATCGTGGATTCGGCGTTTCTTCCGTAAATTATATTAGTAATTTTGAAATTTGCACTTTTTCACCGATTTTTACAATTTTACGTGAAACTCCCGTTTTTTTACATTTCCACCGATTTTTACGATTTTACGCAAGACTTTTTAAATTTGGCATCTTAATGATAATTTCATTGAAACCAAGCATGTGTAAAATGCAGTTGCAATTATTATGATTTCAGGCTTGTTCCACTAAAAAATGAGGTGGCCACCCAAAAAATTCAGGCCATTGCAAAAGAGCTTGGAGAAGCTGAAGGGGGAAACAGATTAAAAAATTTTCTTTTAGAGATAAGTAGAGAGAGATAAAATAAATGAAATTAGTTGAGAGAGACAGACTTGAAAGAAAAAAACGAATTTCAGTTGAGACATACTGAGACAAAAAGAAATTTTAATTGAGACAAAAAGGGATTTTGATTGAGACGATGCTGAGACAAACTGGGGTTTTAGCTGTAGCATCCCTGAAGTAAGCTTAAATTGTTTTCATCTGTTGCAGGGGTGTAGCGAGAGTGTTGCTGATGGGGCTGCAGCAATCCCCGAAATGAGTGAACATAGGATTTGGAGAAAATTACGTATTCGTGAATAATTTCAAAAGCTTTTTCAGATTCCTATGATAGTGTATTTGAAAGTTCCTCTTGATTTCAGGAATTTGAGGTTCAAATGAAGACCCAAGCCAATTTATTTTTTCTGTAGTGTGTTTTTCCAACTTCAAAGATTTTAAACTCGGTTTAGGATTTTTAAAAATTTTCTTCCTTTTCTTACTCATTTTTATATGCAAACTTTTTTAGGCCAAAATGGGGGGGGGGCAACCCCCCCCCCTCAAAAAGAAAGAATATATCTTTATATATATTATTGATTTTTATAAGCTATACTGCATTCTAAGTTTTAAGTTCTCAGCCACCCCCTGCAAATATTCCTGGCTTCGCTACTGATCTGTTGCTTAAAAAATTTGATGATGACGTGCTTGATTTTTCTTAAAAGTGTGCTTATAAAGTGCTTGATTTTTCAATTGAAATTTGACTACTCACCCTGACACGCCTCATAAAATAGTATTCATAAAAATTCTGTAAATTTAAAGGAGCAATCCATCATCTTGCCTTGTGGATTTTCTAAAGTTAAGTTGCTAGCTGGTTTATAAAGAAAATAGAAAAAGGTGGAATAGTGAGATAACTTATAAAAAAAAAATAGAGGTGTATAATTTTACTTAGGTAAAAGGCAGTGTGCTGTACCATTACTCTCCTTTTCTGTGGAGAAATATAAACTAAATCTATGATTTTAAATTTCATCCTCTTTCATGTGTACTTACTATTGAATTTTTATTATAATTTGTGATGTTTTCTTTCCTCTGTGTTTACAATTAACTTTAAAATGTAATGGATTTAAATTCAGTGTATTTCTTTGATGATCTATTAATTTTGTTAGATTATTCAGTAAGGTTTTTAATGTATAAGTAATTATTGTTGTCAGTACTTTTCTTTTTTTAGTACCATGATGAATTTTGTTTAGTAATAGCTTAATAAAGACGTGAAGTTGTTCTGTTAATTTTAGAATTCAAATTTTCAATATGTTTCATGTCTTATTATAGATATATATTATTTTAGAACTTGTATGAAACTTGAAATTTAAATTTGATCTTTGTATTTATGAATTCGCTCATTATACCAAATATTTATTTCAGCACTTTCAAAGGAAGACATAGATATCTACCTAAAACCACAAAGAATGAAAGCATTGGAAAAATATTGCCAAAATCTTGGTGATCGTCAGTGTATAATGCCTTGTATTCCAGTTCTTGCAAAACTATTTTTTCGGCATCGTTTTGTTGGCATAGATATGGAAATTAATCAGCAGGTAAAATTTTATTCATGTTCTCACAACACAGATAATCATGATTTTCAGTGATTTTGTCTGATTTTTATATGTATAGATCATCAAACATCTATAGTTTTGGTAAGTTTTAAATGAATTATACTAATAACATTTCCTAGATTTTATATTACTTTATTTTTTTTTTTTTTTTTTTCATCGTGAAACAATTGTCTTGTGAAAGTTTTTTCATCAACATGTAGAAATTGTCATGAATATCTTTTGAGGAGTGTCAAGGGACTTAATCTTCTTTATTTTGAAACCTAATTTTTTTTTTTTAAATAAAAAGTGTGTTTAATACAGCATATAGGTAGTTGCTGGAGGCATCACAAATGAAAAATTTATGCAGATATTTAATTCCGTGAGCATAAGAGTTTTTTACATATCCATGAAATATACTGTAGTTTTGTTTATTCTAAGATTAACAGATTTCCTTTTTTTTTTTTTTTTTTTTTTTTTTTTAAAAAAAAAAAAAAACCTTCTTTTCTTCGTCCAGATTGACTAATTCTGATATCCATTTATTAAAAATTTTGGTAGGAAAAATGTCATTGAGTATGCTCCAGCATCCCAAAGAAATCAGACCAGATAAAACATCAACTCTCTGTTTTTATTTGAGCCTCCAACAATACCATAAAAGTAAATTTTAATTCTTTTTTCAAGTTTATTTATTTATTTATTTTAATTTCATTAAAGAGGGTGGGTTCTGTTAGGAATGAAAATGATACAAAATAATTAAGAAAATTTGAAACAAGCATGTTTTGACAAGGAAAAATATATATCTATTTATGGCAGCAAGCACAAGGAATGAACTTAGCATATCTGTTTCTATTGCTTTTCACATGCTATTCATACTAGATACATAATTTATATGATTTTAATTGCATTGGGTAAAGAAAAAAAGTTCTGTAACATAGAAAGAATGTTGTAGTATTCTTTATTGTAAAATCTTAAATGATAAAGGGTTTTTATTTTCTTTTTCTGCAGACTTGTGTTAATTATTTAATTCAATTTTAACAGCTTTCTAAGAACTCTTTTATTTTTAGAATTGGATAGTTTTAACAATCACATTGGGAATACCAAATAACTTGAACAAAAGCATTCTGGGACAATTACACCTTGTTTTATTTATATGAATAAAGGCTATGCTTGCTAGGAGATTGCGTGCATGAATGTTTTATATGTATCATAGTAATAATTTCTTAAATGTCTGTATTTTGTAGTTTATTCTGCTAGCAGTTGGATTGCAGCATAAAACAATTGAGGATATTGCCTCTGACCTTTCTCTTTCCACTACCCAAGTGAATGGGATGTTAGCCAAAATCATAAGAAAGCTGACTACCTACCTTGCAAATATTATTGAAAAAGCTGTTGAAAAAACAATTGCAGTTCGGAATGTAAATATGGAGCCTGTGTCTCAAACACTTGATGATGAACTGGTAATTGCTTATTTTAGTACTTAGCTTTAAAAAAAATAATAATAATGCAGTATTATTATTTTTTAGATTACATTTTTTTATTATTTCATTTTTTATTATTATTCAGTTTATTAGTGTTCATAATTTTGTTTGCCTGTCTGTGCCTGACCTACAATATTATAAAAATTTGGGTGATATTATAGTCCCTACTAAAATTTGTGTCAATAGCAAGAACAGCTTTCTTACAGTGACACACTAAATAATTTCAGTATATTATGATCTATGGGCAATCATTTTCAGTGCATTTTAGAAACATTTACCTATTTCAAGCAAAGTTAATAGTACTGATAAATAATAATAATAATGTATACTGGTGAGGTTTTATAAAAGAATAATCTTTGCCAAGAATAGTGTGTGTGTATATATATATAGCAGCATTTATAGCTGTTCTACAGGAGGAGCCAGCAAGGTAAATACATTAAAATCCATATAGCCATTGATTGTTTAAAATACAGTTTAGAGATGTCATTTTATTTCAAGTACAATAAAATTAGCATGTATTGTTAACATTTATAAGTTCTTATACTCTATAAAAAATGATGAATGTTATTGAGAAATATGATGTTGTGAAATGTTGAGGTCCAGACAAAAATTGTTCTCTTGAAAGCTGATTTTAGTTTTCTATCAGTAGGAATTTCAATCAGACTTTATTTTTGTCAACATCCAACTGTGCTAAATTAAACATTTTCTTCAGAAAAAGAACTTTGAATCCAAGAAGTACTACCTTCATCAAGTTTTGGAAAGTATCACACTAATAATGATTTTAATTCCTTTAAGTATTCAGATATTTGCAGTTTAATGTCACTGGCGTTGCAACTCATTTTCTTTCAGAAAATCATGCAATGTCTCGAAATGAGATAACATCAGCACGCTAACCTTAATGTTGAACAATTTCTATCTGAAATCAATTTTGGAGCTCAATTTTTTTCTCATGTGGGTTCTTTTGTGTATTTAAATTCATTGTACATATCTGCTCATTGTGCTCTTGCATTGTACATATCTGCTCTCTACATTTTCTCTTTGCAAATATCCTAGCAATCCACTGGCAACCCTCAGGGGGTTGTGTACCCTAGGTTGAGAACCACTGACTTAAAACAACAGGTCAGCCTGTCAATTTGTTTTTAAAAAAAATTACATTTTAAAGCTGGTGAAAAACATCTAGTGCATTTGTTTCATTTTCTATAACTCTTCTTCAAGTAGTTATACATGTGTGAGTAAATTATGTATGAAAATATTTTATAACAAACGTATTTGGTAAGATTTATTAAGTTTTTCATTTGTTTTCTAATTTTACTATTTATTTTGGCTTTAGATTTACAAAGATATTACAGTAGAACCTAGATTATCCGAAGTAATTGGGACCGAACCTACTTCGGATAATCGAGAATTCATCAATAATCATCTAGATTAATATGTAGTATCGTCATTGAACTGTTATTATGACTATTTTAACTGTTAAATAAATTGAAATTATGAATGAAAATAAATTTATATCTGAAACAAAAACTTACAATGATTTAAATAGAAACTTCATCTGGTGTAAATTGGCCATCCTTTGCCATGCAGCTTTATCATGAAGTTTTCTTTAAAGCATGAGTTCGGAGGAATTGCACTGTTCCTGTTGTTCCAACCAAAGAAGGCCTTTTGAGAAACACTCAAAAGCATCATTGTTACTGAGCTTATTTACACCAGAATCATTCTCATCTTCATCATCATCTTCTTCTTTTGGAGATTTTCGGACTTCTGCTATTAATTCTTCATCATTGAGCAACTGGAAGCCTGCATCTTCCATGTCACAATTCAACCAATCTGTGATTTCTCTATCACCACAATTTTCAAAACTTTCATTGTGCTAAAAAGGCTAGAAAACTCAGTAACACTATCTTTCACAATATCAGTAGCATTTTCATCTGCACCAGTTGAAAAAGTCAGCAAAAGTTTTTGCCTACTTTGTTTTAGTGTTGATTGCGGAATAGATTCCCAAGCGTCACTGATCATATAAATGCCATAGATTTAGGAATACCTAGATTGCTCATCCAATGTACCTAATCGTGTGCTTTTTGTTGCCAAAAACGCGCCCCATTTCTGCAACTATCATGGCTGCCGTCGATGTAAAACAGAACATTTGTTGCAATACTTCAGAAATATAAATAAGTTCAAGGGAAAATATTTCGATACGAGTACTTTTTAAAATACAGATTTACAAAGCCACGCATGCCACTATCATGGCTACCATTTGTAGTCAACAAGTTTTCTCTCGTTATGCTCAATCTAGAGATTCTATCTCAATCTATGATAAATGCAGTCTTTGATATTGACAGTTTTCCAAAACTCAATTATTGAAACTGCACCAGATTCAGAATCTCCTTCAAAAAGTAATTTTCTGATTCAATTCTTTCGGTAATGCCGTTTTAAAACCTCCAAGACACCCTGTTCCATAGGTTGCAGCAGAGTCGTTGTATTCGGGGGCAAAAATAAACACCGGATGTTTCGGGATTTCAAAGAGTTATCTTCTGGATGAGCCCGGACAGTTGTCAAATAACAAAAGCGCTCCATTCAAATGTTCTTTTTCTTGCCAAGATTTTACTGCAGGTACAAAAATATCAAAAAACCACTTTGAAAACAAATTGGAATCCATCCAATCATTTCTTTGATTTAAATACTGTACAGGAAGAGCAGATTTGTTTACATTCTTAAGACATCTCGGATTCTTACTTTTCCCAACAACAGCTAGTTCAAGCTTGTGGGAACCCGACACGTTGGAACAGGCTAATACAGTGACCCTATTTTTCATTCTTTTCCTTCCGGGAACGGAAGCTTCATTTACTGCAGCTAAAGATTTTTTCGGAAAGGGCTTTCCAATATAGTCTGGTTTCGTCGCAGTTGTAAATTTGATCTGGGGTTAAATTCTCATCTTTCATCAATTTTTCGATTTTTGCGACAAATGAATCAACTGCTGCGACATTTCCAGACATTTTTTCACCTTCAATATTGAGTTGTCTTATACCATGGCAGATTTTGAATTTTTCTAGCCAACTACTACTGGCTTTGAAGTCATCAAAACCGCCAAGCTTCGAGTTGAGAATCAAAGCTTTTTCTTGAATCATTGGCCCAGATAGGGGTATTCCTTCACATCTTTTCTGCACAAACCATTTGTACAAAGCCACATCTAAATCTGTATGATCAGCTAATTTCATTGTTTTTCGGAATTTGGTGCCTTTCCCGACATCAAATTCAGCAAAACACGTCTTAATTTTTTCAGAGTTCCTTTTCATCTCACTGACAGTCGACACGCCAACGTGAAACTCCTTTGCAAGTTTTGTCACAGCTTCTCCCAATTCTAGTCGAGAAACACTATCATGTTTTTCCTGTATGGTTAATATGATTCTTTTTCTCTTAATGGAAGCCATGATAAAAAAGAAAACGTGAGTATAAAAAAGTAAAGACAATGCGTAAGCTCTATCAGGTCCCCAGCAGGTCAAAACTACCAACTTCACTGATAGCACCAAGAAAAGAGGACAAACAGAAGAGCGCTGAAATTTCAAAAAATTCCTACTCTTCAACCATGAATTCTATGAAATTCTGGCCAGCTGCCAAAAGTGACCATACCCAAAAGATCGTCCTAGTAGGTGTAGAAAGAGAATAGTAAACAGGTTTTTTCTTCCTTTCTTCCTTTTCCCTTTTCTGGAATGGAATTGTCCACAAAGGATAAGTGATACAAAGTGACTCCTCCCCCTTTTAAAATTCTGCTGCAATGAAAATTTCTCTGTTCTTGAGATGACAAAAAAAGGTTAGGTTCTTTGCACTTGCTTACAATCAGAGGGTGCAATAACATTTGATTCTTCTGGGACTCGGCAGTATGACCCTAGTAGCTATAACTCATCAGTCGTTGAGAGGCAGGTGAGTTTAATCCGAGGAGAAAAAGCACGGCTTTTCATCCAAACGGCTTTTCATCCAAAAAAGGGGAAATTTCATCGGCAACTGGTACAAGATGTCCGCTCGGGAGGCCCATAAAGCCGATCATCGTTTCCCCATGACTCCGATGAAATAACGAAAAGTAACCGATGAGAAACCCATAAACTGTTTAAAATATATTTGTTAATAGTGAAAAAGAAAAGAAACCGATAAACTGTTTAAAATATATTTGTTAATGAAAAATAAATGACTGGCAGCAAAATTTTCAAAAAATGTACATTCTGTTTATTATGTTATCATTTTTTGGATGCTAACTTTCCATTTTTCTGAAGAAAAAAAAAAAAGAGGGGGGGGGGAATAATTTCTCCACCGGGCCCAAACCCTGAGCATATGGTGTCAGACTAGTGCTCTTCCACAAGGCCATCCAGACTTATCATGCATGAGCCCAAGATGGAAGTAGGGGTTATTTTATTCTCAGATTGAGACTTTGGGTGAAATTTTGGCAAAGTGCTGTTCAGCTATTATCAATATTAGTCAAATTATTCGATTGGTAAGAAATTAATTTCACTTTTTACCAATATATGTAAGTAGCAACAACATTCAAAATTAATAACTAAAAAACAATATTGCAAATTCTATAGGAATTTTAGTGTGATTTTAACTTTCATATTTCTTGGATAACTTTTAAAAATTAACTGATTTCTCTTCTTGCTGCTTACATTAAGGTTGTTTCAAAAGAGTTGCTCATTTTAATGAAGTTTCAGCTATTCTTATAAGGCAGTTGACGCTCAAATAGATTTTCTTTTCTTTTCTTTTTTTAAACACATTTTTTTTAATTATTAAAATATTACAAACAGTTTTATATAATAAACACTTACATTTTTTTGTAAATGTTTCTTTTCAAATTTAAATTTTGTGAGAGGGGGCAAGGGGGAGTACCACCCCTTGCCCCATCCCAATCCCATTATAGGAATTTGAAGTAAATTATGCGATTAATTCAAGAATTGTGCAAAATGTTCCTTAGATTATACAAAGGCACATCTAAATTACGCAAATATTTATAGGAATTTAGGTAAAATGTAAACCACTGGGTCACCTGCAAGTCCCAATGACTTTAGAGCTGCAGTTTCGGATAAAAAATTGTTTGTCGGTTTCCCATCAGCAAAATTGCTCTTCTAGATCACCTCTATGCATGAATAAAAATTGATCTATTGCAGAAAATCAAAAGTGCTCTTGCTGATGTCTTAATTCGATGAGTCGGTGAGTTAACGATGAGTGGATGAATGCCGATGCAGAAAACTAGCAGTCATTGTTACTAGGGGACCTTCCAAATTTCGAAATGGGTTGCGTTTTTGTTTAGAACAGGAATGTTTGAAAGTGGGGAAGAGTACACTCATACCAAGAATTGAGTTTGCGAAAAGGAAATCTATAAGAGGGAATTCCAAAATATTTATCTGCACTCACAGTTTGGAAAGGACGGCTTGCATACAAAAGGAATGTGGGGGGGGGGGAAACTTCTAAAATGTATGTTTGTTAAGAGAAAATTTTGGATGATAGTAGAAAGTGAAAAAAAAAAAAAAGTGAAGGTGAAACCGACTTCGGTTAATGGAGAGTTTCAGATAATCGAGGTTCTACTGTAGTTAGATTATAATGCACTGAAAACTACTGTCCAGTGGTGGGAAAAACTACTTTTTTTTTGTAGCGCGCTACAACTACCGCTACTTTTCGAAAAATGTAGTTAACTACAACTACAACTACTTTTTGACAAATGTAGTTAGCTACACTACTTTTGAAATGTAGTCGCTACTTCGCTACTTTTTCGCTACTTTTAGGAGACAAATTTTGCTAACAGATTCAATTTGCATTACATTCATATTTAAGGATATTTATATCCTAATTAGAGAAAACTATCGATATCTAAAGCCTTGGTTTTCTACTCGCGTCCAGCGTGATTAATGACCTCAGCGGGTGTCTCTCGCGTCCAAAGAACGCGTTTATTAAAAGGTGGTTTCCTTGTAGCGTTGAGCGCCGCAGATTTGGTGGACGCACGAAAGACTCCGGGCACCTTTTCGCCTTTAATTAGAAAAAACTATTGCTCTAATAAACAACTACCAGGCGAGTATTTGAGCAGGGGGAGGCGGGCTCCCTCCGAAAATGTAAAGCAATTATTAAAAAGGAGCTATTTTGAAACATTTCTTTTAACTTTAGAACAATAAAGTTTAAAATACCGAATCGTCCCCCTCCCCCCGAAATGGAAGCCTATATATACGCTACTGGCAACTACTGCTAATTATTGAAGTATTGCTGAAACTAATTAAGTTTTAATACCTCTATGATAAAAATAAATTGGGAAAGTGAGCTCTGAAAGCATGAGAAAAATCATGAGAACTAAAAAAGTTTTTAAAAATATAATAATAAAATGGATGTCTGAACGGGGAAAAAAGGCCCGTTTTGAGACCCCTTTCATGATGTACAAACATTCTAGTTTCTTGAGCACAAATCAAAATTAATGAGTATAAAGGCCTTTTTTCATGACTTACCAAATTAGTGATTTATGACGAATGACCCGTGTGAACCATGTAATATTGTATAATTGTTTTAATTGGAAACATCACATATGATATGCATATTATAAAATAATGAAAACAATTACTAATTAAATTCATGATATATCTATTTAAAACATTGCATTAAAAAAATCCTCTATATATGTTAAAGAAATTTTAAAAGTTATTATCATCAACACAACTTTTTCTTTGTGTTAGGTATAAAAGAATTTTATAGAATTATATTGTTATTTTAAGGCTAAGAGAGAGATAAGTCTCTAAGGATTTTACAAACTATTAATTATTAATAGAAATTCTCATATTTTCGTATTAAATTCTGAAAATTATTACACAAAAAACCTAATAATTTAAATATAATAGACACTTTAAAATTTTAACGAAAGAAAGCAGAATTTCAACATATTCATGGAAGACTGCCATGCCTCTAGTATAAAATAAAAACCACATAAATTTATTCAAAAACATGTTTATTAAATTTTAACAAGAGCTGGATCTCAAAATTGTTATCCGCCAAACATGATCGTCGAGGAGAAAATGCGTCCAATGCAATCGAAAACAATCTTTGTACAGATGCACTGGACGGCACGCCAGTGTTAGTTTTTTTGAAGGCTTCTTTCATATACGTGTACGCCGAAAGCAAAGATAGGGGTTTAATTGGCTCTGACAAGAACCTTGTAAGTTCTTCCTCGTAACTATTTCGAGTGCATGCGAAAGAGAAATTAAAAAAACCAGAAAAGTCATCATCCATGGGCTGATCCTCGATACTGATATCTGAAGTTGTCGGAAACATATTCTGGAGGTATTCCTCCATCCATTTTTTTGGCTTCGGTCTTCCTCTCCTCCTCAATCCAGAATAGTTTGAATCTGGGATGGAAACAAGCTGAGAGAACAGTTTCTCTGTCCCACAGCAAATGACTAAATCTCGTTTCCACCTGACAACTGAAGATTTTGCGCCCCCTCCTATTTTTAAAAATGCAACTAGGTAGCTTTCATATAGCATTTAGCGCCCCTTGGCCGATACTGCGCCCGGGTACAGTTGACCTTCCTTGCTCCCCCGTAGCCAGGGACGGCCCGACACGGTAAGCAAGGCATCGGAGTGCCATATTCGAACTAAAAAACTAAGGAAAACTTAATCTGGAGCATAACACGGGGCTTCTTTACGTTTGCAGGGAGGCTCCACGTACCCTAGATCAGCTCTTGCACCTAGCTACGCCACACATTTAGGTATAAAAGCTTTCAGGGGTTAAAATGAGGATTTCAACTTCAATAATATACGGACTGTCAAATATGCTTGGTGCTCTGAAACTCATTGACAAAAAGTTAGAGTGGTAAAGGTAAATAAGACGGTTATGAATCACGTAACAATGTAGGGTTTGATAAGTCGTCCTCGAGTACCTGTTAATAATTTATTTTTACGCAGAAAGTTAACTAAAATTCACTATTAACATGATTGATTACTACTGTACATTGACTAAAAGATTTATTATTAAACAATTATTAACAGGTAAATGAAACCATTTCCGACATCCACAGTGCTATATTATTCTGAACAGCCTTGGTAGAGATGGCGCCCGGTGCGGTCGCACCGTTCGCTCTACCTTAGGACCGAATCTGAAAACTGTCACTACAAACGAAGAACACTGTAACCGAGGTCAGCAATATTTTTAGCCCCTGAAATAATATCTTGGATGCATATGCTTATACCTTTTGTCCCTTTTCAACAAACTCAAAAAAGATAAGGTTATCAACTCGTAAAAAAAAAAAAAAAAAAAAAAAAAAAAAAAAAAAAAATGTGTACAATTTCTACATATTTACTTTCTTTTTTTCAGTTTCAGGTTCCACGAAAAATGTACTAATCAGTTTTTACACTTCTTTGAGACAAAAAACATTCGAGTTGTAGAACATAATCACGTGATTAATTAATGTTTGAAAAGCTACAATACTGCAGAACTGTCATTACTCTTGTGGAAGTTGAACACACCACCAGGACACAAGATTAATAAAGAGTGCCCAAACTCAAATAAGTGCACTGTAACGTCGAAAAATGACCAAACCTTAATATAAATAAACTTAGTAAAACTAAGCATAAATAAAATTGTTGTTCAATGCATCGATCATAAGGAGGAGGCAAAGAGAAAATTAAAAATGTCGGTGACTCTCCCAGAAGCGGTCTCGGTGCTTTCAAGAAAATTCCTGTGAGAAAACCGTAAGTTTTTCTCACGCTTCGTAGTTTTCCGTAGATGGTGAGTGAGAGGATGGGGGGGGGGGATCGCTAATTGAGAGGACTGACTATATATCATGTCAGATTTGAAAGGATATCGCCTAAAAGGAAGTTCACGGAATACTGGACACTGAATGATTGGCAATCATCCTGGCAAGTGGACACTACACTGTATTTATGGGCGCAATTAAAAAAAAAAAGATCAAAGAAAATTAATGATGTTACAAAAGCATACAATTTACAGATATGTAAAATTCCTTTTCGAAAGCAAAAAATACTCATTTTTATGTTGATTTATGTTGCAAACACGCAATAGCAGTCAAAAATATGCAGACCCTGATCAGACACAGAAGGGGCCCCGGGGCAAAAAAAAAAAGGTTGTTTTGGGCCCCTATACTATTACAGACATTTTAACTTATTTGTGATTGTTTTCTATTTTCCCAGCATAAAAATAAAACATTTCAAAATAATTCTAAAATTAAATTAAAAATTACCCATGTATTTATACTCATTTAGAACAAGAATGTGCATTTAAAATTGATTTTAATATTTTTTTAATCCATTTGTATTATTAGCGTATGTGTGCGCTGAGTTCCACCTGCCAGAAAATTTTCTTTTCTTCATCATAATATTTTTAAAAATGCTAACTAATGGATATTTTGTGATAAGTACATATGGCCATAAATTTTCAATAACGCCTTTAATTTCTATTTTATTGATCTAGTCTTAGAAACCATTATCATTGTGTTAGAAAGAAGAACAGAAAATAAGTCTCGAAGCCTTTTTATTGTTACACAATTATGATATAGATAAAGGAAATTTAGCTTAATAAAAATTATTATTGCAGCATATTTAAATTTAATATACAATAAATGGAGGGATTTGCGAGGCCTTTATTTTTCAGGGGCTCACGGGCCCACACGCCCGTGTGATAATGAGACTCTCGAGGCCCCATCAAAATAACCTCTGTTCAACTTTGGACCTCTCTTACCTTCCTTTTTTTTCCTCTTTATGGCAGATTGGTGATTCTACAAATAATACTGAGAACGATAAAAAGAAAAAAGATGCACAATGTCAGGCTTCCGCTTCAGGCAAAGCAAACCCCCTCACCCCCCCTCGTGTGCGTGTGTCCCCTGGGAGGGGGGGGCGGGGGAGTGATTGGGTGTCTTTCAAGCATCAGTTTCAGTTATGCTTGGAGTCAGAAGAGAGAGAAATTGCACCACGGGATCAATCGCCGGAAATGATGACACGGCAAAAGTAGCTTCCAAAATTCGCTACAAACTACTGTTTTTTTGTAGCGCGCTACACGCTACACTACTTTTTAAAAAAAGTAGCGCGCTACACTACAAACTACAAAAAAAAGTAGCGGCTACTGTAGTTTCGCTACAAGTAGCGCGCTACTCCCCAGCCCTGCTACTGTCAGACTTGAGAACTGCTTCAGGTCAGGAAATGGAAAAAAAAAAAGTCACAAATGTCTGGAAATGGTCTCATAATATAGGGTTGCCATCAGTCAGTAGTAGTTGTAATGTTTCAGAACAATTTTTATTGTTGTTTAAATATTTAAGTATTTCTTTTGTACTGAATATGTTCCAGCAAAAGAATATAATCAATTTAGAGTAGAAGACTCAAATTTAAATCCTCAGTAAGGCAGGCCCATTGCTAGAACATAAATACTCAAAAATGGGGTCTCAAACCTTTACTGAGGAGGCTTACATTATAAAGGGTGTTTCTACATTTTTATCCTAATTTTGGGATTGTTCAAGCAATGTTTGAAGTGCAAAGACTCTTTTTCAATATGTTCTGTTTGATAGTCCTTCTTCTGGACTAAATGTAATTCTGTATTATAATTTCTACAGTGGAGAGCATTTTGTAAAATTTCTTGAGTAAAGATTTAATTCCGCTTCCACTACTTTCAATTCTGGTGGATTTGTACTCAAAAAGAGCTCTTTTTAATAAATCAAAGTCAGGGACATATCCAGAAAAAAATTTTGCTGGGGGTCCAAACGGAACGGTGGAAAAGGCAGGGATTGTTTACTAACAACAGTAATTATGTATTTTAGCTTTTTTTTTTATGCAAGAAAGCTAACTTATCCTTTACATGTAAGTCAAAAAATACTCTGAAAGGGTCATCAAAAAGTCCGTTGAAGGTTCAGATATGAAAAATGTTACATCTGGTAGACACCCTGTAGATGCTTTTAGTAGAGTTGTTTGTCACTTTAAGAAACAGCTGTAGTCCATTTTTGGGTAGATGTGGTATATATTTAACATACTTTTTAAAAAGTATGTTAACTAAGTTTCCCTCAAAATACCCTTACAAGAAAAGTATTAGCTGTGTTCCTATAATTATGCTATCAAAATGAAAAGAAGGTTTAAAAAAAAAAAAATGGACAAATGATACTTGAGTAATAAACTTTTTCCCAATTTTCTGTATTCTCTTATAAGAAAAATATACCTTATTGCAATAGAACCACACTACATCACACCTCAAAATATTACATAATGAATTATATTGAGCGAAATAACCATGTTCTCCATTGTTCATCTAATTTGTTCTATTTTATAAAATCCAGTTAGTATCTTAAAATATTTTACAAGGAACCGAATATGTTACTGTAGTTTTATAGTGACTTACAAGTTATCTCAAATAATTTACTATATTTTTGAGTGATAAAAATGATTGAGTTATTTACTTAAAAATTGTGTATATAAATTTTCCAGGAAGAGGCAGCACAAAAAATTAAACAAAAGCAAATGGAAGATTTAAAAAAGCTCAAAGAGATGGACTTTTCTGAGTATGCTATTAAAGGATCTGAAGATGACTGGGAAAAGGCTCTTCATAGTGGTAGGAGGACTTTGGTTAGCATAAAAAGGTATGCAGCAATTTTATTCTTCATATGCTTTAATTTTTAGTGCATTGCTAGTTTAGATTCATACGAGACAGCAGCCATGGTTTAATTCTTGGTTTAAATAAATGCATTTTGTTTCATCAATGATGTATGTTTTGTGTAATAATTTTGAGCGGAAATCAATGGAATGTTACAAAATCAGTATGCATCTATTTTAATAAAGTGATTATTCTTTTCTCCCCCCCCCCCCAGAGATCCTTTGTATTTCTCACCTATCTAAAAGAAATAATGTATACCTGTATCCAGAGCCTGATTTAAGAAGAGTTCTGAATATCTCTTTTGGAAAGATACTCTGGTTCTGGAGTCGTTTGTGTAAAGCAGAACTTTAAAATTTCTTTGTCTCTTTTGTGCAAAACAGTCAGGCCGACAGTTTCTCAGGCTTTTTAGGTATCAATGTTGTTGATCTAATCAATACAGTTTAAAGTTGATGAAACTCGAGAATTAATGTATGGCATTTGTGTGCCAAATTCCCTGAAGGTTATGAACTCTTTTTTTTTTTCTTTCTTATGTTATATATTTTAATTTTATGTATAAAAAATTTTGATTTTTGAATTAACATTATGAATAACAGGTTAATAGTTTATGATGAATGGCAGAGTTTTGGTATTAAATGAAAAGATTAAATTGTTTATACATTAAGTGATTTATTTGAAAGTATTTTTTAAATAGAGGATGAGCTTAGGCTTCATGACCATATTATGCAAGTTGGCCCAGCCTCTATTAAAGAATGAAATTTCTAATGAAGTTTTCCTAAATTCATAAAATATTAATTTAAAAGAAAAGGTCAGACTTGCATTAAAATATTAAAAGGTTAAAAATACATTAAAATCCGACAGGTAGCAGCTTTCAGTCGTGGTCACTACCTTCTTCAGTCCCTGTTTCAGACTGCTCTGCTCTCTTCCTCAAAACTTCGGGGATGGAGCGAAGTTTTGAGGAAGAGAGCAGAGCAGTCTGAAACAGGGGCTGAAGAAGGTGGTGGCCACCACTGAAAACTGCTACCCGTCGGATTTTAATGTGTTTTTAACCTTTTAAATATTCATAAAATATTTTTGTTGAATGATCTATCTAATGTATGCCGTATTTGCTATTGACCAGAAAATTCTCATCAGTGTGAAATATCTTAACATATGGAATTATTTCATTTGCGAGGGAATTTTTGTGTCACATGATGTAGATCTATGCAGACATAATGCAAGGGAGAAACAAATGCTTTCAAACAAGTTGTGCTTCTTTCTTACCAAAAATGTATAGTACAGGGTTGCCACTGGTCAAGGAAAACCTGGAAAAGTCAGGGAATTTCATTTTGGCAAAAAAAAGTCAGAGAGAAGTCAGGGAAAATTGCAAATTTTGGCCCAAAACCTGGAAAAACCTATAATTTTGACTGGTAAATCAGTGTTTGTAAACAAAGAATGTTTAATCTTACTTTGGGAAGCTAAAAATATTAAAGAACATATGCAAAGTTGATGTCATAAACATAAAAAATAGCCTGGATTTTTATCACATGATGGACTGGAAAACCTGGAAGTCAGGGCATTTTTGTTTTCAGAAATTGAGTGGCAACCCTGTGGTATATCAAGAGAGTCCATAAACAGGGTTGCTACCGATCATTGAAAATGTGGAAAGCCTCTGAAAGCTGAAATTTTAATTTGACAAAACAAGATTATGGAAAAGCCAGAAATTATTGCAAATTCTGGCTAAAAATTTGTGATATCTCAAAATAATTCTTTTGTCATCAGTCTTGAAAACTGCAAATATGATTCAACGTAAGTTTGCTACAGGTTAATGATGCATGTTATTCATATGGCAGTTGTAAATTATATGTATATCATAACAACATAATCTAGGAATTTTGGTCAAGAAATTGAGAGGCAGTCCTGTATAAACAAAGAAATTTTATCACCTACATGTATTCTCTAATGATTTTTATTGTAGATCAGCTATATTTATAGCATTGTACTATTCTTTTTGTTCCTTTCAGCCTTAAAAAAGCTCCTGAAGATAATGGCGAAGAACTCTCTTCTCGAGAAAAAAATAAAACTTTCAAACTTAAAAAAAAGGGCTTGAAAAGGAAAAGGTAGTTTTATGTATAAAGAAAAAAAAAATTGTAAATAACATTTGTTAAGCATATTTATTTTTCCATTAAATTGTTGAGATTATAATTTTAGTTGTTTCTGTCCTTATTTTATGTGTGTGATAGCTAACTAATTTTAGGGCAATGTAAAAAAAAAAGAATTACCATATAGAGAGCTACAGAGTTTAAATTTTTGCTGTATAGAGAGAACAGTTAGTTATTCAAAATATCAATCCTTATTCTTGTGATTTTGTAACACTTGATCTAACCAGTTGAGCCACTTTAAATTTAAATAAGCAATTGGTATGCAAAGCTTTTTCTCTTTATTTGTTATAAAATACTATTAAATACATAACAGATTTAAAAATTAGCAGTGAACAGATTTATAGTTTCAGCAAAACTGAAACTTAAGTTTCATAGACTTAATTTTATGCCTTTATACCACAAAATATAAAGCTGGTCATCCAATAGCAATTCGTTTTCACAACTGTAGATGGGATTATCAGTATAAAGTTTATGAAATTGTTGAGAGTTTGCAATTCAAGTTTAATACAAGGATTAATTTATAGTTACCTAACAAAACTACAAAAGGCACACCATCCATGTATACTGTTAAACACCTACAGTGCTCTTGTGCCTTTTAAACCATGGACCCTGGGATATAAAAGTATATGCCCTGCCAGTGTTTATTTCACCAATCAAACTTAATTCTCATTAACTTATTGAAGAGATTAAATGGTAAATAAACATTGCTCATCTTAAGAATTGAATTTTACACTTGTGACATTGTAACTGATTATATTTAATATTATGGCTTCTGTTTATTTAATTGAGTAAATTATGGGAAGTCAAGCCTTGCAGACTTATATTACTCTGAATTTATGGATTCAGATTCCAAAGTCTAGCTGTTATCAATCTGCGGCAGATCATGCATTCTTTGAGAGAAAAATTGCAAATCCCATTTCTAATTTATTGGAACTGTAAAGACCAGTGGTTGTACAGAAAGAGGCTCAGCAGGTTAAACCTTCATATGAATCTAGTTTGTTTCATTCTGAGGAGGATTTGTATATCGGCAGGGGAACCAGGGTCTAGGGCTCTTCAATTTCAACTGTCCAAAAATTTTCTTTCTTTTTTTTTTTTTTTTTATTTGTATATATATATTTGTTTTTGTATGTATTTGTTAATGTGTATCTTTTTTCTTAAACTTTAATTTAAAATGAGGCCATTTTTTATATTTTTCACCACATAGCAACAATAAGCAATATCAAACTCTCTTTAGCATTTTTCCTGAGTATAATGACTGCATATTTTGTACTTATAGATTATAGCAACTACTAAAATTCAGTCGCCAAGTGACCAAGGTATGTTGCCAACATGGTAGTGGTGAAATCTTATAACATTTGCAGTCCTGAAGTATAGCTGTAATCTTACCATAATCCTTACATCACTGAGCAAGTTCTGTGGCCTTTATAATCCACAAGTACTCGCATTTTTCATCATACTAACCACTCACCATAATATACCCACAATCAAAACAACAAGCCTCTACAATAGTAACCATCGAAAAGATGAAATTTCTGCAAGGTTCTTATGTAGAATGCAAATCACCCTGGTTATCCTATGCTGCTTTGGCCTGATAATAACTGCCTCCAATGCAGGTCCCAAGACTCTGTGAATTCCTGAATCTTCCACTGCAAAAATGATCAAGAACAGACTAGAATGGCTGCATTCTACTGGTCACAACAGCAGTCAATACTTCCTCCCAAATTAATAGTGAAAATTGACTCCTCGGAAGTTTGCTCACCCACTAAAATACAGTAAAACTCTATCAGTGACCACCTGTATTAAGTGTCCAACTTTCCCATCGACCAATTCTTTAACCCTTAACACGCGGTGTCCTCGCCATGAGTAGAAGTCTGCGCTGCACATAAATTCGCGGCGGCGGCGTAATGACCTCAGAAACCCGGCAACGGCGTGAGAATATTTTTGAAAAAGAGCATAAAGAAAATAGGTGTATGCATACAGACACACACATATATGTATAAATTGGAGCTAAAATGAGACCTTTTGAGATTAGAATGAAGACCAGAGTTTTTATGAAAACTAGTCTTGAGTATGATGTTGTGCGATTACAGCCAATTAGCTGCACGTGGGCTCTCGGCCAAGGGATGGGGTATAGATAGGGTTGCCAGGACGCCAAACCAAATAGCCGGTCAGACCAGCCAGTTTGGCCGGACATTTGGGTAAAAAGGCCGGGCAGCCTACACTATTGAGGATTTTGTCTCAGTATTAATAGGTACGACAAAACAATTGTATGTTAAATCAAGCTTTTTTGATTATTACCATGAATCTTGTTAAACTCTAATGAAATATAAATAACATCGAATACCAAATCAGTTCAAGTACTTTATTACTAATCAACCAAAGTCACCAGTAAAAAGCCTTACAAAAGGCAGACACCGTTAAGTTTGGCCGGACACGCAATCAAAAAGCCTAACTATGTCCGGCTTTATCCGGACGCCTGGCAACGCTAGGTATAGAGATCACTATTGTGTTAGAGCTCGGGCGGGCTCGATTATATTTCTTTAATTTGTACAAACGGCGAAATTTATGATATTTTATCATGAAGTAATCATCTTTTATTTATCTATTAGCTGAAATTTCGGGCTCGGGCTCCGACTTAAATAATATCAGTTGGGCAGGCTCGAATTAAGTACTCGGGCTCGGGCTTTAAAAAATGAGCTCGAACTCATCCCTAGAGGAGTGCCCTCCGTAGGCGTCTTTCTAAGGGGTCCTAACCCATATCTACGCTAAGCTTCGAAGGAAACCACGGAAAACTACGAACAGTTAACTCGACGGACGTGACTTGGTTTAGAACCAGGCCCCTTCCATCTCCCAGTTCAGAGCGCTATGCGCTTGGCCACTGGTGGGCCCCAGAGTATGGGCTTGCCGTTTTGGTACACTTTTAGAAAAAAATTTCTGCTGCAAAACTAAAACAATAGATTTTATCAAAATCGAGTAGGTTTATGTTGTTTATATGCACATTCACAATACATTTAGTTATCACTATACGAATGATACGTTATTTGCTTGAAAGCATTTTTTTCCTCCATAACCTTCTCATGAATCATTCCAAACCTATAATGTTCTGTTGAGGTACTATGCAATGCTTAAGCAGTTTTTAAAGGAATCAAATTACGCCATTTACTCAAAAAATTTAAATTCTATCTTTACAAGTGACTAGCGTTAAGAGGTATCCAAACAAAAATAAGCAACTGAAAGTTTAGGTACAGTTTTTCTTTTTTTTTTTTTTTTTTTAAGTTTTGAAGGGATTGTACGCGGTGGTGTAAAATCAGCGTTTTTCGACGGCGCGCCGGCCTAGACCTCGGCAGCGGCGACGCGGTACAAATGCCCAGCGGTGGCGGTGCAAACCTCTAGCCGTGAGGACACCAAACTCTGACGTTTTGACTGTTGCCAGTCACGAAGAATAGATTTGATTTCTATAAAAATAGTTGCGGGTGACATAGCTCCACGAGAATACTTTGCTTTTTAGCACGTCATTTCCCGTAAAAAAAAAAAAAATGTCATGATTATTTTTAACAGCACTGACATCTGCTGAAAAATGGAAGAGCGCGAGAACAGCTGGGTAGATTGCCCAATGCTGAAAAAAGGGCAGCCGTTGCCATCGCTCAACTTAACTACCAGCAAGATGGCAGGCGATCGAAACATTCATCGCATGCCACAGATCTAGAGACCCTTTTTGACGATAGCTGGCTGTGCTTGCTGTCGTCAAAAAGGCTCTCTAGATCTGTGGCACGCAATGAATGTTTCGATCGCCTGCCATCTTGCTGGTAGTTAATTGAGCGATGGCAACGGCTGACCTTTTTTCAGCATTGGGAATGGGCTGTGCCTCAAAGGGTTAAGGCACCAATTTTTTACCCTATATGCTTAGTGTTAAAAGACCTCTAGAAGAGACCACATAACCCTTTATAAGTGACTGGACACAGTTCCCTGTCCGAAAATTTTCTAGCATTTTTCAGAAGTCTAAAGAAAAACCACATTTCAAACCAATCTCTGTACTGTAAATCGACAGCAGGTGCAAGCACATGCACATATCACGTATGCATGTTATATGTTAGCAGACCCTGATTTTCCATTAGGCCCAGGCCTAGGGTCCCCAAATGTAAGGGGCCTCCCTAAATAAAATACCAGTTCAATTTTTCTTAATTTTATCTTTTTTAATAGCATATTTTTATATCCTTTCAAATTTTTTCAAACAATATTTTAAACAAGCTGCCAATCTGCTGAATGACTGGATGGCATTTATAACCAGGGGTTGAAAAAAGTTTTAAATTCTTAGGTATGCACTAGGTGGAGCGAAAAAAAACCTTTATTTCAAAATTCACACTGCCTGAGTCATTAAATGGTGCGAAACTGATAAGAAGAAAGTGCTTCCAAATTTCAGCTCAAAATATTGTCATCTTCAGGTTCCACAACTCAAGCAAATATATTTCTAGCTTATTTTTATTAAAATAATAATGTTAAATTAATTAATTGAATAATTAGTGATGTTTTCATTATTAAATTGCTTTATTAATACGTTATTATCATATGTCAGTGCTGGAAATTGTAGATTTAGAAGCAAACGTCAACTTAGGATCTGATTCAGTAATAGAATATACCTCAAATGACGACGATTTCGTCAGTCAGGAAGCCAAATGATGTCGGGAAACGACTGACGATGAGATTCCCTAAATCTCCAAGACAGACCAAATGCCCGAACTAGCCGTTGTACGTGATAGATCAGGTGTATTGGAGTATTAATTATTCAATTAATTAATTAAACATAATTATTTTGATAGAAATTCATAAAGACTAAAAAAGACACTTGGAATATATTCGCTCTAGGTGTGGAACCTGAAGATGGCAATATTTTGAGCTGAAATTTGGAGACAGTTTGTTCTTATCAGTTTCGCACCATTTAATGACTCAGGCAATGTGAATTTTGAGAAAATGTGTTTTTTGCTCCACCCTAGTATGCACCCATCCTGAGTTAAGCCTAGTTTGTGGATAGTCAAGAATTGTCTAAATCGGGCCCTTATAGGTTAGATTAGATATATGTCTAAGAAACAAGGGATTTTACCATTGGAGCAGTGAAATTATGTAATTGACTCACATAAAAAAAGAAATTCACAGAGGAAGCTAGCGGTCACTTTTGGTTGCAGGAAAATCCAAAACGCAAATTTTAAAGCAAATAGGTTTTACAGGGTTTGTCTACAAAGTTTCCAGACTAGTGTGAGAATACAAAATTTATTAAACATTTTTGTACAGTGAACTAAAATTCCTCGAAATATGACCCTTGGAAATCAACACACCCCTGCCAGTGTTTTTTCCATTGTTCATAGGCTCCTTGAAAGTCTTCACGCGCAAGGCTGTTAAAGGACCTTGTCGCAGCTGCCTGGATCACTGGAATCGTGTCAAATCGCTTCCCTTTCAGGTCTTCTTAATCTGTAGAACATTTTAAAAAAAAAGTCGCAGGGAACAAGGTTGGGGCTGTAGGGGGCTTGCTGCAATGTTGCCATGTTGTACTTAGCCAAAAGTTTGGAGGCAGCAAGCGACATGTGAGAGGGCACATTGTCATGATGAACAACCCAATCGTCCTTGATCTCTGGGCGTATGCAGTGGACTCACTCCTTCAAATGGCTGTAATGTCCTGTAAGATGACGGTCCGTATTTAAAAGTTTGCGCACTTTCACCAGATTTTCCTCAGTTCGGCTTATTGAAGGTCTCCTAGCACGGTGATCATCTTCAATGTCCTTGCAGCCATTTTCGAACCTCCTGTGCCACATGAAAACCATTGCAAATGACATTGCCTTTTCTTCGTAGGCCTCTTGAATCATATGAAAAGTCTTTGTTGCAGTTTTCTTCAGTTTCACACAGAACTTTACTGAATAAAACTGCTTCAAATGACATTGCATTTTTCACGAATGTATGAAGAGTATCAAGATAAATATTCTTTTGTCCGATGCAAAACATAAAGTTGAGGGAGGAGTACTCTCAGAGACAGAAAAACAATGAAACAATCTAGAATTTCTAAACATTTTATCAAAATTAAAAAATATTTTAGTGTAATTACTCTCATATTAGTACAGTAGACACCAGTTATAACATACTCTCATGGACCTAAAAAAGGTAGTACGTTATAAGCAGTACGATTCAATATTACACAAGAAAAGAAAGTAGGCTTGTTGAAATTGTTAGTTTTAAATGCCACTACTGTATAGCTTTGCTTATACTTCATAGTGAATAAATAAAGTCTTACTTCACTCTTAGCTGCCAAACATGTAGCATGTGTCTTGTTATTGATCTGCAAGCCGTATTCTCAGGTATGTGTTTGATATTTTAATAGGGTATGGGCCCAGGTAGTTTAGAAAGAAATTTAATGTGTTAAATATTAGTAACAAGATATAATTTGATTTTAAGAATAACTTTTAAAATTAAATTAACTTGTTCTTAAAATTCTTAACTTGTAGGCTAGTAAATTGTTAAATATTAGATAACTTGAAAGAAATAAATTAATTCAGTGGAAAGATATCTTAAGGTTATTGTATTTCATTTAGCTTGCTAGCTTAGAAATGAAATTAAGCATGGTTGGGAGAGAAGGCTCTTTCACTCATAGGCAGTTAATTGGTAGAGCCAATTACCTAGATTGGAAATTTGCTATGAAGATGTGTTTAATTAAAAAGGATTTGTGGATTTATGTTGAAACTGTATTTGTGGGGAACACAAGAAGATTCAGCAAAAGATACCAAAGCCTTGTCCAACATTGTTGTAGGGGTTAATGAATCAATTTTCAATGATATTAGGGAACTGACTAGTGGCAAAGTAGCTTGGGAAGTATTAGCTCAAACTTATGATGATAAAGGAATTACCAAAAAGGTAATTAGTAAACACATATTACACAGATTGCAAAGACATAACTGAATTTTTGCACAAAATGATATCAGCAGCTAAATTCTACTGGTATTAAAGCTGATGAAGAGCTAATTATTTTAGCTAATTTGCCTGAGAGATTTGATCCGCTTATCAGGGCCTTGAAAAATTGTGGGGAAGAAATAATAGTTGGACAATGTAAGAAATGGCTGAAGATACTAAGTCATCTCTAGATAATGGGGAAGAGCAAGCTTTTTTCAATGAAAAATTAAAAGTAAAAGGTCTTTTAAGGGAAAAAGTTTCAAATGCAATTTAGTCGGGCACAAAAGCTCTGATTGCTATAGTTTGCAGAGACAAAAGGGTGGAATTAATGACAAATATTAGAAAAAGTTGGGCAAAACTATAATAAGAATCAAGAAACATATATCAGAAAGTTATGTAGCTAGTTCCAATTCAGATACTAATGTCTGGTACATGAACTCATGTGCATCTTATCACATGACTCCTCATAAAGAGTTAATTGGTGATTATAAGAAAGCCAGCATTACTCAGATTAAAACATGTAGTTCTATTATTGAAGTTGAGTGTGATGGCAAAGTAATATTTAATAACATTCAGAATGTTTCAAATGACCAATTGCATAAAAGATTAGGCCATCCAAGTGATGGTGGAATGGTGAGATTAAAAGACATGGCTGAAAGTTTTTCATTTAGTGGAAAGTTATCAGATTGTACATCTTGTATCAGAGAGAAAATGCATAGACAATCATTTCCTAAGGGTAAAGCTAAATGTCAGGGGGTTATGTCAGGGTACCGCTCCGGAAAATCTGGAAAAAGCCGGGAAATTGGAAAATGGGTCCGGAAAATTCACCAAAAGAATCAATTTTTTTTTTCGTGTCTATTTTTTTCTTACACTTTCTCTCTAATTGTCAGACTGGAAACCGAAAGCAACTGCAACACATTTTTCGGACCACGAAAGCATCAAGCGATGTGTTTGTGTAAGGAGGGGAAAATGGGGGACTCATCAATCGTGACGGGAGGGTAAAAGACAAATTAGCTGACTTTGTAACTTATATCTTAGGACCGTATTTCCAAGAACAGTTAGTAAATTCTATCAGAAAGTGCAACTACTTCTGTTTCTCAATGGATAAAAGCTTAATCCTGTATACTTCAGTTAAAATTGATTTAAAAAAGTTGTACAAAATATGCAAATATAAAGACAAGGGAGGGGCATTGTACAATTTCCCCAAGTAAAATGCATTGGTCAGGAATTTTTTTCTCTGGACTTCCCAAAAGTCAGGAAATTGACTTTCAGAAATCTGTTAGACACCCTGAATGTGCAAAAGATGTACTGTGTGTAGTTCATACTGATTTATGTGGACCCATGAATGTTTCATCAATAGAGGTTCTCGTTACTTTCTCTGCTTCATTGATGATTTGTCACGTATGACTTTTGTTTATTTCTTAAAGCATAAATCAGAAGTGTTAGAGAAATTCAAAATATTTCAAGTATTTGCTGAAAGGCAAACTGGCAAATCAATTAAAGTATTATGTTCTGATAATGGAACTGAATAATATAAAGGGTGAAATGGAGATATATCTGGCATCAAAAAGGATTCAGTACCAAAAATCTATCCCATACACATATGAACAATTAGGTGTGGCAGATAGAAACAATAGGACGCTGATAGAAAGAGCACGATCAGTGTTGGTGGATGCTCACCTTGATAAAACTTATTGGGCAGAAGCAATTCAAACTGCAAATCACTGTAAAAATATTTCACCTGCTGTTGCAGTTGCAGGTATAACACCATATGAAAAATGGTTCGGAGAAAAACCAAATTTACAATACCTAAGAGTGTTTGGATACCATGCTTTTGTTCACACTCCAAAACACAAACGAACAAAGTGGTATGTGAAAGCACAAGAGTATATGTTCCTAGGATATAGAAAAGGCTATCGTTTAATTGATCCTAAAATTTGCAAAATTATAAATGCTCGAGATGTACACTTTTTAGAAAATGAAATGTACTGTAAGGAAATAGGTAGCACATCACATTTTTGTGGTAGCATATCATACTGTAGTGCCATTCTATCCTGCCAGTCCAATACCAAACATAATTCGTATTCTTAGCGCACAAGATTGTAAAGATGTCAGACTTCCCAAGAGATGTTGCTACTTGCAAGCGTCATCGGTTTCCATGGCAACAGGCTAGGAAAATTGAGGTTTTGCTTTTCGCGCCAGAGAGCGAGTCGACGTAGACGAAATTTGACGCATATGATGCTAGATGTTCCTAAGAACTAACCTTTTTTTTAAATCTTTCTTTTAATCTGTAAATAAGTTGTCTAATTTGTATTATGTTAACCTAGTCTTTCACTAAATGTTAATTGGACTATGCTTTATTAAATGTCTGGAGTATCATATTCCACAAATGGTGTCAGAAGCCAAGAACAAAAAACTGCCTACATTGTTGACGAACTGATGAAATATTTTCCTTCGATATTTTTCCAGAACTTTTCTTGACAGTGTGAACTTTAAAATTGTCCTACAGCCGACGACAATAATATTACTAATCAGCCGATGAGAAGAATTTACTGTTCTTCAGTGCCACATTCTTATGGATGGAATTTAGACGATAAAGTATCGTTTTTTTTTTTTTTTTTTTTCTGACGTGAAAATCTGTTGTGATTATCTGGTGCATTCCTAACTACATTCATGTTTGGTTGCCGGACTTCGCCAATTACTTTTCTTCATAGCTGACTGAATTAAACTGTTTTCAATCTTCTGGTGGAGAAATAACGTTCCCGCTTTTATCAATATATTTGACTGTTTTCCACGATTCTAACTGTTGATTGCCTATTTTTACATCGAAGTGCCTTCATTATTATTTTTGGATTACCAGTTTACGAAAGTGTAATTTTCTTTTATTGTAAACATGAAGTTACAAGAAATTTCTGGAACCAGTCAAATCTGACATATAAGCATCGAGTGCTGACCTTGTATATGGCACATCACTCAGATTACCAGCAGATTTATGCTCAGAGAACACTAAAGATATAACTCCTTCCTACGAGTATGTGCAGAGACTACAAAAACAAATGCAGTGTTTGAAACCAGCTCCAACCCACGGTGCAAACACAAGAAGTTTTGTGCATCCAGACCTAGCCCATTGTACGCATGTCTTCCTTCGGGTTGACAAAGTCACTCCACCCCTTACTCAACCTTATACTGACCCTCACAGAGTAATCAGTCACAGTGACAAAATCATTAAAATTGACATAAATGGCAGAATTGACCGTGTGTCCCTAGACAGAGTCAAGCCAGCATTTGTTTGCAATGATGTGACTGAACCGAACACTGTTGATCATCCAATTGAAAGTTTAAAACCCACTACTAGTGAGAGTTCCATGAACGTACCTAAAACAACTAGATCTGGGCGAGTTGTAAAATTTAGTAAAAGACTAATAACTGAAATGAACTAACACTTCTGCACTATTTTGTCATATTTTCAATTTTCACATTCTAGATTTTCCAATTTCAATTATTATTATTCATGCTTTATTTGTTTTCAATTATAATATACCTTAATTTTAAATCTTCCTCTATTTATGTATTTGTAAAGCAACTTCAGTGACTGACAAACAATCTTTTCAGTTTAATGATTAAAAATGCTAACTTTCATTAAGGCAAATGATCCATAAGTACGATAGATTAATGTCAGTAGAAATTACAATTCATAGACACTGAATTCATATGTATTACTGCTCAAATGTTGTTCGCACAATTTTGCTTAGGACTTATAAATCTCATACTTGGAATTATTAATATTTTGAATTCTCTCTTCAGCTCTAAATGCTTGGTGCAGCCAGTTATTGCATATTGTCGTTCTTTCGCCTTGCTCTTTCACTGAGGGGATACTACTGTTGTGATTATACAATTAGATTTGTTTACTACTCAAATATTTCTCAATACTAACGAGAGATGGCGCTGTCTGACTGTAGCAGGCTCATAGGAAAATTACCTTCATCCAGGAAATATTCATAGTTTATGTTTTGGCAGCACCGGAATTTTTAACACCTAGATATTGGCAACAACTTACCTCCCAGGTATTCCCTTTCTTTACGACCTCCAAGTCAGTCACTGAACCGCGCGCTAGCTATTTGTATGTTTGTATGAAAATGCAAAAATAAATTGTTAAGTTTTAATCTAACAGCATCTTCTTTCCTTAACGATGAATTATCACAACAATGTCACATAGGGCCGGCCCAAGGGGAGTGCGAATGTAGGCGATCGCCTAAGGCCCCGCTTCTGGGCCATTTTTTTGCTATCACATTAGACCAAGCGTGGTGTATTGTTGTGATATATCCCGAAAAAGGCAGAGAAATAAAGCTAATAAGTGCTAGCACTGCTAGTAGTAACTTACATAAGCCATGATAGAAAAGAGGCCCCGCACGCCCCTTGGACTGGCTCTGTGTAATAGACCAGCTTCATTCTGCCCATGTATTCACTACTCTTGATCTAAAAAACGGTTAATTTCATGCAGATGTAGAGGAAACTTCGCACACATTCACATCATTTGTTACACACGAAGGTCAGTACGAATTCCTCAAATGTCCTTTTGGCTTGACCAACTCGCCAGGTGTACTCCAGGAATACATCCTGTTTTTCGCAAGTTGATAAAAGATGGTATTGTAGTAATCTACATGGACGACCTCATAATTCCTTCCCACGATGAAGCCGAAGGTATTGACAAATTGGCACAAGTGTTGCAAACTGCCGCTGATTATGGCCTAGAATTTAATCTAAAAAAATGCCAATTTCTAAAACGTGAAATCGATTTCCTAGGATATAGAATTGTCAACGGTAGCCTGTATCTGTTGTTGAATAAGACAAAAGCTGTTTTACGTTACCCTGAACCACGATGTACTAAAAATGTCTAGCGATTCCTTGGATTAACTGGATACTTTCGTAAATTCATACAAAATTATTCCATTATTGCCAGACGACCACTAAGCGACCTCCTTAAAAAGCATAATAAATTCAAATTTGGTGATGACGAGAGGCATTCTTTTACTCATCTGAAGTCTCTACTAGCTGAAAAACCAATTCTTGCGATCTATAACCCAAGTTACGAAACAGAATTGCACACTGATGCTAGTTTGGAGGGTTATGGAGCAATTTTGATGCAGAAACCCCCTGGTGACAGTCATTTTCACCCCACGTACTTCATGAGCAAGAAAATATCAGACGCTGAAAAGAAATATTCGAGTTACGAATTGGAAGTCCTTGCAGTTATTGAAGCTCTTAAAAAATTTCGTGTTTACCTTTGGGAATTCTGTCTGTATTTAGCAGAGTTTTATACTTCAAAACTTTGAGCAGTGAAAGCTAGTAAGAAAAATGAATTGAGGGCTTGCCAGGTAAAAGATGACAAAAACGTTTACCTTGATAGTTCTTTTATTTAAGTAATGAAGCATGAAGGCTGGTATACAGATGGGGATGAACAAATGGAAACAAAAAACAGGCATTTGATGTGGTACAGCATCTATGTGGCATCGGACATTCTGGACAACAAATCGAACAGCATCACCTTGAGATAAGCTTGTAGCGGCATAATCAAAAAAAGGCTTTGTTGGAAGCTGCGACGGGATGGCTCGCCAGGTTAATCGTTTGACTCAGCTCAGAGCATCTCACATGGCTGGCTTCGAGCGTCCTTCCATACGCATCTGTCGCATCACCCTTTTCGCCTCCTCTCTGCGTCTCTCGCGGCGAACGGCGAACTTTTATACTATTGGCCAGGCAACGACGTCACCAAGGCCTGCGGACCTGTGACGTGAAAAGAAAAAAGAGAAAATAGCTCCGCGGCAAGTCGCCGGGAGTACAGCGCCTCTAGCGGCCAAAAACAGAAACACATTATGCAAAACGTTTTGCAGCAATTAGGTGCTTGTTTGAAGCGTTGATATTAGAATAGTTTTAAGTAAGAACTTTAATTAATAAAAATAAGAGCTATCAGTGCCTTTAGATTTTAAGGGAAATAATTTAAGTTAAGTTATACAGCATTCAGATATAATAAAGAGAACACAGCCACATGTCATGGAACCTTTAAGGTAAGGTTTACAGTTACTTTTCCTAACAATGGCCCGCCTTCCATGACATGGCAAAAGGAACTGCTTCAAACAAGTAAAAAAAAAATTCTTTCAAAAGAGAGCAAGTACTTTTCCCTCTGAAAAGAACAAAGGACATATTATGCAAATAGCGATGAACACAGATGAGAAAGCACAAGGGTTAGTACAAAATACGCATAGTTACACTATAAAGTACGACTGGCCAGTCAAAAAAAAACGTTAGTAAAAAACACTTTTCAAAAGATTCACATAATGCAATTAAACACATTTGCATTCACTTTACAAAGAAAACCAACAAGCTTGTACTTTCTTTAGGGGTGAGGTGCACCTCAAAAAAAACTCTTAAGGAAAGAGATAAAAATAGAAAAGTTTGTTTGAGTCATTTACATTCACAGAGCAAGGTTTCTCCGTTACGTCCGGTTTTTTTTTTTTTTTTCTCCAAAAGAAAGTCTAAAGAGACTTTTCAAAAAATTTTGCCTAGGTTCCCTTTAGTGGGAGTAGGGCTTTGATACTGAACAAAAAAATCTTTCGTTGAATGTTGAAAGTCCAGTCTTTGGAAGAGGTTTTGTGAAAATATCTGCTGGGTTATTCTTTGTATTTATATATTTTAAGGTAAATAATTTATCTATAACTAGGCTTCTTAAAAAGTGATACTTTACATGTATGTGCTTCGTCCGGCTGTTCTCAATGGGCGAGTTGCTGAAATCTATGGCGGCAGTATTGTCGCAAAAAAGTGTAACTTTATCCAGGTTTTTGGGAAGTAGTTTTAGATTTATTAGTTCATTATAAATTCTTTGTATCCACAGCAATTCTTTGGAGGCTTCTGTCAGGGCGATGAATTCCGACTCCATCGAAGATAGAGCGACACACTTCTGTTTCGACGTACGCCATGATATGGGGGTTTGATCCAGCATTAAAATATATCCTCCCATTGACACTCTGTCATCTCTGTTTGAAGCAAAATCAGCGTCTGAGTAGCAATTTATGGAAATCTGATTTATATTAGATAATTTTAATTTGAGGTGTGAAGTAGATTTAACGTAGCCAAGTAATTTTAATAATTGATTGAAATGATTATATCCGGGATTAGATTGAAATTGTGATAAAACATTTACTGCGTATGAAATATCTGGACGGGTTCTGCTTGCAAGGAACGACAAACATCCTAAGATGTTGCGATAGGGAAATTTTTCCATTTCTTTAACTTCTGCGGCGTTAGTTGGACAGTCCATTTTTGACATTACGATACCCGGAGCGATTGGAAGGGATGAGATGGGTATATTAAAACTTTTAAAGCGGTTGTAAATCTTGTTTATGTATTCCTCTTGATGTATAAATAAGCCATTTTCATTTTCTTCAAATTGAACGCCTAATAGTTTTCTTGTTTTCCCCAACTTCTTAAGATTGATTTTTCCTTCTAATAAATCGAATACGTGGTTTATTTCCTTTTCTGTTTTAGCTAGGAGTACAATGTCATCAACGTATAGAAGTAACACTACTAGATTGTTGTAAACATAAACGCAGTTGGTCCACTCAAGCTTGAAAAAGTGTAATCCAGTTAAAATTCTGTGAAACTCATTAAACCATTCTCTGCCACTCTGCTTCAAACCATATAAGGCTTTATTTAGTTTACCTACAAAATCTTTCTTACCTTCTTCCTTGAAACCTTGAGGTTGGAACATATAAATTTCCTCTTCAATCGGAGCGTACAGGTACGCGGAGGTTACGTCAGCTTGAGAGTGGTTCCATTTATAGTGACCTACTAGTAATGAGAAAAAGAAACGAATTACAGTAAAATTAACAACAGGACTAAAGACTTGATCGTAAGTTTCCCCTCTTCTTTGCCCAAAACCCTGGGCGACGAGTCTTGATTTAAACCGTACGATTTTTCCACTAGCGTCTCTTTTTACTGTATACACCCATCGGTTTCCGATGATTTTCGCATTTTCAGGTTTCGGAACTAAGTCCCATACTTTTCTTTCATTCATTATATCTAGCTCGTCATTCATAGCTTGCATCCACTTCTCTGCCTCGGGAGATTTAATTGCCTGGAAAAAATTATTTGGTATTTGAATTTCTTCTAGTCAGGAATCTGAAAAATTAGCTTCATCTTGTACAATGCCCGAGTATGTATTTTTACCTTTAAAACAAAACATTTCTGGATCATATTTAATCCCGTGTTTGTTGCAGTAGCTTTTTACATCATTATGGGATCTTAACCTGACATTACTGCCCTCAATTCCGTAATAAATATCGGTTCGAGACTTGTCTTTTCTTGGAACTGCTCTTCTAACCCAGTTTACTGTTTTAAGCTGCGTTTTTACGTTTCTATAGGATTCCCTCTCCCCTTCAGATTCGTCACTTTCCCCTTCCTCAGATGTACTTGGCTTACCTAAATACATTTCTTTCTTTTTGTCAAAAATAAAATCCTTTTCCTGTGTTTCGTCTTCACATTCACTATCCCCCGAATCCTCGTTGGGTGAACTTATAGGGTCCAGTACGACTCCATTGCTTTCATGTTTTTGTATTTCCTCTTCGAATCTAACGTTAGAAGTCTCGATTACTTTCCTATCGCCAGGGATCCAAATCCTGTATCCACGACTTTGCATCGCGTAACCCACCATAGTGCCCTGTTTTGCCCTCATGTCAAGTTTATTTCTTAATTGACGAGGTACTCCCACGTAAACTTTCGAACCAAAAATTCTTAAGTGTTTAATGGAAGGTTTACGGCCACTAAAAAGTTCAAAAGGCGTTCTTACTTGATTAGCGTGGCAAGTTCGGTTCCAAACGTAGGTAAAACAAAGTAGTGCTTCTGACCAAAAACTGTTACTTAATCCGCTTGAGCTTAGCATAGCTTTTACAGCATCTAGGGCAGTGTAGTTGTATCTCTCGCTAACTCCGTTCTGCTCGGGAGTATAGTCGTTTGTTCTTTCAGCGTGAATCCCTTCTTCATCTAAAAGCTTTTTAAATTCGTTATGACAAAATTCCATCCCATTATCGGTTCTGATGTTAATAATTTTAGTGTTTCTTCCCTTCTTTGAAATTTCTTAAAACACTCAAATACTTCGGTTTTCTTTCTCATAGGATATACGGTAGTCTTCCTGGAGTAGTCGTCTGTTATTGTTAAAAAGAAACGATGACCAACTATTGATTGGTTGGGAAGTGGACCACAGACATCCATATGTAAAAGTTGTAGGGGTTTAGTTGAGCGGATTGAGGGGATGCTTTTAAAACTTTTACGTCTCGTTTTAGCTATTTTACAATTATGGCATGATATTTCGGGGTTTGCTCTTAAAGTAGGAAGGCCAAAGACACAGTTTGATTTACTAGTTTCAATTATGGACTTATAATTAATATGACAGAACCTTTGGTGCCAGAGTTCTAAATCTTCCGATTTATGGGGAGAGGAGACATTTGCTTCTGGTTTCTTCTCGTGAGTATTTTTAGAATTTCGCTTCAATTTATCATACTTGGGATACAAAAAGTACAGTCCTTGCTTCTTATAGGCGGTGAATAATTTTCGATTATTTTTCAGAAATGCATGAACTTTACCCTGACCACCTCTAAAGGTAAGACCTTCTGAATCGAGGATAGAACCGGATAGTAAATTGCGTCTTAGTTCAGGGGAGTATAAAACATTTCTCAAAACACGTTTCATCTTTCCGTTCTGGAAATTCAGAACTACGGTTCCCTTCCCCTCGACAGGACATTCAATACCATTTATGGCGACGGACATTGACTTACCCTTAATGGGTGTAAAATATTTAAATAGATCTTTTTCATTACAAAAGTGATTACTTGCGGCAGTGTCAAAAACCCATGAACGATCATTTTCAATTACTTGGTTAGAATAAGCTTCAATAATAAAATTTTTAGGGCGATAAGATCCTTTTTGCTTTTGGGGAGGAGGGTGTCTGCAGTTGATTTTTAAATGTCCGGTTTTCCCGCATCCATAGCAGCGCCTCGTCTCACGTTTAAAGTTTCCTTTACGAGGGGTACGTTTTTCATGTTTGGCTTGACTGGACATAGCAATAGCGGCACGGTCGCCTAAGCTTTGTTTCAACCTGGCTTCCTCGGCTAATAATTCAGCTAGGACTTTATCGAACTTAAATTCATCGTCATCCCATCTATAGATGGCCTGCACAATCCCTGCGTACTCAGGGGGTAAATATCTAATTAATTGAAAAGATTGGTACCAATCCGCTAATGGTGTACCAGCTTCACGCAACTGCGTTGCAATAGATTTTAAACGAGCACCAAATAATCCTACTTCCTCATTGTCGTTAATTCTGCATGAAAAGAACTCATCGGTCAAAGCGATAGAACGAGCTCTTGATTCGGGCTTAAAGTGTTTCTTTAGCTTTTCCCAAACTTCCTTGGGATCAT
Source organism: Cheiracanthium punctorium (assembly GCA_038373885.1). Classification (NCBI taxonomy): domain Eukaryota; kingdom Metazoa; phylum Arthropoda; class Arachnida; order Araneae; family Cheiracanthiidae; genus Cheiracanthium; species Cheiracanthium punctorium. The sequence continues at coordinate 345,743 of JAWZYV010009886.1, read as the reverse complement.
ATGTCCCGGCGAGGAGGGGTTTATATTCACTGGATATATTTAAATATATGGTACTATACGCTTTACCGTATCTAATTTTATAGTCCCTCAACTCTTTAACTTCCGTTTCTTTTGGCCTAATTTCTTCGCCGGTTACAATATCCCAGCAATTTCTATCTATTAACAAGACTTTTATATCTTCTTTCCATGTCTCATAGTTATCAGAGCCCAATTTATCAACTTGCATCGATATAGTTTCCATTTTTTTTTTTTTTTTTTTTTTTTGATTTCAGATAGATTTATATAATTAAAAACTTCTAATCAGGGCCCGCCCTCTTAATGCTCGTTAAAATCTTTTTGTAAATAGTTAAAATCAAGGAATACATGCATATACTTAATAACATAATCTTCACATAATTTTTAAATGGCAGGGGCTCATAACCGAAATGTCTGTATTTAGCAGAGTTTTATACTTCAAAACTTTGAGCAGTGAAAGCTAGTAAGAAAAATGAATTGAGGGCTTGCCAGGTAAAAGATGACAAAAACGTTTACCTTGATAGTTCTTTTATTTAAGTAATGAAGCATGAAGGCTGGTATACAGATGGGGATGAACAAATGGAAACAAAAAACAGGCATTTGATGTGGTACAGCATCTATGTGGCATCGGACATTCTGGACAACAAATCGAACAGCATCACCTTGAGATAAGCTTGTAGCGGCATAATCAAAAAAAGGCTTTGTTGGAAGCTGCGACGGGATGGCTCGCCAGGTTAATCGTTTGACTCAGCTCAGAGCATCTCACATGGCTGGCTTCGAGCGTCCTTCCATACGCATCTGTCGCATCACCCTTTTCGCCTCCTCTCTGCGTCTCTCGCGGCGAACGGCGAACTTTTATACTATTGGCCAGGCAACGACGTCACCAAGGCCTGCGGACCTGTGACGTGAAAAGAAAAAAGAGAAAATAGCTCCGCGGCAAGTCGCCGGGAGTACAGCGCCTCTAGCGGCCAAAAACAGAAACACATTATGCAAAACGTTTTGCAGCAATTAGGTGCTTGTTTGAAGCGTTGATATTAGAATAGTTTTAAGTAAGAACTTTAATTAATAAAAATAAGAGCTATCAGTGCCTTTAGATTTTAAGGCAAATAATTAAAGTTAAGTTATACAGCATTCAGATATAATAAAGAGAACACAGCCACATGTCATGGAACCTTTAAGGTAAGGTTTACAGTTACTTTTCCTAACAAATTCCATTCAAAATAGTAACCGACTGTTCAGCTTTTCAGAAGACAATGGAAAAACGAGACCTAGCGAAGCGTGTTGCACGTTGGGCTTTATTGTTACAAGAATTCAATTATGTCATAGAGCATCGCGCAGGTCTCAAAATGCCGCACGTTGACGCCCTAAGTAGAGCTCCTGTCAGCGTTTTGTGTGTTTCTGTCGCAAATGCCTTATCTAAATTAAGACTCGCCCAAGAAAATGATACCGAAATCAAGACAATTATGGAATTATTAAAAACCACCAGTCATGATAGTTATTGCAATCGAAATGGATACTATACAAATTTGTTGACGGCAAAGAACTGATAGTTGTACCGGAAAGCATGCAGTCTGAAATTATAAAAGATGCTCAGGAGAAAGGACACGCAGGAATTAAATATACCAAAAAACACATTGAAGATTACTTTTTTATTCCGAAGCTTCGCTAGAAAGTAGAAAATATTATAGCGAGTTGCGTTCATTGTGTACTTGTGAATTGTAAAACAGGCAAAAAAGAAGGCTTTTTACACCCGCGATTCAAAGCCGACATCCCTTCACACACATACCATATAGATCATTTAGGTCCTTTGGAAAGCACTCGTAAAAATTACAAGTACATACTCGTCGTAATCGACGCATTCACTAAGTTCGTCTGGATTTATCCAACAAAATCTACGACCTCCGTGAAATTGATAGCGAAGTTAGAGGCTCAGAAGACAATTTTCGGAAATCCGTTATAGATAATTTCCGATAGGGGAACGGCCTTTACTTCGAGTGAATTTTCAGAATACTGCACTAAAGAGAACATAACCCACCATCTAATTACTACCGGCCTCCCAAGAGCGAACGGACAAGTCGAGCGTATCAATCAAGTCATAATACCAGTATTAGCGAAATTGTTTGGAGCATCCGACCGAGTGGTACAAATATACGAATGAGGTTCGGAACACAATTAACTCAACGTACCAACGAAGCATTGATGCTACTCCTTTCGAATTACTCTTCGATACCAAAATGAAGAATAAGGGTATTGACCATCTGAAAGAATTTCTAGCATCACACAGTTCAAACTTCAATTCGAATCCGAACGAGAAGAACTTCGGAAGCATGCTAAGAAACAAATCTTCCGAGTCCAACAGGAAAATAAAAAGACCTACAACCTTAGGAGAAGAGAAGCGCGCCCATACAAAGTTGGCGTCTTAGTTGCCATAAAAAGAACACAATTTGGACCGCACTTGAAGTTAAAGACCAAATTTCTGGGACCATACAATACCAAGGTTAAAGACGGCAACATCTATGATGTGATGAAAGAAGGATCCCACGAAGGCCCTAATTATTGTACTTCAACTTGTGCTGACTATCTCAAAAACTGGACAACAGTTACCAAATAACCTTATAAACTTTAAAAAAAAAAAGACTTTGCCTTTTTTCCTTTTGATGTTAACCCAGATACTTTCAATTTGTATTTTTGCTTGTTTTGTTGTTTTGTTTCTCTTTTTCAGTGACCTGGAGACCAGATCACCCGACGATGCAGTGCCATTCTATCCTGCCAGTCCAATACCAAGCATAATTCGTATTCTTAGCGCACAAGCTTGTAAAGATGTCAGACTTCTCAAGAGATGCCGCCACTTGCAAGCGTCATCGGTTTCCATGGCAACAGGCTAGGAAAATCGCCGTTTTGCTTTTCGCGCCAGAGAGCTAGTCGACGTAGACGAAATTTGACGTGTGTGATGCTAGATGTTCCTTAGAATTAATCTTTTTTTAAAATATTTCTTTTAATATGTAAATAAGTTGTCTAATTTGTATTATGTTAACCTAGACTTTCATTAAATGTTAATTGGACTATGCCTTATTAAATGTCTGGAGTATCATTTTCCACAATACAGTGAGAGTGAATCGGTATAAAGAGTTAGGGAAGCTAGTGATTCAGATATTGAGGTTCCAACAAGCCTATCATTCAGTGGGAGTGAATCAAAGAGTTGAGCTATTTAGGCTAGCAGTGAAACTAGTACAGCTAGTAGTGATGAAAATAGTGACCCACCTGTCCTAGTAGACGAATTCGACCCCCCAGATTGATTTAGTAATTCTATCTGTAATGATATGCAAAATTTACAAATGCCAAGCTTGAGTCGTGCATGTTTTGTACAGATTTGGCAGCAATCACAAAGGAATTCGAATCTGAACCTGAGACAGTTGATGCATCACTTAATGGTGTAAATGCAGGCCATTGGAGGGATTCTATGTCTGAAACTACATCTAGTAATAAGAAACAAAACATGGGATATAGTTGATAAGCCTATGTCACTGGAAATGGTAGACGGAAGGTGCCAGTTCAAACCTCGTCGCGTCCATCGACGTAACCGTTCACTCTCCGGAGAAAAGAATTATTCCCTCTCTGGTTTTTCATTTTGATGTCACGTGATGCTTGTCGAAAAATCCCTTTGTCTTCGGAAGTTTCAAATTAAGTCGTACGGGTTTTACTAATTAATTTTTTAGCTGCTCAAAAAATTATCCTAGAAGCTTGATTTTTTTTAAACGAAAGCTGAGTTGTTTGTCCATAACAGTATATTTTTTTAGTCGAAATATTTCATAGCGTTTTAGATGCGAGTTGAGATAGGCTCCTCGCTCTGAAATTCACCCGAATTTGCCGGAGAAAAGGGTTGTCGATTTTTATTTATCAAAAATCGGAAAATGCAGCTAATTGAAAAATGAAGGTCTCTTTAGAAAGAAAACTCTTTCCTCTTTCCGATCGTGTAATTATTTTTTCTTTCGGGCGATCGGAAGCCTTCTTTTTCGGAGGGCAAAGACAGAAAACGGTCGAAAATAACGTAAAATATAAAATAATTAAAAAATTAAAAACTACGCCCAAGGTGCAAACTCCGGGGTGCTTGGGAACACCCCTGCAGAGTTTGGTGCAATTCGGTCGGATAGTTAGTCCGCTGCGCGAACGACAGATAAACACACAGACACTCTCTTTTATTATAAGTATAGATAAGTATAAGTTTATTATAATGTATAAGTAAACTATTTAGGTAAGTTATTTCATTGTTGTCAGTTAGTTATTAAATTGATTAAAATACAAAGAGAGAATATACAACTGTGACTCTTTTCAAAATTTATTAAATGTTAGTATTATAGGAGAATAATTTGACGCGGATATAAGACTCCCTTGTGCAAGTATTAAAAAATAGATAAGCCTTATCCATTTCCTATTTTTAATTAAAATCGCTATTTAAACATGGAAACTCACTTCTATATACAGACTTTAGTTATTATTTTTAATAGATTATTAGGTGTTTGCGTAGACAGACTTTCTACAAATTGTTATCTGAATGTTTGATTGTTGAAAGTAATTCTTCTCTATTGATTTACCATTCTCTCGACAACGTTATGTTCACAGATGAGTCAAGATTTGCTCTACAACACAATGATAAGCATGTAATGGTCGAGAGGAGAGAAGGCACAAACAGTCAGCGTGCTAACATCACCGAACATCATGCATTCCACGATGGAAACATCATGTTCCGGACAGGAATTTCATTGGGATATCGCACCATCGTGCACATTAACAGGCAAGGTTCGGTAACGGCTGTACGGTATCGAGATGAAGTCCTAGATCCCAATGTGAAATTGTATGCTGCAACAGTTAGTCCTTCTTTTGTTTTAATGGACGAAAATGCACTTCCCCATAGAACTGCCATTGTTGACGACTTTCTGGAGAGTGCGAGGATTGTCCATTACGGTCCTGCTTACTCATCGGACCTTAATCCAATTGAAAATCTTTGGGATGCCCTCAGCCCTGCTATATGTAGATGTTTCCCATCTCCAACCACTCCCTACGTAAAAAAAATGCCCAAAACCGGCCCTGATCATGGGCATCTTGCGGAGCGGAGACTGCTTTATCCGAATAAAGCCCCTGAGGGAAAAGCGAAGTTTCCGCGCTTAGCTGAAGGAAAAATGGGCTTTATTTAGAAGGATCTATCCCAGACAGCACATAAGCTTAAATCAAGCTTGACATTTGGCTTGGCAATGCAAGTTTGGCTTAAGCTGGATTTTAGCTTTCAAAGTGCGCAGTGATGGCGCCATCTGTGAAAGAGAATGGACATTAATTGTATAGCGTCCTGAAATTTGCTGAAAGTTCGTAAAAGATGTGTTTTATTTTATTACCAGTGCCATATTACCGGCGGGTCAAACGGGGTAACTGCCCAGGTCCTACAGCTTTTAGGGCCCAAAAATCTTACATCTTACACTTTTGTAATTTTATAATAAAATCACAAAGGATTAAAAAAAAAATTCAGAAGTTAAATAATTTTTTTTATTATAAAGTATGAACAATGAAAATAATTCAAATTTACATTTGTATAAATTAATTTAAACTTATTTTTAATTCTTCGAGATGCTCTATATCGATATAGCATACCAATATGTAGGAAAATAACCACATTTGTAAAGAAAATTTTTAGCGTTAAAAAATAGCAAAATTTTTCAATTATTTGTTATTTTAAGAAATATTTACAAAAATGACTAAAGTATTTGTATTCCATACATGTTAGCAACTGTGATATAGCATTTCGAAGTAACGTTTAACTATCTGTTTCTTTGATTTCGGATTACTTAACACAAAATTTGTGTTAAGTAAGTAAACCCATTCTATATTTCCAAATATGGAAATTCTTCAAAATAAAATACAATTATACTACGAAATTGATTTCAAAATCAGTCGTTTGTCTCGATTTTGGCCAGCAGTATTGCTCAACGATGAGTGTTGCGATATTGAAAGTTTTAAAACGTGTCCTGCTTTTAAGTTTATATTATGATTATTTCCCTATTAGTAGAGTCTATAAATCACACATAACATTATTTAAATTTTGATTCATCCCATGGAAAAATAAAAGAAATTTATCAGCATCGCCCATACTTATCGATCTGGCGTGACAACAGTCACTTCAAACTAGTCATAGCTGCCCGAGGCAATAATGGCCGAGCGGTTAGCACGCGTTCCTTCTAGCCTAAGGTTCCCGGGATCGAACCCAACCGTCGACGTTTGATGGAACAGATTAAAATAACTTTAAATTTCAGCATAGAGGGGGAAAATGCGCGGAAAAATAAAGTATGTGGGGCGCGCGCGCCCCGTGTATTTAGAATTTTTTTTTTTTTTGAAAATTTTTTAAGCTTGAAATGTCAAGCTTAATGCAAGCTGGGCAAGTGTAAACTAGAACACTTGATTCAAGCTTGCATTAAGCTTACACGCTTGAAATTTTCAAGCTTATTGACTTGATAAATCAAGTTTGCTGTACTGTCAGGGATTTGTGGTATCCTTTGTTTGATGTTGGTGGACACGGGTACGAATGTAACTCAAAAGAGTTACATTCGTATTCTTTCTTATTCGACTTCTCCCAAAAATTGAGAGAACGACTTGCGTCTCGGCATGTCTTAAAAGACTAGTACACCCTCCAAAAAAAGTATTCGAGAAAGAGAGAAATGGAGGATATCGCCTCCTTGGGTTCGGGGCTATAAAAGTCACGTGACGGTGGAAAACAAACAACCTTTTCTCCATAGGTTTATGTGCTGGACTCCTGGTAATAAGAGCAAAATCAAAATAATAAAAATTATGCCTCTGTATTGTGCTGCCTATGGATGTTTCCATAACTCTCCGGAACCTGTACATGACTACAAAAAGACATCTTTCCACAAATTCCCATTAAAAAGTGCTGACATATTAAAACCTATACTGAGACGAGGCTATTTCAGTCACGTGTCAATGGAAAATATACACTTCAGCCTATCAGATTACAGGGCTAATCATCAACACAGCCGAACGATCACGTGTTGGTGGAAAAATGACGTCACACCGATAAACCTCATTTCCTATTTTAGATTTGCGAATAATAATTGAGTTTTTGAAAAACACACAACTTGATAGAAATATGGAAAGTCATATTTATACAAAGCCTAATTCATATTCTATGATAAATAATTTTTAATATACGAAACCAACGTAGGAAATTTCTCTCTTGCTCGAATACTTTTTTTGGAGTGTGTACACCCTCCTTTACACTTTACTAGAGAAGAACGAGAGACGTGCGGAGGAGAGGAAAATCCATTGTTTTCAGGAAGCAAGCAACGTCCATAATCCATGTTCTGTATTTGAAAGAGCAGATTAAATACCACCGAAATCAGAATTTCTTATCCAAGGGGGTCCTCGAAATTTATGGACAATTCCAGTATGTCGTGAGAGATTTTCTTAGATTTGAACTCCCTGAAGCGTGTGAACCAGTGATGAATATCGTCGTGCGTCCTCATGGCAGGATCGTTGGGTCGTAAGCAGAGGGTGGGGGTGGGCAATAGGGGCTCAGCCTTACTCGGCAGGCTTTCAGCCACCCTAAGATTTCAAAAAAAAATTGTAAATTTACATGTAAATACGAGTTTAGAAACGAATGATTTGTAACAGTCGTTAAATTTTATTTTACACCATTAGAAATAGTCATTGTTTTGGCAGAATTTCTCAGGTTATATGTAGTACCGGGTCTTTAACGGAGCGATAATTTAAACTATTTAATTAAAAAAACGTTCTAAAATATCTTTTTAAAAACAGCACCACATTTATTGACTAAGGGCCCGTTTACATGTGCAAAAATGCGGAGTAAATCCCAGGACTTACACTGCTTTCTACCCCGCTTCCCCTACTTAGGGGGAAAAATGCGGGGTAGAAAGATTCCTGGTCGAAAGGAGGGTTAATGCAGAGTCAACCCCGCTTTCCCATGATGCATTACGAGTTTTTCCCTGTACTCCGCTTTAACCCGGGATTTTCCATTTTCACATGTAAACGGGCCTTAAAAGGAAAAATGTTATTATTATAAATTTCTAATCGTCTTATTTGTTTATTAAAACTTTCTTTTAGAAGAATGATGGAAATCGTTAGCGAAATCTTTTAATTTAAAAATATTTTTCTTTTTTCTTTCAATATATTTATTGCTTACCATTATATGTAAGACGACTATATTTCTAAACAGTATTTTGGAAACAAATCAAGCATTGTCCTCGAATCCAAGGAAAACTTTGTGTTGGAACACTAGAAAATATTTTTGGGGACTTATTCGAGGACACAACATATTACCCTGTATACCAATATACCCATACTTTAAATCTTGACTGACTTTGATAAAAATGAACTCTAATAGCTATTTTTTTATATCAACTGCGTGTTCTTATTTCTAATAAATTAATGGAAGTATTTAATTCATTTATAAATATTGTTACGAATTTTCGGGGCAACCCGCTGCTCTGTGGCTTAAAATGGTTTAAAATTCGTATTCTACGCTTCAAATAGATAAATTTTGCTTTTGTTGCATCAAAATCGGCCAATTAGAACCGGAGATATGGAGGTTTCGGTTTGCCATTGTTTTTCAATGGAGGTTCTAGAAATCTCGAGAAATATTAGTCCTAGGGCTTCGATCACTTCACATTTGGGGACTTATTTTTGGCGCCAAATTTGGCGATATTTCGCCAAAAGTCGCCAAGCTTGGCGACTTTTCGGTCATTTGGCGCGATTTTTCCAATGGGGCCTGGAAGTTGTTTTCCTGCATTAAAAACGCATAATAACCTAACATTTCTCTTCTATGACGTAATCAGAAGTCCCGCTTTATCTGGAATCTTCGAGGAATATACTTTTCTAGAAACTGCTCGCAGCGTCTGCCTCCTCTATAAATTCCACCAGCGCGCTGCCCCGACAGTTCAGTGCGAGTAGCGAGTTGAACGATCAGTGTGTGAAGAGCTCTCCCTAGGAGAGTACGCTTGCTTTATGAATTGATAGTGCTATAGAAGCTGTGTTTTAGCTTGCTTTATGAAGCTGTTTTTAAAGTACTGTGTGTAAATTCTTCATTGCTGTGTCTTAAGGGATTGTGTACGATATCCCTTGAATATTTCCACTGAATTTTTGCCTGTGAAAGTGACTTATTTTTGTGTAAGAAATACAGCATTTGTGAGAGCTTCTGATCTAAGCGGATTGTTAAAAGCACGTTACTGCTAGATTGTGCTTGTGAATTGTGTACAGTTGATTGTTCTACGAAGTTCTAGAAGCAATAAAGTTTGTGTTCCATCCTGACAAGTGACTTTTTACTTAAACTTTTTACACCAACTGGACTTTAGAACGACGAACCCCAGGAGTAACAGAAAAATTCCGCAACATTTGGTGTCAGAATCGGGGCTCTAAAGAAAGACTTTAATTCTCCAGTGCATGGTTTTGACTAGACGAAAAATGGAAGAACAACTTCAAAAACTCATGGAGATGATGAAGGAGATGAAGTCCGGACAAGACGAGATGAAGTCCGGACAAGACGAGATGAAAGCCGGACAAGACGAAATGAAAGCTTCACACGATGAGGTGAAAACCGGATTAGAAGAGATTAAAGCCGGACAAGATGAGATAAAAGCTGCACAAGGAGAGATGAAATCCGGATTGGACGAGTTAAAGACAGCGCACAATGAAGTGAAAACCGGATTGTAGGAGTTAAGAGCCGCACACGACGATGTGAAGACCGGACTGGAAGAATTAAGAGCCGCACACGACGAGATGAAATCCGGACTGGAGCAGAAAATAGAAGCCGGACTGGAAGAAATGAAATCCGGACTGGAGGAAAAAATACAGACAAATCAAGAAAATATGGAGAAGAGAATGTCGATACTAGAAGAAAGCCAAGCGAGAAACGTGAAAGAGTTGCGTGAAGAATTTGAGAATAAAATTGAGGAAAAACTGGACTCTCTAGTGAAGATGAGAAAATTACCTGAAAACATCAAGTTGTCGTCACGCCGCCCAACAGTGAAACTAACGACCTATGATGGAAAGACTCCCTGGGAAGCTTATAAGACCCAATTCTTGATCGTCGCCAAAGCCAATGGTTGGAGCGAGTCAGAGAAAGCGGACCAACTGGCCGCTTCCCTTAGCGGAGATGCGATTAACGTATTGCAAACTATTGGTGCGACGAAGATAGGAGATTTTGACGCCCTCGCAAATGCCTTGAAGTTGAAATTCGGAGAGAAGTGCCAGAAAGAATATAGTAGAGTACAACTTAAGTCAAGGATGCAAAGACCTGGCGAGACCCTCCAAGAGCTGGCTTCCGACATAGATAGGCTGTGTCATCTAGCCTATGGCAGTTATCCTGATAACGTTCGAGAAGAAGTTTCAGTGCAACATTTTATTGAAGGCCTCTTGGACTCTGAAATTCAGAAAGCATTGATCTTGGCGGATTATAAAGATCTCAGGTCCGCTCTCGTATTCGCCATGAAGCTAGAGGCAGCTCAGCTGGCCGTAAGAAAAGAGCGGCATAATGTTAGAGCTGTGTCATTCCAGGAGCCTACGGATGGAGAAATGGAGAGATTAGAGAATAAATTAAAGACCCTGGAAAATCTAGTGGAACGACAAGAACAGTCAGAGCCAAGAAAAGTGAAATGTTGGAGGTGCAACAGCGAGGGGCATTTACGAAAATACTGTGACGCACAAAAGAACTCTCGTCGTAAAGATCGCAGTTATCAATGCACCAGAGAAGCCCATGAAGGAAGACAGAAAAGAGAGGACTTTCAGGAACGGAGGCTGAGGGATATTCAAAAGCTTCGTTTGAAAGTCTTGCAGATTCCCTCAGTGAATGGCGGCAGTAATGGACTCTTTGTACTCGGAAACGTTAATGGTTCCCCATGCCACATGGTGATTGATACTGGAGCGAATGTAACCATCATAAGGACAGATCTGACCAAAAAATTAAACTTTAAGATTATCTGGACTCAGCCCTCGCTGACCCTCCAGACTGTGACAGGTGACAAGATCGAAGTGGGCGGAAAAGCGCAAGTAGAAATCACGTTTGGAAATGCCAGATACGACCATGTGGTATATGTCGCCAATATTACAGACTCTTTTATTCTCGGGCTGGACTTTTTAAAATCGCACAAATTTAACTTGGACTTTAAGAATAATGAGCTTCGTTCAGACTCAGAAGAAATAGCTGCGTTCGATATTAGAAATGAAACTGTTTTGCCTGTTTAGCAAATAATAGCCCAGACTGATATCACTCTGCCTCCTAGAACTGATTCAATAATTTCTGAAACAGTAAAAGAAAGCAATAAATTCCGTTTTGGATTAATCGAACACCCAAACAATAGTGATTCCGTCAGAGGAGTACTTGTGGGAGCAACACTTGTGGACTTGTCGAGAACAGAAATTCCAGTTAGAGTAGCAAATGTGACGGACAAGTCGAAGGTGATAAAGAAAAATGAAGTGTTGGCGACATGCACTCCTGTTACCTGCATTAATAAGAACATCAGCCAAACGACAGCTAAATCCTCCGAGTGCCTGACGAAGGAATTATTACAAGACGTGGAGTTAAAGGCAGAGCAGAGAAGCGCTGCAGAGAAAGTAATAGCTGAATTTGAAGACCTTGTCTCTCGTACTTCCGGTGACTTTGGCCGTACGAGGTTAACTCAACATAGAATAGACACAAGCAGCCATTCTCCCATCAAGCAACATCCTAGGCGGCTGCCGTTTGCTAAGCAGGAAGAGGTGAACAGACTTTTAGAGGAATTTTCGAGGCAACCCGCTGCTCTGTGGCTTAAAATGGTTTAAAATTCGTATTCTACGCTTCAAATAGATAAATTTTGCTTTTTGTTGCATCAAAATCGGCCAATTAGAACTGGAGATATGGAGGTTTCGGTTTGCCATTGTTTTTCAATGGAGGTTCTAGAAATCTCGAGAAATATTAGTCCTAGGGCTTCGATCTCTTCACATTTGGGAACTTATTTTTTGCGCCAAATTTGGCGATATTTCGCCAAAATTCGCGACTTTTTGGTGATTTGGCGCGATTTTTCCAATGGGGCCTGGAAGTTGTTTTCCTGCATTAAAAACGCATAATAACCTAACATTTCTCTTCTATGACGTAATCAGAAGTCCCGCTTTATCTGGAATCTTCGAGGAATATACTTTTCTAGAAACTGCTCGCAGCTTCTGCCTCCTCTATAAATTCCACCAGCGCGCTGCTCCGACAGTTCAGTGCGAGTTGAACGCTCAGTGTGTGAAGAGCTCTCCCAAGGAGAGTACGCTTGCTTTGTGAATTGATTGGAGTGAATTGCCTGGATATTTTTTCGACTTTCTTCGATTTTTACTGATAACAGAAATAATAGATATATGTCTGATATCAACTTCTTGAACAAGGGATGATTTCTTTTAAAATCATTATGCATAAAAATCGAAATAACAACATCCTACTTGGTCATGTTAAAATATTTTGTAGAGTTGAGGCTCAATACTCATGAATAAAGGCTAGGAAAAATAAATAACGTTTTCGACTAATAGCGAAATGCCGTCCCAAAAAAGGGGCACTAGGCATAAATGGGTTAAAGTTATTTATCATAGACTATGAATTAGGCTACGTATAAATATGACTTTGCATATTTCTGTCAAGTTGTGCTTTTTTCAAAAACTCAATTATTAATCGCAAATCTAAAATAGGAAATATATCTCTTACTCGAATACTTTTTTTTTTTTTTGGAAGGTGTACACTCTCTAAAAAAAGTATTCGAGTGCATGAAAAATTTAGTGCGTGAATTTCATATTTATAGCATTATTCTTCTTGAAAAGTGGTTATTCATTAACAAAACTGAAATGGGAAATTTGGCTCATAGTCGAATACTTTATTGAATGTCTGTACACGCTGCACACACAATGACAACAGATGTTTTCAGAGATAGAATTTCATTGTTTCTCTGAGTAGAAGGCGCTTTTAGTTTTTTTTCTTTCTTCAGTTTTTTTATGAAAGAAATAAACTAAATGGAAACTTTCAGGGAAAAAGTACACCCTCAAAAAAAAAAAAAGTATTCGAGCAAGAGAGAAATTTCCTATTTTAGATTTCAAAATTATAATTGAGTTTTTGAAAAGCGCACAACTTGATAGGAATATGGGAAGTCATATTTATACAAAACCTAATTCATATATTTGATAAATAAATTTTAATATACGAAACCAACCTAGGAAATTTCTCTCTTGCTCGAGTACTTTTTTTGGAGGGTGTACAAATCTTTAAATTTGGGGACTTTTCGCGTCCCCAAGCATAGATTTAGGAATACCTAGATTGCTCATCCAATGTTCCTAATCGTGTGCTTTTTGTTGCCAAAAACGCACCCCATTTCTGCCACTATCATGGCTGCCATCGATGTAAAATAGAACATACGTGGCAATACTTCAGAAAAATAAATAAGTTCGAGGGAAAATATTTCGATACGGGTACTTTTTAATATATAGATCGTTCTAAAATGATTGAAAACACCATTATAATTTAAGTTATTGCCATTCTGCGCATGCGCATGCCACTATCATGGCTACCATTTGGAGGCAACAAGTTTTCTCTCGTTATGCTCAATCTAGAGATTCCTATATCTATGTCCCCAAGATGTCAAAGTATTTTTGGGGACAAAATGAAAAAAAAGATCTTTATTTGTGGACTGTCCTTGAATTCTGAGTGGAGGATATGGTCACCTTAATTAAGGCGACCATATTTCTAAACAGTATTTTGGGGACAAATCAAGCATTCCTTGAATCCAAGGAAAATTTGGGGACACTAGAAAATATTTTTGAGGACTTATTCGAGAACACAACATATTACCATGTATTCCCCGATAACACGAAGACAAACAACGGAAATCCGCTGGTTTCCTCATTCAGGATATTCATGCATCCACTGGATGATGCCATTTGCTACGTAGCTGGACGCAGGATGTCCAATGGGTATCACAATGTCACACTTATTGATGTCTACAGGATGTCCGATGGGACGCTGACAGGACCTTACACTGGATGTTTACAAGTCAATTTGATACGATAGACGACCTGCAAATGTCCGATAGGACTATCGTAGGACCTTTATAGAACATTGCCAGTTTAATCACTGGATGTTTACAGGCCCAGTTTGATACGATAGACGGCTTGCAAATGTCCAATAGGACTATCGCAGGACCTTTATAGAACATTGCCAGTTTAATCACTGGATGTTTACAGGTCCAGTTTGATGCGATAGACGGCTTGCAAATGTCCGATAGGACTATCGCAGGACCTTTATAGTACATTGCCAGTTTAATCACTGGATGTTTCTACAAATATCCCTCTGGATAACTATAGGACCCTTATTTAACTCTCAAAAATAACTATTGGGTGTTTAGAACCCTTACACTGTAGATATCCCATTAGGAATTTATAGAATCAATTTACTGCATTTATTACATTTAATTTTGCTATTAATGTGGTAAGTGAAATACTGCCACATTAGCAGCATAATTAAATATCTTATAAATGCTGTAAATTGATTTTTTAAATCTCCAATAGCATATCAACAGTATAAAGTTTTAAACATCCAATAATTATTTTTGGGACGCTCTATAAAAGTCTAATTTCCCAGCAGGATATTTGTAGCTCAACTATTGGTATTTAGTTACTAAATATTAGTTAAAGTGTACTTTACTTTTTATACTACAGCTTACATAAGAAATGAGAAAATTTTTGTAGTCTAAAAAAAGCACACAACACTTTCTTAGTACATAAATGTTTAGTTGTGAATTTCAGTTTGAAATTAATAACCTTCAAATTCACTAGTTCCTTGCTTTTCATGCTATTAAAAATAAAGCTTAAATTTTTTTTTTTTTTTGGTAGGGCTAATTTAAGAAATGCTTGTGTAACCTACACAAAATTTAAAATAAAGCAAAATGCAGGGGTTCAGGGTCGTAGCGAGAAATTTTTCATGGGGGAGGGGGGTTACGACTACTGCAACTCACATATATGCATACATGTGTGTGATAAGGGAGTGAAGACTATACATTTTGTATGGCAAAAATTCCTCATGGGGGGGGTTATGACCCCCCTAACCCACCCCCCCCTTGGCTACGCCCCTGCAAAGGTTAATTTATATAAATTACACATAAAAAAAGCTTAATGAAAAATTTTGAAAACAAATTAATTTAAATACTAATTAGTGATTTCAGATGCTGTATAAAATTTTTCATAAAGGCAATAAGCAAATCTGGATGAATAATTCACATTGTAAAAATGAAACAATATTCTATACTATTAAAATCTGTGCGCGTCTGTCTGTGTGTGTGTGTGTGTGTGTAGCATCATCTCCTCCTAAACGGCTGGGAGTTGAGTTTCGATCGAGGTGTCCACTTATTCGGAAAATTTCGAGAAAGAACCTCCGCTAATTTAAATTTCGAAAATCGAATTAGTTTAGGAGATATTGATAAAAAACCCCGTCAAAAACGCTCATTTTTGCTCTTCGCAGTTCCGCGATTGTAACCCCTGTAGTGAAAATGTGAGAAAAAAGCATCGAGGTTGCCATGTTTGGCTATTTTATTGAATTATTTGGACTCCTGCAGTAAAAATAGAAGAATAACGATTTTTTTCTATTTAGATTATTTACAAAGTTATTTTTTAATAAAGTATTGCGTGCATGTGAAATCAGAGCAGGAATTCAATGCATTTTATGTGTAAAGGAATAAGAGATTGGGAGATTTCCGAGACTAATATGTATGTTTTTTAGTTTGGCGAAAAAAAATGGCTGATTTGGTGATTTTGAGAAAGTAGTAGATTCTACCGATTTGCATAGTTTTGGGCTTGGCGCAATTTACTGCGAGCAAACCGAAATAGGTTTAGGTTTGTGTGTGTAGGTTTTATTATAATACGGCGTTAAACTTTAATTTTACATGCAGAAATAGTGCAATTATTAAGGCGATTTTAAGCGATCGATCTTCGGAAATTTCCCCAAATTAAGTAAATTGATTTACCTTGGGGGAATGCCGCCAAATTTAAAAAAGAAATGAAATTCTCGCATTCGGTAAATTGGAATAAATAAAACACGTTATAGTTGATAATTTAAAATACTGCTATGCTACTTTTCAAATAGATGTCTGCATTAATTTTTGGCGATGGAACCATACACAAATAACTATTTCCCATTTTGATTGCTGTTAAATCAGTGCTTAGAATCATTCTCTGAAAAAAAAAAAAATCTCGCAAAATGGCGTATGCAGATTTCTTCTTTAGTACCTTTCTTAGAAAAGTTGGCGATAAATATTCAAATGTAGTGTAACTCCGTGTTTAATAGCGTGTGTTTTTTTTGCGTTTGTATTGCTAATTCTATGGCAGGATTGAGATGAGCCAATGTTACGAGCGGATGGATAGATAATTTTTTTTAAATCCCGCCAAACAGGGTATAGCAAAATAGGAATTCTGTATAAATACGAAAGTCTTTGGAGATGAACGAGAATACCTATAAATTATTGCATTTAGTGTGACGTTAAATTTGGGATTCATTTTGGCTATTTGCCATCGACTATAGGCGTTAATTACGCCAATATGGCAGCTCTAGCAAGCATAAATAAATTTCTATGTTCTATTTTAATTCATGTTCTATTTTAATATTGCTACAGTTTCCGTAGTTACGGAATCTGTTGTTGCCACTCAAGCTGTTAAATTTAACAATTAAGTGAAAACACTCATTTCTACAGCTCTTGACTCGAAAAATGAAAACGCATTGGATATGATACAATTAGAACATTATCACAATCGCAACGTCAATAACGCGAACCTGTATAACTTTGGTTATTTTTAACTAAATTCATTTTCAAGGTCTTTAAGAAATCCTGTATACTATGTCAAAGCTTCATATCTTAATTCCGATTAGTTTGCAAGAAAATTGATTAATCAGTATAAACTGAAGTAATGAAATTTTGTAAGCGTTTTTCTTGAAACGAGGAAAATGCAGATTGGCGTCTTTTGTGTAGAAGTGGCGATAGGGAGAACTACTTAATTCAGTAACGTTAATGGGGAATGAAAATTGAACATGCGCATGCACAAGGACCCCAAAATCAAGAGAGTATGAAAAGTCAGGAATATGAAATGAAAATCAAAAATAAATCAAATAATACGAGATATAAGTAATAATAATACGAGAATGACATTGCAATCATGTGTACAACAAAGGTCCCAATTGCTTATAATATTCCCATAGCAATGACTTAGTCCGACCAGTGGCCGAGCGCTTAGCGCTCTGAACTGGGAGACGGAAGGTTTCTAGTTCAAAGCAGGTCGCGTCCGCCGACCTAACCGTTCGGAGTTTTCCTGATTTCCGTTCGGAAAATAAAACTGTACTCGCAACATGCATATGCTAGGAAACATATATGGCTGGTTTCCTCCAAAACGTAGCGTAAATACTGGTTAGGACCCCTTATAAAGACTCCTACGGAGGACACCTCCACCCCTTGACCTAGATCCCATGTGTGGAGAATAGAAGCAGGATAGTCTCCAGATTTGTAGAGAGTTCAATTTAACGCCCAGCGTCGTGTGCAACTTATAGAAGCAGTTCTACGATACTGGATCCATCGAGAAAAAGCCTGGGCAAGGTCATCTAAGAGAAGCTGCTTCTTTTTTTGATCCCAGTGACACTGACGTAGTTTTTGTGCCATCATGTTGCAGTCATTTCAGATTTGCAACGTTTCATCACGATTTAAGTAATTTTTTACTTTTATAGATTCCGCATAAATGGGCTTAATTCGAATTATATGTATAAGGAAAATGTTCTTTTCCTACCGTGCGGAGAACGGGTACGCAGCTAGTTTCAATTAAAAACAGTCCTTGTGAATTAGAAATTACAGCAGATTATAGAAACGTTGAATTTGAAAGAGTAAAGTTGCAATTTTGTACGACAGAGGAAGAACAACTAAAATATACTCCTCCTACTCTGAATTCTAAGAGAATTGGGCATTAAAAATTATTCAGACAATTTATGAAAAAAAAATCAAGAATGACTTTAAAGAAAAATCAGACGTACCTTTTGCTCAGGTTAATAGAAATGCCTGAAAATAATTAGCATAACAACGAAATTTTTTGAAACACAATTTATTTATTGTTCGTCATTTATTTTTACATATATATATTATTCTCTCTTTGGCATGACACAATGACGTTTTTACATATTTAATATTTGAACATGTTCGTGATGGGTATTTAGTCAATGAAGTCATGACACCATGGCAGAGTATGGAATTTCTCTCCAACTAGTTTTATCACACCTATTCAGTCAGTCTTCACACAGAACCCCTGAAAAAATGGTTAAAAATGCTGTAAATATATCTATAAACAAGCAACTAGCATTTAATGCACATATATTTTTGGCTGAATGATTTGAAACAGGTATTTTATTTTAAATTTTATTAGGCTTACAGCCAAATCTCATCAAGAATCATCAATTCAACAGTTTGGTAAAACACACATTTGCTGTGATTTTATGAGGAAGTCTTTGTAGTATTTTGCGAAGCGAAGAAAAGGTTACTTTAGGGAAAAGTTGAAAGCAGGGACCGATTAACCTCTGAAGTGAGGGAAAGCTCAGTCTCATTTCGGGCCCCCCATCATCTTTTTGTTTTGGAAAAGTAAAGTTTTAATGATTTTCTTTCATAAAAATATTTTATTCATAAAAAAGAAATTTCATTGATTTAATTAGTTCTAATGATTTCCTTTGAAAAAAAGCATTTTATTCATTAATTTGAAAATTTCCTTTGATAAAAATATTTTATTCACTAATCTCCATAATAGTTTAGTTCGTTGTAACGAGATTTTACAGTATTTTTGAAATTACTTTAAACATTAACAAATAACTAAAAACATTTCATTACCTTACTGGAACATTAAACTCTATTAATTGAGTCCTATTTTTCATTAGGCATGGCTTTTTTCAGGAATTCTTTGTTTGTTTTGATGACATCATAAAAATCACAACACAGAAGTTGAGAATTAATTTTGACATTTAGAAGATGTTTAACATTACATATTAAAAATCTACCCCTTTCTGCCGGCCAAATATTCCCCATAACAGAAAAAAACTCTCAACCGCAGTAGATGTCCCAGGCAAAGACATCGCAAACAACCAATTTAGAAATGTTGCGACATGAAGTATCAAGACTTCTGAAAAGCACCACTTCTCTTCATTAAAAATGTTTACAATAACTTAAAAGATCATTAAAAAACAAAATTTTGAATTTTTATCGCAGTTTTTCAGTCATTTTCAGGCCCCCCCATCAAATTCTGAGGGGAAGCCCAAGCTTCACGAGCCTTTTCAGTAATCAGGCCCTGGTTGAAAGGTTTTCTTTTCAGAGACAATTAACTTCTAAAAATAAATAGCTCTTATGAAAGATAATTTTTAAATAACTGAAAGATGACTGAGTCCTAAATATATACTTCTTTTTAATTGCAGATCTTTAAAATGTATAGTATGTTCCAAATTATAAAGCTAACTTTGAACATGCATGACATTCGTCTACCACCTTTGGTACACATACCGCCCTTTCCTGCACAATTACCAATACTAGACCTATCCACTTAGTATTTTCCCTAGTATAACCTTTAAATGACAAAGGGTAAAATAAACATTTGATTCTAAGAATGCCCCAGTGAAAGAAATTCCACCAGAATTAGCACAATATTGCACATGAGAAGGCTTTTTAGGGAATTTTGTGTAATGAAGTCTGCTGGATGTACTGCATTATGGTGGAAAGACATGAATTAGACAAAAAGTGCATTAAAAATAGCAAGTATGCCTGCAACAACTGCAGCTAAAGTTCTGGAACGTCTCTATTTGGTTGTGATTACAAACTTCACACAGACAAATCATATATATAATCTTCATTTAATTATTATAACAGTTAGGTACACAAGTTAACATAACAAATACATCAGCATGCTTCCATACGGCGAACACATCGCCAACGGCGGTGGAAGAGTGCCGTTGGCGGGGGATAATCCCGCATTTGGCGGGCCGCCGCACACTCCCTCCGCAGTGTCATTGAAATGACACGTAACACCTGGGAAATTTAACAGTTCGTCCAGAGCGCGTTTTGACAGTCTCTGCTGTTTGTTGAGAGTTGAGAGTTTGAGTCCGGAGGGAGAAATGCAGGTTTAACTCTGTCGATGGACACTGTCTGACGTACACCTTTAATTTCCAAGTCAAAAGTCTTTTCTTTGCGAAGCAGAACTTTATATGGGCCATCGTAGGGAGGTTGGAGCGGTTTTCGAACACCGTCGTTTCGTAGAAAGACGTGCGAGCACACCGATAAGTGTGGATGGACGAAGACAGTCCTTCGTTCGTGGCTGGAAGTTGGGATTGGACGAACATTCTCGAAATGGGGTTTTAGATCCTCTGTAAGTGCTTTAGGCGATGCGTCTCTAGGAGTCGGTCGAAAAATTCTCCTGGCAGTCCAATGTTTTTTCCGTAGACTAGTTCTGCTGTCGTAGCGTCCAAGTCCTCTCTGAAGACGGTACGGAAGCCAAGAAGTATGGTAGGCAAAGCTGCAGACCACTGGTTGGAGTTATATGCTTTCAGAGCTGCCTTCATCGGCCGATGAAATTCTTCGATAAGCCCGTTCGCTTGTGCGTGGTACGGGGAGGATCGGGTACGTTTGACACCAAGAAATTGCGACAGGGCGCGGAACAATTTGCTCTTGAACTGGCGTCCCTGGTCAGTAGTTATGACTGAAGGACATCCAAATCGTGTGACCCAATGATTGTAGAAATTCTAAGCCACTGTTTGGGCACTGATGTCAGGAATTGGAATTGCCTCCGGCCAACGGGTGTATCGATCGATCATTGTCAGACAGTAATAGTTGTGACGAGAAGGTGGGAGTGGTCCGACGAGGTCGAGATGTACATGATCGAACCTCTGTGACTGGTCTGAAAATTTTCCTATTGGGCTTTTGGTATGTCGGGAAATCTTAGATTTCTGGCATGGAATGCATTGCCTAGCCCATCTCGCAGAATCCTTACAGACAGAAGGCCATATAAAACGCGATAGAATTAGCTTCGTCGTGCGCTTTATGCCCGGATGGGCGATATTGTGCAAGGTTGCGAAAATTTGTTTTCGGAATTGTTCGGGGATATACGGTCTAGCAGTACCTGTTGATAAGTCGCAATATATTGGGGTCTCACATTCCGGGAGAGTAATTTTCTTGAATTCTAAGGTTAGCGGGTTTTCGAGTAGATTCTGTAATTCTAAATCATTTAACTGTACCTGAGCAATGTGTTCGTAATCGATTGGATTAGGCATGTTTATAGCGTTTATCCTCGAGAGACAATCCGCGGCTATATTTTCTGAGCCTTTAAATAAATGTCGGTCGTGAATTGAGATATAAAGTCTAGTTGTCTTGACTGTCGAGGTGAACATTTATCGGACCGTTGGCGAAAAGCGTATGTTAAGGGCTTATGGTCCTTAAAAAGTGAGAAACATCTACCTTCGAGCATGTGCCTGAAATGTTTAATCCCAGCGAATGCTGCTAACAATTCACGGTCATATGCGCTATAATTCCGTTCGGTTGGGCTAAGTTTGCGGGAAAAAAAATGCTAGGGGTTGTAATTAGTTGTTAACTAATTGTGATAATGCCGCACCGATTGCAAAATCTGAAGCATCGACTTGCAAAACCAATTTGGCGTCCGGTTTTGGGTGGGCTAACAAAACAGCATTGGATATTAAACGTTTGCAAGCTTGAAATTCCTCTTCGGCTTTATCTGACCAATGAAGTTTAGTTTTATCGTTTTTCTTCGCTCCACTTAAAAAACTAGTTAAAATCGTTTGGTGTTGCGCTATTTTGGGCAAAAACCGACGAAAAAAATTTATAAATCCTAAAAACCTTTGAAGGTCTTTTACAGTTTTAGGTTGAGGATAATTTAGAATCGGTTCGACTTTCTCTGGGAGAGGTTTAGTACCATTTCTAGAAATTAAATGTCCTAAAAAAGATATTTCGGATACTCCGAAAACGCATTTTGAGACGTTAATTGTTAATCCGTATGTGCTTAATTTTTTTATTACAGTTCGTAAGTGAGCTTTATGATCCTCTTCGTTATCGCTAAATACTAAAATATCATCTAAATAAACGTAGCAAAATTTAAGATCGCCTAGAATTTCATTCATGAATCGCTGAAATGTTTGAGCTGCGCCGCATAAACCGAAATTTAAAAATGGAAATTCAAATAATCCGAATGGGGTGCACACAGCTGTTTTTTGAATGTGGTCGGGATGTACGGGTATCTATATAAATAAAATTAGACTTTTGTCTGTACATTTCTTGGAATTCAAAAATTTTACAATTTCTATCCGTTTCAAGCACCCGGGATTCCGATGCGACCCTCAAAAAAAAGTTTGTCTGTCTGTCATTCTGTCATTCTGTCCGTGACGCTTTTTTTGTTTAAGCATCACGTAAAAACGACTGAAGCGAATGATATGAAATTTTGTGTCATGATAGGTGGTCACTCAACTTAAAACATAGGCGTGGAATTTTTAAAAAATCTTGATTAGATTTTCCGATTTTGCGAAAATCGTTTCAAACTGCGTAAATTTGTGTTCAAGCATCACGCAAAAACGACTGAAGCGAATGATATGAAATTGGGTGTCATGATAGGTATTCACTCAACTTAAACATAGGCGTCGAATTTTTAAAAAATCTTGATTGGAGTTTGAGATTTTGCGAAAATCCTTTCAAACTGCGTAAATTTGTGTTCAAGCATCACGTAAAAACGACTAAAGCGAATGATATGAAATTGGGTGTCATGATAGGTGGTCCCTCAACTTAAAACATAGGCGTCCAATTTTTAAAAAATCCTCATTGGATTTTGAGATTTTGAGAAAATCCTTTCAAACTGCGTAAATTTGTGTTCAAGCATCACGTAAAAACGACTAAAGCGAATGATATGAAATTGGGTGTCATGATAGGTGGTCACTCAACTTAAAACATAGGCGACGAATTTAAAAAAAATCTTGATTGGATTTTCCGATTTTGCGAAAATCGTTTCAAACTGCGTAAATTTGTGCTCAAGCATCACGCAAAAACGACTGAAGCGAATGATATGAAATTGGGTGTCATGATAGGTGGTCACTCAACTTAAACTATAAGCATCTAATTAAAAAAAATTGATCAGATTTCGAGATTTTGTGAAAATCGTTTAAGACTGGGTGAATCTTTGTTCCCGCATTACGTAATAACGACTAAAGCGAATGATATGAAATTTGGTCACACGATAGATGGTTGCTCAACATAAACTATAGGAGTCCAATTTTTTAAAAATTTTTATTAGATTTCGAGATTTTGTGAAAATTCTCTCAAAATGCGTTTATATTTCTTCAAACATCACGTAATAACGACTAATACGAATGATACGAAATTTAGTGATATGATAGGTAGTTGCTAATCTTAATTTATAGGCGTTGAATTTTTAAAATATTTTGATTACATTTTGAGATTTTGCGAAAATCGTTTTAAAATGCTGAAAATTTGTTCCAGCATCACGAAATAAAGATTGCAGGGAATGAAACGAATTGGTTGACAGGATAGGTTGTCACTCAACTTAAATTCTAGGCTTCCATTTTTTCAAAAATGTTGATTGAATTTTTAGATTTTGCGAAAATTATTTCAATATGCGTCGATATTCGTTCGCGCATCACATAATTACGACTAATGCGAATGAAATTATATTACTTAGTTACTCTCTAACCTGTAATATTTTAACAATACATAAAAATTATAACTTCGCTTTCTTTACTTTGGCAACATACTACATCCATTCTGTGTACTCATACAATGCTGACGAAAGATCTTGCTTTTTTGGAAATTTGCATTCACTAACCCGTCGAGGACGGGCACTTCAGCTAGTGTGGAAATAAGCACGAACGATGTCAAGTTTAGAGAAAATCGTTTTACCGTAAAGCGTGTTGGAGAAATCCTGAATGTGTGGTATTGGGTACCGGTCAGGTTCTGTGCACGCATTCTATCTCCTATAATCCCCAACTGGACGAATACTCCCTGAAGGTTTTGTTACGACATGCAGGGGAGATGACCACGGAGATTTAGATGGTCGACAAATGCCTTGATCAATCATAAATTGAAATTCTTTTTTCACCGCTTCGTATAGTGAGGGGTTTAATCTCTTGGGTTTGCTATGAATCGGCGGGCCAGTCGTTTCAATATAGTGAACCGTGTCATGTGTCGGTGGTTTGACTTTAGATGATAATTTTATTAACTCTGGGAATTCAGCTAAGATCGAATGGTACGGTGAGTCACCAGAAATGAACTTAACAGAAAAATGATTGGTGCTTTTCGAGATTGTTCCCGGTTGGGTAAGGTTAGTAACACTGTCGATAAGTTTACGACGCTTGAGATCAATCAGGAGTCCAAAATGCTCTAGAAAGTCAGCTCCTATTATAGGAGTAGGAACAGAAACAACTAAAAATTTCCAATTGAAACTACGTCTTAGGAAGAGGTCTACATTTATTAATTTAGAGCCATAAGTAAAAATTTTGGAGTTGTTGGCCGCAAATAATTGTAAGGAATCCGGTTTCGGCTTTGGGAAATTCTTAGGTACAGGGATGCATGCAACGTCAGATCCGGAATCTCTCTATTCTAAAAAAAAGTAAAGGCCGCTGGCGCTGTCAAAGCTTCTGGACCTATCTCCTCCTAAACCGTAGGGATTTGAGTTTCGACTAAGGTACCCACAGATTCGAAAAATTCCGAGGAACCTGCTAAGCTTATTTAAATTTCGAAAATCGAATTATTTTAGAAGATATTAATAAAAAACTGAAAAAATAAACCGAATGGTTGCCAGATTTGGCATAAAATCATTCATTCCTTTGCAACAAAGCGTTTCCAAGTATCTAGAATCGCGTGAAATTTACAAACATGAGTTAGAATTACGCCCATTTTACGCCAAAATAAAAACTATATGAAATAAGTAACTCAAAATGTGTTACACAAAGTTGACAATTTTCAAATAGTAAGTTCGCTTAGACAACAGGAGTTTATAATTAGCGATTATTCGTTTTTCCAAAACAGAATAACTAATATCTTGAAAATGAAAAATAATTAAAATGCAGATTATTTTAAAGCCGGTTCTCGTCCAGCTGGATTATTTGCTACCAGTAGAAATATTTGGCGTTAACTATGCCATTATAGCAGTTATAGTACACTTTGGATATTTGCTAGCGCGACGAGATGGTATAATTCGTGGTGTTAAGTACGCCAATCTGCAAACGATTATGAAAGTATGGATAACAGTTTTCCGGTAACCTTAAATGAACAGTAAATATAGGTTGTGAGTATGTGTAAATCGCCAAATAATGAAAAGTCGCCATTGATGGCAAGCTATTCTATCTGTTCCGTAGCTTTTATTAACTTTACATGTACGCAAGTCGCCAAATAATGAAAAATCGCAATGGGTGGCAAATTCGCAAGGTGTCCAATAGGTTTTACATTATTAAAAATACGGCTGAAACATATGTTCTTATTTTATTACGCTTTAGCTCCTAATTAGTATAACCTTTGAATGGCAACATTAAATATCATTGTGTTTCTGAGGAGTACAAATAATTTTTTCAGCGATTATAAGCGGAATCCGCACTCCAGGTGGAGTATAGCTCAGGACCCGTACAACACGGATTCCCATAACAAAATATCTTCCGTGTTATGAGGGGGTGGGGGTCTACTGTAGTGTGAAGTTTAAATTTTTATGTACCAATGAAGATGCAAGAACTAAGCAATATGTAGCTTAGCTCAGTAACATTCTATCTGATCCAATCTTCGGGTTTTCTCTGTTGAAATTATGTCTTTTTTACGAATAAGCCCGATTAGGGGCCGAATGCCTCATATGAAAAGCGAGCGTAGCGAGTCTGGGGGCCTTGGCCTCTAGTCAATTAAAAATTTTAAATGGGACCGCCTATCGTAAATGTGTAGGCGAGATGATTGAGTGTGAGCGACTGCCGGCGAATTTTCATCGACAGCCGCAAATTCTAGTTTTCCTGCTCGGTATTTGGGAAGGAGCAAGGTGGGTGACACTTACGTGCATTTTTTCCGAAACGCGTGTGGTAATAACAATATTCGTTTTCGCGTTCGCTTGATCGGCCGCGAGAGTGGGACCGTCCGCGGAAGTGAAAGCGCCCGCGGGAAGAGTTCCGGCGATAGTGGCCCCTAACCGATTCGCGGGAGAACCTTCCCACTTGCTTGCTTAAAGCAGCGATTTCATTCACAAGCGGATAGCCGGAGGAAAGGCTCCTAATGCTAAAGCTAGTGTGGGGAATTTTTGGAAATAGCAGTAGGGATGTAGGGATTTCGTATCACAGACAGGACAGCTCCGAATGAGACCAAAGGAAAGCTCTCATCTCAGAGAAGGCTCTCGTTCTCGTATTAGAGGACGGATCCGATGATGTGGTGTGAAATATTTTGAAAGAACTAGTGAATCGGCTATGGCGCAAGAGCTTTTCGCGTTATAATTGAGAATGATGTTGCATAATAGTAGAGAAATATATATTTATATAATATATGTATCATGTCTGACGGGAAAAAAAAATACAAGAGGCAAATTGTTAAAATATATTTTTTGAATGTGTTGTCTTTACTGAATCGATAGGTGTTTTCCTTTTATTAAACATTTTATGGTGCTTCTCAAAAATTATGTATATATCCGAAATAATAAATCTTTTTCTTTCAACACGCTATCTTTAAACAACAATTTTAATCATATTATTTTACTTTTAAACCGATATTCTGATTTTAATCATCGATTCAAATCAGATAATCTGAATGCTGTGACTAGAATTTACGATTTCGCCCCCCCCCCCTCAACATGTTACCCGAGGCACGTGCGTCGCTTGCCTCCTCTAGCTGCGGCCGCGGATGATCTTACATATTTTTTAAATGGTGTACAATGTATTAAGAATAACATAATGTTTAATGATTTTAAAATTACAAAGTACAAACTTACTTTTTAAGCAAGTTAAATTATTTAAAATATGTTCAAAAGGTTTATTTCTTTAAGAACATGTTTCAAAAGACTTTTCAATTAAAATTTATTTGTAATTAGATCTTACAATTGTCATAAATGATTAACTTATTTTAATTAACTAACCATTGTTTGGCTCTTTTTTTTTTTTTTTTTTTTTTTTTTTTTGGTAAGTGGGGAGACAGACCAGACTTGGTAAACTTTCAGAAGAAAAATTTTGATAAACATAAAAATATAATGTAATTGTTAAGCATTCAAACTGTGGTGTGTGTGCCAGTGGCGGATTAATGCAAGTTTATCGGGGGGGGGGTTAGTTTGTCGGTGGGGGCGGTTAGTTAAAAGATTGACATATACATCCATTTTATGGAAGGAAAATAGGATCTTTTACATTAATTTCTTTTTTCTCAGGGGGGGGCGGCCGCCCCCTCGCCCCTCCCTTTAATCCGCCCTTGGTGTGTGCGATTAACTCACACTGGATTTCTAAAATTTTTCACATGTAGTAGAATCAGAACATTTTCAGGTAGATTTAGAATTAAATAATTATTACGGAATCTAGAATTAATTAACAGTGATAACCCATTGCAGGCCACGCATAGAAATTGTATAAAACGTGGTATTGTTTTCATTGAAATATGCTTAAATTACATTCATTAAGACACAAAAAAGTTTCATGCATGAAAAATAGTATATGGTGCGTATACGCACCATTGGCCAATTTTTATTCAAATTTAAGTTAAAAAAATTAAGTGTTTTATGACATTTGTTTCAATTTTATTTTATTTTCAAAACTTGCAATTTTAATCCATTATAAAAACATATGATTAATCTCAAGTGCAGGGGCGTAGCCAAGGAGGAGGGGGAGGGTTAGGGGGGTCATAAACCCCCCATGAGAAATTTTTTGCCATACAAAATGTATATTCTTCATTACATTATCACACACACGTATACTTACATATATATGAGTTGTAGTAGTCGTAAGTCCCCCCCCCCCTATGAAAAATTTCTGGCTACGTCCCTGCTCAAGTGGAATAATTACACACTTTCAAAAAGTCGAATATGTCAATAACCGTTTCAAGTTGAAAAACTTGCGTATTTTGAAAATTTCTCAACAGAAAGTGTTTACTCCAGTTGAATTACTAATATTTTATAAATGTCTTCAAAACCCTTAAAAATAGCTGAAAAATAAAATTAGTGAAAAATATTTGTCACAGTGTTAATAAAAAAAATATCTATTGAAATGGGGCCTTTACGCACCTTTGGACAAAAATGGGTTAAAATAAAACAGAAGCTGATTTTTTACTCGCAAAACTTACGAAAGTTCTATTTATTGAGTAAAAATTAAAAGTGTTCAAGAAAATTAAAAAGATTAGACGGGAAATTACTACTGCTTTCCGAAATATTATAGGTAGGTAATAATCAGGAGAGAATATGGCCCAGAGAATACATTTTATGTACCAGAAATCCAATTAATCCAGCCGAAAATTATTTTTTAATAGCTAATTTATTTTAAAAAAAAATATTTAAATGTAGTAAAGTTTTTCTGAAAAAAGGCATAGAAACATAATTTCAAGATTAAATATCTAGCGGTAGATTCAGTTTCTCCGTTGTAATAAATTTAAGTGAGTTATCGCTTGTTTTGTTTGCGTTTTTATGACAACGCAAACAAAATCCCTCAGACATGGGCGGTGTGCCTAGGATGAGTGGGGGGGTGCCTTGGTCAGACGACTTTCTAAGGGGTTCTAACGCGTATTTACGGAGTGACGAAGGCTGGACTACAAACTTTGCTATATTACCGTGTTTACTTGCGTAATAGTCGATCTGTTTTTGCCAATTTTTCAAGGTGAAAGTCTAGGTGCGACTATTATCAACACCGTCTCGAAAGGACGAAAAGTTCTTCATAAATTGTGTTGCTATTATGCGAGGAAATCTACTAGATAATATTGTACACTGTAATGATAAAAGAGTATTGGTAGTATTGTAAAATTACTAATTTACCAAATGTCTCCAGATTATCTGCCGGCCTCACCATGGCACAGTGATTATATCACTGGAAATGGTAGACGGGCGAAGTGTGAAGGTCCCGGGTTCGCGGGTCCCATCGCGCGTCCGTCAACCTAACCGTTCGGAGTTTTCCGTGGTTTTCTCCGAAACTTAGCGTAAATACGGGTTAGGACCCCTTAGAAAAACCCCCACGGAGGGCACCCCACCCTTCGAACTAGAGCCCACTCGGAGCTAATCGGTCGTAATCCCACACACACAGATTATCTGCCGTAATTAAACAATCTTTTCGTCAGTTGCACACACAAAAAAAGTTATTTTTATTTTGATAGTAATATTTTTATAGACGTAAATGAAGGTCAAATACGTGACTGCGACTTTTATGCGGGGAAAATATTTTGACGATTATTTCGACTTTAAAACGGGGGGTGCGACTATTACGCGAGTAAACACGGTAGTATAACAAAGAGTTGTCTGTTGAGTTCTTCTGGTGAGGTTCTGGCTCCGACTCTTTTTTCTTTTTCTTTTTTTTTTTTTTTTTAATAACATATAACAGGTGAAAAAACGTGCCATTTAAAAATAGCCCTTTCAGAGTAATTATGCATTTTGAATATGCAGTGAAACCTCTCTGTAAGGGCTACCTGCCGTTCCATTGAAAATTGGCCCTTATGAGAGTAGCCCTTGAATAAGTGTGACAACAACAACAAAAAACTATAATAAGGAAATCAAAACCTATACACAGGTGAAAAAAAAAAAAAAAAAAAGAAAAAATGTTTAACATTTTCAAACTCTATCCATGATTGAAAAAAAATTCTATTGAAGTTTCTTTATTTTTCATAATTTTTTCATGGACAATTTTAGTTTCTAAAGATTCTTTTATTTAATGGAACAAATTACTTCAATTTACATCATTTATTAATGCCTTAGAATGATATATTAGTTTATTTATAATCATTTCTATTAGCGTTTCCTGGTCAAGTTTTCCCACCAACCCAAACCCCTAAAGGTTTAAAGGTCAAACAAAGTATGAGAAAACCTGTTTGTCTCCCCTGGTCCTTCATTCCTCCCCTTCTTTCTTGCAAGGAATTCCTGAACTCTTATCTTTTAGTTCAGGGATTCAATGCACCTGTTTAAGATTTAAGGCAGGCACATGGAGGTGGGGGGTTATGAGGGGTAGTCAGAGAATATGCGGCCTTCTAATAAGAGTAAAATTAACATTATATCAATGGGGAAATATTTCGTTCCTAAAAATATCAGCCCTTAATAAAGGTGGCCCCAGGGGCGGATCCAGAAATTACTCAAGGAGGGGGCGATTTTGTACCTGAAACAGGGGGGAGGAGGTGTCAACACAATTTTATAATTAATTATTATAATCAATTATACCAATTAATGTAATTAATTATTTTATTTATAAAATCTATATATGAGCGATAATTAAAAAGACAGGGAGTAGTACCCGCAATACACCCCTTAGAAAAAGGCTACATAATTTTCATTATGCTTTCATAATATATTTTAACAGATTTTTGGACTTTGTCCAGGAGATCCAGGAGGGGGCGATCGCCCCCACCGCCCTCCCCTTGGATCAGCGCCTGGGTGGCCCTCGAATAGGGGCGGCCTTTATGAGAAGTTTCGCTGTATTTTAATTCTTATATTTCACAATGAGGGTAACTTTTAAATACAGTTGACTTTCGATTAACCGAGATCGGATTATCCAGATTGCGGCTTATTCGGGACGGTCACAATTTATTAAGTTGCTGATGCATTGGAAATTAGCTTAAAGCACCACGGTTAACAAATCACGGAGGGCAATTTCACCGAATGAAATTCCTGCAGAAAACGAAGACAATATTGGACTGCAGAGAAAATTCTTAGAAGAAAGTGAGACTTGTTCTGAAAACTGTAGTACAACAATGAATTAACAAAGATTTGAAATTGAAATGTTACGAAGCTTGTTGTTCAGAAGAAACAAGGAATTTCATAGAATAGGTATCCTTAAAGTGGTGAAGAATTGTGTATTGTGTCTTAAAGCAAATCGACACGGGGTTATTTACCTAGAGGGATGCCTTGGGAGAGAAATTTTCAGGGGTTCTTAGTTCTTACGCGTATTTACGTTACGTCGGGAGAAAATCGGCCGAAATTCCAGACCGTTAGATCCACTGCCGAGCGGTAGGTCAGAACCCTGGACCTTCGCACTCCAGCCATCCACCATGCTTAGTGTCTTATCTAATAGACTATGGAGGGGCGTGTGTTTGGTTTTAATTAGGGGGATGGCGCGCACCACTCTTTCATGTTTCACAGCATAGATACAGTTTTTTTTATTCTTCAACAATGAACATTTAGTTGAGGGGCCGTGGTAGAACAGTGGTTAAGGCGTTAGACTCGTAACCAGAAGGTTGTGGGCTCTATGCCGACCTATCACTAAAGACCACTGTGCACATGCAGTGTACGTGCACGTTAAATACGTAGTTCCGAAAGTCCTCTCGGCGCTCGTTAGTAGTTTCCGAAGGGTACCACTGAAGTATCACACCTTCTGATAATGATGATTGTGGCGGGAAACTCTGCGAAGGACGTATGTAGCTCTGAAAGACACATTTAATGACGTGAGCTGTCCTTTCCTGGCAAAGATACAAAAATTTAGTCGCCTTTTCCACAAACTAATGTTATCGGTAAAGTGTAAATAAAATTTACGCAAAAATAGGTATGTTTTGGAGTAATAATAAGAATAAATAAGATAAAAGAAATAAGATAATATGACTTTTAAAACGGGCATTATCTCTTGCACGTTGCATGCTTTTCTTGCGCATTCCCTGCCGACGTTCTGCGCCCCCCCCCCCCTTGTAGGAAACTACTGGTATAGGTAATATTATTACATTCGCCTACAGGTGATAACGCATTCCTTTGAAACTCTGTCTGGAAGAAGTATTGAACATTGTCCTTTATATAAATTAGGGATTTTTCGAAATTGCTCATGTAATTATGCAGGCAGGCGACTGTACCTCGAAAACGCGTGTGCGGTTAAAAACGAGTCGTCCGGTAAATGCTCATGAATTGCGAAGTTTTTTGGACTATTAAAGATTACTATTACTAACTAGAAGTCAAAGCCCGTGGTGGAGGCAATAGCAATGGGCGCTAGAAAAAACATTTGACTAAAATATGGCTACACTCAATATATTTAATCCTCGTCCACCTAAAATAATTAACTTCGTATTATTTTTATTATAGACCCAAATCGAATTCCATGCTCTGCTGGAAACGCGCAGAAACCTTTTGTATTCGAACAATTTCGTTTTGTTGAAACAGACTCTCTTATATCAATGCTGCATGCAGACGATCATTTAATGAAAAAAATTAAACTATGTTATCTGAAAAACTGTTTTAAACGAACTGAAATCGTAACTTTCCCTTCAAAGCCTGATGACCGTGACTTCCAATGTGACGTCATTGTCACTGTAGAGTCTAATTTTTTAATCATTCACTTTCTTTTTAATTCTCGGAAATAAAATGTAGCTGAAAATAGCAAAAAAAAGCGCTTGAAAATGAGGGAAAGGGTGGATTTTCAGATTTTTAAAGTAGCGCAGATTGTTTTCTATATTTTTATACATAATTCTGAAAAATTTCAAGCGGATCGTACAAACGGTGTAGATGTTGCTACGTTTTTTGTACTTTTTAATCTTCTTGGAGTAATGGCGGTAAAAGTTTTATCTTGAAGTGGTTGCCCGGAATTGTTAGAGAGTGAGTCAGGGGTCAGCGTAACTATATAATAGGATGACACTTACTATTGAAGATTCGTGAAAGGTTTTTCTCACGTTGCAAGGCCAGGTCACCGATTGAAAATGGACAAATCAATCCACAATCCAACCTCAACTGTATGGTATAGAGGTTCAATCGCACTATTTCGAACAACCTGTCCTAGTATTTAGGAATAGACGACTGTGTCAACAGGCTGGAGGGAACGCGTGTGGCGGAAGCTAGTTTTGATCCCATTGATTGGGGTGAAACCAGTGAGGTAGATTAAGGCATTATCCGACCGAACAAAAGATGCCCCTTTGCGCGTCCTTCAATTGCCGAGTTGTTGATATCGCGTTGCTACACTACTCCCCCGACTCATAGAGTCAGACGGAGGCTATTTAATGTTGTTCCAGCATTATGGTGAAGCTCGGTGGCTTAATGTTAGCGGATTGTACTGCCATGCCACAGGTCCGGGGCTTGATTCCCGGGCTGGGCAAGCTTGACTCACCCTTTCATCCCTTGAGTAGGTCGATAAAATGAGGACAAGGTTGCTTGGGAGTTAAGCACTGGGGCTTCGCGTCAGGCTGAGCACCTGACCGAAGCATATGCTTCCTCACCCCAGAGCCCGTGGTCGCCAAGGCGTGGTTGGGCAGCGTAGGCCTTGGCCTCGCTTTGTGGCTCTTGCGGCAATGTTTAACTTAGCTAAGCATTATGGACTTGAAAGATTGCTACCATGCGTTGTGAACTTTTTTTGTCGTGACCCACTTGATGTGGGCTTTGCTGATGCGGACTTTGAATGAGTGACAGTCGTCTGTCGCAGACGACGAGAACGAAAGTGCGCAGGCCCTAAATATCGCACGGGCACTTGGGGCATGTGCCTTGGGCACACATCCAGAAATTGGCCTAAAAATGGAGTTTAGAGTGATATATAGGGGCAAAAAATTTGAAAAGCGCCCTGGGCGCAAAAGTGTTATAGTCAGGCCCTGAAAATGCGTGCTCATCACGTCCGCGTTACCAATTAAGGGAGCGTATGCCGCCTAAACGGCTTTTGATACCTTGAATTCAGCATGTAGATTAGGCGTTATTTTCCATATTTTATATATTTATAATCCGATGGGTCCAGTGGCGCATCCAGGATTGTAGTTTAGGGGGGGGGGCTGGGCTACATACAAATACTGCTGAACTCGGTCATAGTGACCTCGGTTAGTTACAACTCTCTTATAACGTCAAAATATTCGGTATCACTTGACTGTCCCATAGAACACAAGCAAAGTAACTCATTATAGAGTCATAAATAATTATCTGATCTTTTGAGCGACGTTGTTACCGTGTGTAACGGTATAACTAACTGTAAGCATTTATTTAAAAACTTCCGTGGGTGCGCCTATGGATGGGTCAAAAGATGGGAATTTTATGGTTTTAAGTAAAATACTTTCAAAAATCGCAAACATTGCGAATTTATTTGACTAAGGTGACCATATTTTTGAAAGTAGAATTGAGGACAAGTTCCCAATTCTGAAACAAAATTGGGGACATTATATAATTAATAAAATAATTAACAATTTAATAATTAAAAATCGTCCCAAATTGCTCTTTTACATTTTGAGGACAAATCGAAAAAAGAATTGGGGACTTATTGTCACCTTAATTTAGACTAAAAGCTTTATTACACGAACAAAATTTCGAGCAATTTGGCTGCCGCAACCAGTTGCAGAAACTCGTTCCGGCAAGTATATGAGCATGCAGGGTTGCCATAATAAACAAACTCGGCTGCGCTCAGAGATTCGCCGAATTGGCGATTGGTAGACCATGCAATTAATAGGTAGTATATCGCCTCAGCCACCTTTTTGAATATGTGGGATCTCGAAAGGATAATGCAGAATTTTACTAACACTTTCAATCAGATCTATTTCCATTTGCTATTCCGTTTAAAAGACGTTTTTTCTTCGCTCATCACTACGATCTGTATCGAGGGGGGGGGCTGCAGCCCCCCTTCGAAATGGGACACTTTACTTAGCTTACAATTTGATACCCCCCCCCCCCGAAATAAAATCCTGGCTACGCTACTGTTCGGCGCACTTCATCTAAACTTATTTTGAGATAAAATACTGCAGTAATAGTAAGGTTGAGCGATTTCTAGCCAAATATTTCGATATCGCCAAGCTGGGTTCAATTTTAAAGATTTGCTTCTGACACTTAATTTGGCGATATTTCACCAAAAGCTGAAAAGGCTTGAGTTAGTTTGCGAGATATTGGGGATAGCCAAAGTAGTAATTGACCACAGACTTTCAATGAATTGAATATATCCATACACCTTCATGTATTTGAAGTCATTTAGGTGACCCTGTAAATAAATTGCCCAGTTGATTGAAATCAAAAATGAGATGCACAGTTAGATGTTACAAGAGTTCTAAATACAAAATCTCAAAGTTCTACGGTTAAAAGCTTTAGTTATGCGAAATAATTTTTGCGCCAAATTTGGCGACATTTCGGAAAAACTCGCCAAGGTCGACGACAAATTACGATATTTTAGGCATGGATAAAACAATGACTGACTATCGCTAAATTTGACGATATTTCTCCAAAACTCGCCAAGGACGATGACAAATAGCGATATTTAGACATAGACCAAAGACTATCGCTAAATTTGGCGATATTTCGCCAAAACTCGCCAAGGACGATGACAAATGGCGATATTTTGGGCATGGACCAAATGACTGACTATCGCCAAATTTGGCGATACTTCCCAGACAGCACAGCAAGCTTGCATCAAACTTGCTGCAAGCTTGATTTATCAAGTCAATAAGCTTGAAAATTTCAAGCGTGTAAGCTTAATGCAAGCTTGAATCAAGTGTTCTAGTTTACACTTGCCCAGCTTGCATTAAGCTTTACAATTCAAGCTTAAAAAAATTTCCTAAATACACGGGGCGCCAGTCGGCGAACTCGCCCCACATATTTTACACCACGCATTTTCCACCTCTACGCTGAAATTTCAATTTAATTTAATCTGTTTCCATCAAGTGTTCATGGCTGGAATAGAACCCGGGACCTTTCGGTTGGGAGTCGAGCTTGCTATCCGTTCAGCTACTAAGCTTCACGCAGATATGACTAAAGTTTGAAGTGACTTATCACGCCGTTTTCTCGCCAGATTGATAAGTGGGCGATGTGCTATTTGTTTCTTTTATTTTTCCATGGGATGCATCAAAATTAAAATAATGTTATGTGTGATTTAGAGACTCTACTAATAGGGAAATAAACATAATATAAACATGAGAGCAGCACATGTTTCAAAACTTTCAGTACCGCAATACTCATGAGCAATACTGCTGGCCAAAATCGAGACAAACGACTGATTTTGAAATCAATTTCGTAGTATAATTGTATTTTATTTTGAAGAATTTCTATATTTGGAAATATAGAATGGGTTTACTTACTTAACACAAATTTTGTGTTAAGTAATCTGAAATCAAAGAAACAGATAGTTAAACGTTACTTTGAAATGCTATATCACAGTTGCTAACATGTATGGAATACAAACACTTTAGTCATTTTTGTAAATATTTCTTAAAATAACAAATAATTGAAAAATTTTGATATTTTTTAACACTAAAAATTCTCTTTACAAATGTGGTTAGTTATTTTCCTACATATTGGTATGCTATATCGATATAGAGCATTTCGAAGAATTAAAAATAAGTTTAAATTAATTTATACAAATGTAAATTTGAATTATTTTCATTGTTCATACTTTATAATTAAAAAAAATATTTGACTTCTGAATTTTTCTTTAATCCTTTGTAATTTTATTTTAAAACTACAAAAGTGTAAGATTTTTGGGCCCTAAAATCTGTAGGCCCTGGGCAGTTGCCCCGTTTGCACTGCCGGTAATATGGCACTAGTAATAAAATAAAACACATCTTTTACGAACTTTCAGCAAATTTGAGGACGCTAGACAATTAATGTCCATTATCTTTCACAGATGGCGCCATCACTGTGCACTTT
This sequence comes from Cheiracanthium punctorium, assembly GCA_038373885.1. Classification (NCBI taxonomy): domain Eukaryota; kingdom Metazoa; phylum Arthropoda; class Arachnida; order Araneae; family Cheiracanthiidae; genus Cheiracanthium; species Cheiracanthium punctorium. Next base: position 308,942 of record JAWZYV010009886.1, on the reverse strand, counting down.
GAAAGCTAAAATCAAGCTTGCATTAACACGTCAAATTCAAGGAAATGTCAAGCTTGATTTAAGCTTATGTGCTGTCTGGGTTCGGTAAAACTCGCCAAGATCGCCGACAAATGGCGAGATTTTGCGCATGGACCAAAACATGACTGACTATACTGATGTAATATATTGAAGATGTCCATAATGTATTGAAATTCTTTTGGGTGGTCCTGTAATTAAACTCTCCAGTAGATTGGAACCAAAAATCGAGATGCACAACAATCTTATTTATGAAATTTCAACATTCTATGATTAACAGTTTTTGAGATTGAGAGTTAAATACATACATATGTACACCAAAAGTCACCAAGCTTGGCGACTTTTGGCATAATACTTGAGGGCGGCATGTGACCGTGGTCTGGCCATTACCTAACTATATGGTACGATGGTATTGTGCTTGAAATGGATGAATGTTCCTAAAATTGCCATTGACCATAATGTATTGGAAATCTTTTGTAACCCTTAACAGTATATATCACTTCTGAGTCGTTTGAAACAGCCTAATACCTCTAAAATACGCTTTACTGAATTTCTGCCCACAGAGCGTAATGTATTGAAAATCTTTTGGGCAGCCCTGTTGATGAACTATCCAGTCGAATGGGACCGAAAGGGGAGGTGCACAACTCCATGTTATAACAATCCTAAATATAAAGTTTCAACATTCTACTGTCAATAGTTTTTGAGATATGCGAGTATGCCATCTGTACATACATACAGATGGCATGGAAAAAACTGGTCAAAATGGGTTGTACATGCATGTTAGTTTACGATGAGATTCAGTGAAAAAATTCTTTTAAAATTAAATTTAGAGGTAGTAAAAATCGTTTTTTTTTTGTCAAAATTTGGCCCCTTATATTTTTTGGGATTACATTTCCATACAAAGAAATAAAAAATCTGGAGTGAGCTCAATCGAATGCACCATTTAAACGATGGCACACTTTCAAGAATTATCCCCCATAGGCCATAATGTAAAAGAAATCTTTGTCGTAGCCCTGTAGAAAAACTATAAGTCCTATATACACCAAAATCAATACCGGTCTTGCAACAGTGGTCAGTAGCGGATTCAGGGGAGGGGCTAGGGGGCTTCAGCCCCCCAAGAGATAGCTAAAGGGTAACATTCTGCTTCATTATGCACTTTGAATATGTAAAGTGATCTTTTTTAATCACTTAGCCCCTCCCAAAAGTTTTTTACATGATTTAGACTAAAATTTTGCTTCATTGTATATTTTGTTGTATGAAATAAGCTTTCTTTCAAAATTTAGCCCCTCCCAAAAGAGAATTTCTGGATCCGCCACTGACGGTGGTTTATAACATATATGTCCAATTTGAGCTCAATCGAATTATCTGTTTAGGAGCTATCATGTTCACTCACATACACTCATACATACATCTTGTAAAAACAGCATAAATGAATTCAGAAGACCTCAAAACGTGTAAATACATTAAAATCTCGAAGTCGATTTTTTTCATGATTAAAATACTTTCCTTACACGGTACATGTTCGGAAAGTAAAAATGATTCAACTTCATTTCCTAAGCTGTTTATATTTTGAATATATATGATCAGTATTTCTGACCGCTAAAAAAATACATTCAATTACAACTCAACGAAAATCAATACGTTAAAAAAAAAAAAAGTTTTTAAGTTTATTGTAATTATTTCCTGATTTACTTTTGTGTCAGAGGTATGAATATAATATTCTGGATCGTCTCCAGTTGCATTACTCATTTGATAAAAAAAAATCCAAATTTTATAAAAATAATTTTAATACTTAATGGGAATACAATAACACAACTGTATGAACAAAACACAGGTGGGTTTGGGTTTTGGGCTATCCTGTTTAGTAACACCTGTAATTACTTCAGAAAGTGGGGGTCTGCCTAGTGTTACCAAGCAAAATATTTTAGGTTGCATAAATGAAACAAATTACTTCAGCTAATATTATTGTTGTATCATTGATTATCTGGTAACTAAATTTATAACTCTGGTAATATCTATTACTAAACATAACACATACATTATCTGCTATAGCTTTAATAGTAACACAGATAATTGTCATATGGTCCTCAGAATTTCTTTAAAAATTAATTTAAAAGCAAAACTATTAAATTATTGCATCATATGCAATCTTAAGTTATAAAGATTGTCATCTAAAAGAAAAACTAAGTGCAAAACATGGCCCAATATTACTATCAGTAATGAATCATTTACAAAAATGTATTTTTTATTCTGTTGTATTAATTATCCTGCCACTATATTAATTAATCATCATAAAAAATGAATATCAATTTTATTCACTTCACAATATTGCTGGAAAATAAGTTGAAGATTTGGTAACCATTTCAATTAACTAACTTTAGTTTTGATAGTTTGTTAAAAATAAGTCTACACCCACTGAAATAAATTAGAATGTTAGCTTCTTTTGTACGAAGCTGCCAGGCTTCTTTAAGTTCTCTGTATGACTGCTAATCAACACACATTAGGTGTTATTCATGTGCAACCAGCTCTGCAACTGGAGTTTATTTATGTTACCTGGTACACAAAACATACTAATTCTGTAGATCTCCCCCCCCCCCTCTAGTTGCAAGACTGTGTGCACTCTAAGAATTTTTTCTGGTTTCTAATGATACGAAACCAAGTGTTTGCATTTAATTACAAAACAGTATAGTTTTTTTTTTTTTAATCACAACCACACACAGTTTTTATTACAACCACATAGTTCTTCCATCAAATACAATATCACAGATGGCATCAACATCTTGAGATATTCTGGCATGTTCTTGCATCAAGCATATCATTCATAGGTATCACTACTATCTTAAGTAATATAACCAACTGAAGCTCTTTAAAAGGCTAAACTCCATTTATACTTAGTCTTAAAAAGAGCGTCAACTAGTTTAGCTAACCCACATCAATGTGCTGTCTTCTTGTACACTTATGAATTTCGGTCTATGCCTGGGGTTCCAGACATCGGTTGTTTCGTTGTTCCAGACATCGGTTACACTCAAGTTGTAATCTATGTCAAGTTGTAATATATTCTAAAACTGAAATAGACAAAACAACAAAAATTAACATATAAATCTAAAATACTCACTACAAATCTAATGCAATTTATCTTAACTCATCGATCATATTTTAAAATCATGCATATTAAGTAAGTAGTAATAAGATAGTAATCATGCATAAAGAACTTGAGAATACTGCCTTTCACTAAATTAACATACACTATATATACATAAAACCCATGCAGAATTTAAATATATTCATGCAGGGTAATAAAAGGAACATATGCACACAATTTAAACATGTTAAAAAAAAAGTGAAATAATAATTCCATTTACACACACAAAGTTTAAATATACTCAAAGCAAGAAAATCCATTTTTGGAAACAGCAAACTGCTTTTTAAAATTATTAATACATACATATATGATTTCTTTTTTCTGGTTATGTATATAACCCATGCAAAATTTAAAACTCATGAAGCAAAATAGTAAAATAACAGGCATAAATTCAACTCACACACACAAAATTTAAATATACCCAAAGCAAGAAAATCAATTTTTGGAAACTACAAGCTGCTGCTTTTAGAATTTCACTAATAAATAAAGCGAGCTTAATTTGCAGGACGAAAACAATTAAAAATAAACTCAATTTTCTAAAGGCCAACTTAACCACATTAAATGATTTAATGATAATACATGTTAAATGGAATTTACCTGTATATTGAACCAAACATTTATACTGAACATGAATTACATTATACTACCTGTCAGAAACCTAGTTTGATGATACATCGTAAATTAATTCCGTAACGAATCTATAATCAAAAATTTGAATTAACCATCAATTTATTAAATTATTATATTATATTAAAACTTCAATTAGATGCTTACATAAAAATTATAGTCATTATCTTATTTAATTTAGAAACTCATAGCATCAACAAATCAAGGAATGCTTTGTTTGATGGCACATGGTAAACTGCTTTTGTAGGGAATATTAAACCCAAAATTTATATTAAAACATTGATTACACTCTTAATATTAAAACAATCTATAGAATATTAAAATTATTAAACCATGCATCCTGTAATCAAAAGCATCCGCAAAACAAGCAGTGCTTGTTCAATAGCACATGGTAAACTGATTCTATAGAGAATATTAAACCAAATTAAACGATTACACACTTACATTAAAACAATCAATCTGAAATCTAAATCATTAGCATTGTTCCATTGCACATGGGAAACTGTGATCTTGTAATGAATATTAAAACAAATATTTATATTAAAACATCGGTTACACTCTTATATTAAATACATCGATATATTATTAAAATTATTAAAGCATCATACCTGAAATCTAAAACAATTATATTGAAATTCCAGTAATCCAAAATATTCAGCGCATTATCCTGTGAAAAAGCAGTACGGGGAACGGGATGGATTGGCGGGAATCCGATCACCTAAGGTTTTTCCCTCGAATAGAGGAAAAAATCCTTTTCCCTACGACTTTCAGCGCCCTCTGCTGGTATGAGTCTTTTAGCATTAGGAGCCTTTCCTCCGGCTATCCGCTTCTATTTCATTCTTAAGCTCCCGGATTTCGTTTAAAGGAGAATACGAGGAATTTCTGTTCTCTGAGATTGCGTAGCATGCTGAATTGCGAGAACACCGCTGTTGGATGAAGCAGATCGAACTTCAGCAATTTTGTCGGCCATTTCTGCTAACTTGTCAAGGGACTCTGAACTAATGGACAAAATTGCTTGCATTTCGGAAGGGAGTCGTTGGAGCCACAGAGTTTTTAGGAAATCATCTGTTACAGATTTTCCGCCTAATTCTCTCATTTTGCGAAGGAGGTGGGAAGGTTTATCGTCTCCTAAATGTAATTCCGAAATGAGGCGACGAATTTGCTCATTAGTGGAATCGGAAAATTCTGCGATGAGTCGCTTTTTTAGAGTTTCGTATTGTTGCGGAATTACTCTGCTACTCCTGGGGTTCGTCGTTCTAAAGTCTAGTTGGTGTAAAAAGTTCAAGTAAAAAGTCACTTGTCAGGATGGAACACAAACTTTATTGCTTCTAGACAGTGGCGCAGAGAGGGAGGGGGAGCAGGGGAAATATCCCCAGGGCCTCACCTTGGGGAGGAGCCCTACTGTTGCTGCTTCTATATAATACTTAATTGTGTGTTGTCAATTTTGAAAAAAAAAAAAAAAGACCAAAGACAAGATATGTCCCCAGAAGTTTCCAATTAATTTTTAAACAAAATTACAAAAACTAGCTAGAGCATAATCCACCAACTTCACAAAAACGAGGAGTGTTAGTGATTTAGTCTTCTTTTTCAAGAAAAGTTTAAAAGTGTTTTTTTTTTTTTTTGAGACACACTGTTAAATAGTGGAAGAAAGGGCATAGCCAGAGGAGAGACTATGGACCCACCCAACCAGATAAATTTTGATTTTTCCTTAACAAAATGTTTAAAGATTAAGACTTTCTATGAGAAATTTTGAACTTTCCAGTTTTTTTTTACTTCTGAAATTTTTTGGCTGCCTGCTTGAATGGAAGTACTATGAATAAAAAAATTAGTTTTTTCAATACTGAGGTAACATGGCATGCAAAAATGTTGTTAACGTTCCAAATACAGTTTCTTTATGGAAGCGACGAAACCTTCAAAATAAAATGTTGGCATTTTTTAGAGCACGAATATTTATTAAATTATAATACTTTTAAATTAACAATTTTAATTCTATTAATTATTTTCCAATTACTATTAATTTTAAAGTTTCTTTAAATGATATCAATAATTTTAATAGGGAATAAAAGACTGATGTAATACGACACCAAAAGCAATAGAAAATTCTTGACTATAGGCACAACTCTGGATGGGGTCTCCCTGACACTGATGTAGGCAGTGTGAAATTTCCAAAGGTAAATGATTGTCACTCTGTGCCCTACTGCCGAAAGTCTGGCTTTTCTCCCCCCCAAAATGGCAGCCGTCCATTATCTTGCATGATGAATTTAAAAAATTCAATCTGTATATAAAATGCCTAAGAATTTACAACTTTTTTCTACCCCTGGCTATAAATGTCATCCAATCTTCGAGCAGACTGAAAACTTGTTTAAAATATTGCTTGAAAATATTTGAAAGGATAGAAAGGTTATATAAAAATCTGCAATTAAAAAGATAAATTAAGAAACATTGAATTGAAATTTTGTCTTCGGGGAATCCAATATTCGGGGGGCCCTAGGCCCGGGCCTAATAGGCGTAGTTGAAAATAAGGGCCTGATCGAAAGGGTTTCTGGATAGCAAAGGGATACCGATACCGAAGATTTTATCCCCGGGGCCCGACTGGGCTGTCTGCGCCTATGCTTCTAGAACTTCATAGAACAATCAGCTGTACACAATTCACAAGCACAATCTAGCAGTAATGTGCTTTTAACAATTCGCTTAGATCAGAAGCTCTCACAAATGCTGTATTTCTCACACAAAATAGAACACTTTCACTGGCAAGAATTCAGTGGAAATATTCAAGGGATATAGTGCACAATCCCTTAAGACACAGCAATGAAGAATTTACACACAGCACTTAAATTCAAAGCTTCACAACCAGCGCGAAACACAGCTTCCTTCACAAAGCAAGCGTATTCACTCTCTCAAAGCTTGATCAACACTGAACTGCCGGGGCGACGCGCGCTTCTATAAATAGCCGACGCAGAAGGAACAAGAAGTTTCCAGAAAAGTCTATTTCTCGAGGGTTCTACATAAAGCGGGAATTTTGATTACGTCATAGAAGAGAAATGTTAGGTTGTTATGCGTTTTTAATGCAGGAAAAACAACTTCCAGGCCCCATTGGGAAAATCGCGCCAAATGACCAAAAAGTCGCCAAGCTAGGCGACTTTTGGCGAAATATTGCCAAATTTGGCGCCAAAAATAAGTCCCCAAATGTGAAGAGATCTAAGCTCTAGGACTAATATTTCTCGAGTTTTCTAGAACCTCCATTGAAAAACAATGGCAAACCGAAACCTCCATATCTCCGGTTCTAATTGGCCGATTTTGATGCAACAAAAAGCAAAATTTATCTATTTGAAGCGTAGAATACGAATTTTAAACCATTTTAAGCCACAGAGCAGCGGGTTGCCCCGAAAATTCGTAACAGTATTTATCTATGGCCGGTGGTTGTAACCAAATATCCGACACTGCCGTCAAAGTTTCTGCGTCAATTGCCGCGATTAGATGGTGATATTTCGTGGCGTCATTAGTTATTTTCGCGTTGTAAAAGTTACTCTCCACTTGGACGAACGATATTTTGATATTACTTTTCCATAGGGATGGTAATTTCACCGCGAGGTGAGAAACTTGCGATTCCGTTTCCGTTACTAAATTTTGGTTCGTTGAACTTGTTTGGCCTTCTGTCATGATTATTCTATATGTATATGATAAACAATATTTACGAGGGACCAATCACAGAGAAAGAGAAAAAAAATAATAAAAAGGTTCGATCCTACCTCATTTATGTCGAGACCACGTGCTAGTCGATCTTGGGCTATGGCTGGATTTTAACCACATGTTGAATAATGTATCCAAAATAATTAGTCCGTTCTCTTCATATCTCGTTAATAATAATTATCAGCTCTTGTTGATTCAGGACAATCGTCGTAGAAGAGCAATGCCAAAAGATTACGATTTTACGGGTCCACGTTGTGCAGAAGGAAACTAGGCTCTGTCTGGGTCACCACTGGAACGTCTCTATTTGGTTGTGATTACAAACTTCACACAGACAAATCATATATATAATCTTCATTTAATTATTATAACAATTAGGTACACAAGTTAACATAACAAATACATCGGTATGCTTCCATACGGCGAACACATCAGAATGCTTTCACTAGGCGAGCGATCGGCGCGCGCGAATCTCCGTGAATGAGGGAAAAGTCCGCTTCCTATGGTTGCTGCCTTGGCGCTCGCGGGAAATCAGCATATTTTGGTCCACAATATTAAACTCTTAAAGGATAAAAATAAAAGTTAGTACAATTTCAAAATGTTCTCGAAATGGAACATATTTCCAATAAAGCATTTTGTCTTTTGAAAATGAAAAAATGGTTAGATTTTGTTTGAATATATGATTTTTAGCGAAATGATAAAAAATAAAATTTAGCTTTCTTTTTGATGATTTGTTCAAATTTAAGGATATCCAATCACAAGTTTCCATATGAAAAACTTTCTCTCATAACTTTCAAGAGAAAATTATCTTTGTCAAGAATATTCTCCAAAAGATTACAGAGAATTTAACAAAACTAATTATTCATAAATATTATTAATCTAATTTTGTAAACAGATTTTTTATACACTCTGAATTCCCCCCCCCCCCAAAAAAAAGTGGTTCATTTTCACGCTGAAAATTTTACAAGTTTGGGTGCTTTCTGGTAACAGCAAAAGGTTACAATCTTGTGGTTTCTCATTCTCAGTGATGGATCAATTCAAGATAAGCAGAACCAGGGAAAATACTGTAGATTTTCATTTTGGTTAGAAAGAAGCATATCAAATTAATTAGTAACTTAGTCCAAACGTGCTAAAACTATATTAAGGTCCATAATAATTAATGAATTAAGTCTCCTTTTTTCCTTTGAATTATGAGCAACTGTATTCTTCAGCCATTCCTCACCAGAATTCTCCAAGACTTCAATTTTAAGCCCTTTAATGTAAAACAATAAAGTATTACAATTAAAGTTTATAAATACAAATTGCATGTGTTACTAATCCACGTTAATGTATTAGCATGTGAATAAGATTATCTCATTACTAAAAACTGAAATTGCATCAAATGTTAATGATTGGTTATCCGCACATCTAAAATATGTAAAACAAATGTAAATTGGTATTTTTAGTTTGCAAATTTCATCAACTTAATTAGAATAGTGAGAATTTTATTGTCTATTTGTTGAGAGGTTAGGTAACCAGAAGGAATTTAACTAGTTTAAACTTTTAATTTTGAGAAGTCATGCTGTTTAAAAATCAAAGTACTTATAAATATAAAACAAAATTATTTTTTAACACTCTGTATGAGTTAATAAATATAAATATATATATACAAACAGGAGTTGATTATTATCCAGGTCGAAATGCTGCACTTAGTAAGTTAAAATAACTTATTTATAGTCCAATCACATAAAATAAAAGCTTCTGCAAGACTTTACTTCCTTTGCGGTATTTCGTTTCAGCACTTATTAAGAAAAAGAAAAAAAAAACCTAGTAAAAGAAATAAAAAATTATTTACCAAGCATTTTTCTCCTCCCCTTTTTCTCTCACAAAAGCTTTTATAAATTTTGCAATTAGTTTTGTAAAGGAAAGGATCCAAAATTTTGAATAATTCAAGCTTCATTTGCTGCAAAATCCTTAAAAAAAATTTAAACACGGTATATAAATATATGACACACACATATATTGTAACTGAATGTATTATACACTTTTTTGGGAAAATTATGTGAATTTTTTTCAAAGTTTTCCTTGTTAAAACAGTTTACGAAACAAATTAAAATATAGTGCAAAATACTGAAGATCAGTTTAATTCAACTGTATTTTTTGCAAAGGGCCAGTTTAATTTATATTCTTTTACCTAAGTATTACTAGACTGAAAGCAGAAACAAAAGAAAACCTGTTTCGCAAACAATAACATTATAGACCCAAAAAATTAAACAATACCTCTTTAAATACTAGACTACATTTGATTATCCCTATAAATCAGTTGAGAGTTCTGAAAATTTCTAAAAGAACTAAGTAACAAACACAGAATTACACTGTAAAATTTTCTGAAGTGCAACAGCATAATCAGATGAAAAGGAACTTAAAAAAAAAAAATATGTAAATGTCATTTTGTTTTCAAATTATCATAAAAGGTACCTATTTTCAATAACATGCTTAGAGATCCTGTTTTTGATAGTTGAAAGTATATGTAGCATTAAAAGTATTGCATCAAAACATTTCTCTAAAGTCATCCTATTCTCATACATGTCAATGGAGATGGTGATTACACTTAATTTAAGGGATGATAAACAATTTACATCATTCTTTATAATTTATTCTCTGTCTACATACGACCATTACAATAATTAATAGATTAGAATATAAATTGATAAAGTAACCACTAGTGCACCCAGGGCTTTAGTTTAGGGGGGGGGTAGGCTACAAATTCTGCTGAACTCGGTTATAGTGACCTCGATTATACTTATAACTCCCTTATAATGTCAAAATATTCTGTGCCACTTGACTTGCCCATAGAACAACATGCACATGAGCAATGTAACTCGTTGTAGTCAAATTATAATCAGATCTTTATAGTATCGTTGAAAACGAGTTTAACTGCCTTTCGCACAGTAACTGTAAGTATTTATTTACAAACCAACTTTTTTTTGTTATAAAATGTTCTTTAGAAATAATTTAAAGACAATTTTTAAAAAGAAAAATTTAATTTATTAGGGACAATTTTCAATGCTTTTTACTTCCAACATTCCCCCTCTAGGGGGGGGGGCTTGAGCCCTCATAGCCCCTCCGTGGGTGCCCCTAAAGTAACGTTTGCTAGGCTGTAGTTTAAAGAAACAAAACCTGATGCATGGTTTTGGTAAACAAAATTAATAGTGCCAGGGGCTCAAAATGATTCTTTATAAACTGCAGTACACACTGAAATGAATGTGAAAAAACTTTATTTCTTATGAAACTTCTATAAGAATTTTGTTAGTATGGAAATGCAGAAGAAAAGTTTTAAAGTGTCAAATCACATTTCGCAAAACTTTAAACTAATTCACAAGCTAAGAATTTTTGTAGTGTTACAATTGAAAGATTTTTTGTTTATTACAGTGTGTAATACAGCTTTTGAAGGGACACTAAAATTTTTAAGGCCCTATGTTTATTTATATATATGTACCAAAATCATATTTTTGCACACCACAATCTTAATACTATAAGAAAACTCACTCCAGGATAACTTATAATGTAAGCTGAACTAAATATTTTCAATGCTCAAATTAATATAATTAAAATACAAATTAGTTTACTTATAAAACCAAGATTAAATTCTTCAGATTATAAACAAAAAAACTTCGTTAATTTAAAAAGCATAGCATAGCAAACTTGAAAAATTAAAATAATCAGAAAGGCTGATATTTTTTATGTATATTTTGTTTTGCTGTAATGAACACATTCAACAATTAAAAACACAGATGTTTGTTTCATTTCTCAAATGCTATATCTGAGCACATAAATCCAGCAATATCCCATCAAAATTAATTGAAAACTTTGTGAAATAAGACAAAGAAGGGTGCTATGCGAAACGATATTTTCAGGTAGTATAAAAAGTTAATCCTTCGTCACAGTAGCAAAAATAAATAATTAACAACAGAAGCAATTTAGTTAAACATTTCCCCCCAAAATAAATCTGAATTCTTTCTATCTAATACGTAACATGTTATTTTCAGCCTTTTTTTTTTAATGCAGAAAACTTAACCATTTAAAATATCGAGATCGGCACCTATAAAAAGGCAATTTCAAAACAAATATCGATAGTCAACAATTCGACTTGCAAAATCACAGATTTTTTTAAAATCTTTGATGTAGTACAAATCTTTTATTATTTATTTACTCCTTTCTGGCTGAAATACTAATTACTAGGCATTGAATACAGCAACGTTAGCAATCACACGCACATACCACTTGAAGGAAACCAAACAATCATAAGTTTTTCAACTCTTAAAAGAAGTTTTTTTAATAATTCTTTTAGAATAAGTAATACACGCACGTATGCATTTAAAAACTTACTTTATCTACATGAGGGTATGAAGTTCAAATACAGGTATTGTAGTTTATTAACTTCGCAAGCCACTCGCCACACTCGTCTAAAAATGACATCGGCGGGCATCCGTCGGATTCTCTGACTGGATCTCTAGCATCTATCAGATACAAAGTAGCCAGTGGATTTCTATAGACGCCTACAGTATGATATGACGGCTGCAGGATCTCAATGATAGCTGTAGGATATCCAACGGATGTAACTGGTTATCTGGGTTGTACCAGTATACCCATACTTTAAATCTTGACTGACTTTGATACTTAAAAATGAACTCTAAGAGTTTTATATATCAATTGTGTATTCTCATTTCTAATAAATTAATGGAAGTATTTAATTCATTTATAAATATTTATTTAAACCAGAAATATGAAAGGAACATCATGTTGAAATATTGCAATTTATTCAAAATTTATCTCTTGGCATAGTATTTGTATTTTTCAGAAGACATTGCTTTTTACATTGGCTCATTTTGTGATAATTTTTCATGAAACTTTGTACACCCTCTAAAAAAGGTATTCGAGTGAAAGAAAAATTTCGTATGTCAATTTCATACTTAAAGCATGATTCTTCGTGAAAAGCGATTAATCATTAACAAAACTGAAATGGGAAATTTGGCTCATACTCGAATACTTCATTGAAACACGCTACACACACAATGACAACAAACGTTTTCAGAGATCGAATTTCATTGTTTCTTTGAGTAGATGGCACTTTTAGTGGGTTTATTTTTGTTATTTCTTCAGTTTTTTCTGAAAGAAATAAACTGAACGGAAACTATCAGGGGAAAAGTACAAATCTTTAAATTTGGGGACAAAATGAAAAAAAGATCTATATTTGGGGACAGTCCTTGAATTTTGAGGACGTATGGTCACCTTACCTTAATTAGATGTAACTCAAACGTCGTATCCATGAATACAACAATACCTATTACAGCGCTACCTTTTGTTAATTTACTTAACTTGAATACGAACAAAGATGCTGTGCTATTACCGGTTTGTGAATTGAATGAGTCAAGCCCGTTTTTATGATCTTTAATTTGGCACCGTGTCTCGGACAAAGCTTTTATTTTGTGAGTACTTATTAATTTAATCATTTAGTTACTATTTTATTTCAAATAATCATATAACTAAATAATTATGAGTGGAATTTTTCTCTGTCTTCAAAACGTCTGTATTACATTTATTTTGTCTTTAAAGCATGGTTATTTTACGATTTGACTGTTGGGATCAGTGAACTGCAATTCTGCCATCTTGGTTTTATGACGCTTACGGTACATTCAAGTGCATTATAATTTTTTGGCTGTTGCTTGATTTCAACTCATAAATCGGAGCACAGCTGATTATATTTAAAACTTGAGAGTTAATTTTCCTCTTTATAATTTTTCTAAATTTTCTCTCTAGCATAAATGTCTTTAATTTTAATGTCATATTTCTTATGTTGTCGTTTTATTATTATTTATTACAGGCAATTAAATTTATTATAATGTTTATTTTATTAAAGTCTATATTTTATTTACCTGTTGTATCATAAGTAGTGTTAAATGCGTTTTGATCGTCAGTTTTCCCATTGTTTACGCTTTGTAGTTTCGGTTTAGTATCTTAATACCTTTTTACTTGTGATACTTTTACTTTGGTAACACTTTATTACAGCTATTTGCAATATATTCTCCTGAATAAGAATGATCCTTAATTTTTTTTTTGTAAGGTATATTTATTTTAAAATAGTGTTTGATGACAAATTTAAAACTGGTCCGAATGTTTGAAAAATATACTTCGTAAATAAAAATTAATGCGCTTTCAGTAACCCGCAAGGTTCGAGAGCTTTTACTTTTGCCTGCGAAATAAATTTGGCTAAATATACTGTTGTCTCAGTGGCGGATTTAGCTCATGAGATGCCCGAGGCGTAACTCAATTTTGAAGCTCCCCCCCCCCCCCCCCACACACACACAAAAGAAAAAAACCTATCACTAACCCTACACTTTTACATTATCCGTTCTATGCAAACGTTTTTCACAGCATGTAATACTTTGCTTAATCACTTTGATTAGCCAGTGTTAAATTACAACTGTCTGGTGGCTGTATTTAAAAGGTTGCCAATGTTCTGCTTTAAGTAAAAGTATTAAAACTATTTGATAATTCTTGGTTAGAAAAAAATACTTTATCTTGAATTGACTACTTACTTGTACTTTTAATGATCTAGTAATGTGTATATAATATAATAGTATTTATAAATTATATAGCAAATTTCACTTATTTGCTATAGGGTCATTCCCAAATCACCCAGAAAAAAGATGAAATGTCACCACTTCAGATTTTTATAAAACTTTTTTTACATATTGCTATGACTAAGTCATAAAACCATTCCAAATTTTTTTGTCCTAGGTCAAATACTTTCTGAGATTTAGGAGGTCAAAGTTTAGTTAGGAAAGGCATTAACATAATTTTAGCTGCTCTGTGGCAGTCATGTAGTCATTAAGAAATAAAATCATAATTCAGACAAAAATAAACATTTTTATGCCAAATTTTTTCTACATTTTCTATAATGTATATATATTTGATAGAAAATTCATTTCAATGTATTTTTGAAGAAATAATGGTAGAAAAAAAAAAAAATAAAAACTAGATGTTTTTTCAGAATTTTGAGTTAAAAACGTTTTTATTTCAAAATATGATTAAAAGGTGAGGCAGTATAGTTACCAAGTCAAACTTCTTTTTAAAAATAAACCTAAAAGTTTATATTAAAAGGATATGAAATAAAACAATGGTATTTTAGCCTACTTTATTATTTTAAATCACTAATTCTAATTTTAGTTGAAATATTAACATAGTAGCACTGAGTAATCACAATAAGGTTCAGAATTCTTACCTCTATTTTTATATAATAATCAAGTCTTATTCCACTTAGAAAGCAGAAACAACATTGTAGTAATAAAAATTATTAAAAGATAGTGATTATATAGAATTCTGGACCAGAACATCTGTGCATCCTGCAGTTGTTTAATCTTTTTTTTAATAGTCAAATACCACTAAATTTTTCATATAAATTAAGTCACAAAGTTTCAAAATATACAAAAATTAGATTACTGGGTTACTACAAAATAAAATTAAAAAAACTATTCATATTAATTCAATTTTTTAAAGAAAAGATATAGCCAGAGGGAATGAATTTTTTTAAGCATATTAGTATGTTATTGTTCTCTCCGTGTTGAATTATGATTACTGTAAAAAAAGGACAAGATTTTCTTATGCACACATGATATATTTTTTTCTGGTACAGTATGGAACCTCTTATACGGAAACCAGTTATCCGGAAAACCAGTTACCCAGAATTATTTTTCAATTAATTAAGTTCTTATTTTTTTCTGAAAGAAAAGCAAAAAAGGAGTTTTATTTTAATATTTCATGTTTTTTTTTTTTTTTTGAGTACTACAGCTAGAATTTATAAAGTAAGCAATCTGGTAAGGTATTTTATTTATTTATTTATTTTTTTTTTTTTAGTGTGTGACTAAGTTTTCAAGAAGTTATCATATATTTACTACTTCCTCTCTAAATGATTATTATTTATCTTCATCATATTAGAGTTTTTTTATATTATTTTTCTAGTATATTAACAATTAATGTTTAAATCTAATCAAAAGTAGAGTGACATTTATGCTACCAATCAAATCAGTAGATGTCATGTTAATCCCCGACCAGTTATCCAGAATACACCCGGTCCCAACTATTCCGGATAACAGGTTCCATACTGTAGTACTGTGTTAAAGATCAGTTTTCAAAGGTGTGTATTATTTTAGCGATGGTTGTGCTGGACAGTGCAAAAAGATCATCAATATTTTTCAGCACACAGCCAGGACTTTAATTTAACAGCAACATGGATCTTTTTCGTGACAAGCCATGGAAAGTCTGCCTGTGATGGCATTGGAGTGGCTGTAAAGTGCCTAATAGCAAGAGAGTCTTCAAAATTACTATGGAAATACAATTGATAGTGTTGAAAAAGTTATGAATTTCTACACATCTAAGATTCATAATATTAATTTCTGGCTGCTAACAAAAACTTTGTCCGGGACAAGTCAACAGTTAGAAAAGATTCTCATTGGCTAAGACCATTCCTGGAACTCCCAGCTTTCACCACTTTGTTCCAATGTCAGTTGATTCCACTAGCTTACAACGCCTCAGGTTATATCACTGAAAATTCTAGACGTGCAAAGTGTAAAAGTCCCAGGTTCGGGTCCTATCGCACGCCTGCCAATCTAGCGGTCTTGAATTTTTTTGTAGGGTCTTCTCCAGATGTAATGTGAGTACGCATTAGATTAGAACCCCTTAGAAGGTCCTCCTTCCAAGGTACCCCCTATCCATGGCAGATTGCCTTAGCGTAGCTTTGTCATAATCACACTTACAATCCACTAGCGTATATAGGTTTCCATTTCAACAGGGTGGGGGGGGGATCCAGTATTTTAAATCTTATTGTTACTAGAGTTAATATAAATGTTTTAAAATACCTATTTTTTAAAATAATTTCTTTATATTTTTGGAGGGGAGCCTGGTCCCTTCCCCCCTAAATACGCCCCTGGCTGATTCCATAGGTGCAAAGAGAGTTAGTGCAGATAAAGACTTTTCTTTAATATTTAATTTTTCTAAAAACATCTGTCTGCTATAAAGATGTCACTAATTCAAACATAGCATGTGCATATGACAATCATTAATTTTTTTAAATCATTATTTCAAATCATTAAGAGGAATTTACATTGTCATTTTTAGTTTTATTTTAAGTTAAATTATTTTCAAAGATTGATAAATAAAAAGTAAATCTTTTAAATATTTATAATGAAATTATCATGCTTTCTTTTGTAGTTTTATACAGATATGACACAGAATTTTTCAGGTTATACATTAAATTTCTTTCATCGAAAATAATACATTTTTTAACTAAGTTAAAAAAACAAAAATAGACCTGTTTAATTGTTTAGCCTCTAAAATATAAAAGCATTCTTTCACAGTACAAAAATTTATATGGCACCACAAGGGGAGAAAATGGGGTAGGACAAATTAAAAAAAAAAAATCATTTCAAACATTAGTTTCCAAATTTTAAGACAATTTCACTTTTTTACTCTTGATTTCGATATTCCGACATACACACACAAAAAAAGAACAATCAGTCAAAGTACTTTACATATGGAGTGATAATCATATACAGTACTGTAGTAGTAACTATAACAACTATTTTAAACTAGTAAAATACCATGTTACAACATGGCAGTCTGCACAAGCAGCCAGGTTATAATTTTCATTAATATATATTTCACAAACACATTTTAAATGTACATATTTTAAATAGACTTAAGTTTAAAAATTAATTGAAACTGGCAGAAAATCATAAATGAATTTAAATAACTAAATTCAATTAAAAATATGCAAAATAAAGGCTAACTTTTTAATAATTAGGTATTGTCATTTAGAAAAACTATGAAGATTGAAAATTTCTCCCTGCCTCTGTAAATAAATTTTGAAGACAGAAATTGGAGTTTTTTGTTAATTATCGGATTTCCAGAGCAAATTAAAAATATCGGAGAAATCCGATGAAGAGAGAGTGTAAAATTACGTTATTTCTGGGATTACCATGAGAGAAATAGCATATAATAAATGCACATATTTTTCAAATGATAATCTCTCTCTGCACTGTGCTCATAATTAAACTTCCCCTGTAAACAGCAGTCTACAGCTGAAATGGATGAGAAAATCGCCTTCAAATTTGCACATGGACACTACATGAGATGTGCTTAGTTTTTTTTTTTTACTTGAAAAAATGTCTGCCACGTGGCACTTTGCAGCATGAAAAACTCTAAATATTAGAATAATTAGCTGTAAATGTGCTCAAAAACTATTTTACAAATGTTGAAATTGTGTATTTATTTCAAATGATCTATTTCCAGTGTTAAATTTGCTGTTTTTTCAATAAAAAATATATCCCTCTGTTTTATGAATCACTTTTATCGCGAATGTTCAAATACAATTTTCCATCCTGTCCCATGCATGTTATAGATAGAACTTTAGTAGTATATAGCCGGATATCCGGTAGTTATGATTCGGATATCCGATGGTTTTTCGGATATTGAAAAAACAGCGGGATACCGGATACTTGCCGGATATCTGTTACATCCCTACAAAAAACGAGTAAAAATATTACTGAGTAAAAATAAATTCCACTTTATATTGAAAATGTATGTGGTCTAAGCTTCTGCCCTACGTTTCTTATTAATATTTTAACATTTTCATCTGAGACTATAAAATACATGCTGTAATTATATCGTATAATAGTTATCATGTATATATTTTAGTTAAAACAAAAAATTTTGTCATTTATTTTTTCAAGTTTTTAATTAACTAGGTATGCCATTCCAGCACAAAATTTGCTTATTAATTTTATTCCATTTCCTATCATCTGGCAGGGTTGTCAGATTTGCTGCCCGGGCAGGTCCCCATTTTCCTCACCTGGGTTAGTTTTTTGAGTAAAATGTGTTTTTTTTTAAGATAAAACTTTGATTTGCATAATTTTAAAAGACATATCAAAATAATAATTTAATTTATTGTAGAAGCATTTAATTTCTTAAAAAATTTTGAAGTTCTATTTCAATTCAAGATTATTTTTATCACTTATGAAATTATAAATCCTAATTCCATTCTGTTGTTGTTTTTATGAAAAATAAATTCTTTGTTTTCTACCAGTTGTAATACTGTTTAAAAGTTACTTTTAGTATTTTTTGATAGTTGAAATTTGTCATAAAATTTTCTATGACCAAACAAACAGTATTCTATAAAATGGTAGTTGTTTAAAGAATATATAATTGTAAAGGATATAGAGTTATACAAATGCATCAGTTAATTTTTACCGATTGGAAAAGATGTTTATGCAACATAATATTCAATATATATCCTCTTTAGAAAATTTAGAAATAAAACAATCATTCAAATATGTGATAATTTCTTGACTGTATAGTAAAAGCAGATCTGATTGCACTGTATTGCACTAACTGTTGAAATTAGATATTGCCGTATTGATAAATCAATACCACAAAATACATAAAGTAATAAATATATATACATATAGTAATATATATACATAAAGTAATAAAAGGAATTATAACTTAACTCTCTGTTTTATTCATTAACTATTTAAGCATTAAAAAGAAATGTGCAAGTAGGTTTTTGACATTCATTTTTATATTGCTTTGAACAAAGAAAATAAAATAACTTGAGAAATTCTATGTAAAGTTATTGTGTTGTTGCTAACATCTTCTTTCATATTTAAATAACTGGAGTTTCTTTATTATTTTTTTACAATAAATTTTTAAATAACAATATTTTCTTAAATTACAAAATAAAAAGATAAACTTTTGTCTAAGGCTGTAAAAATTATCTGTTTACTTTGTTTTACTATACCCACTCGAAAAAGTATTTAAGTAAAAGCCAAATTTCTCACTTCAGTTTAGTGAGTAACTAATTAGTTTTTCAAATATGCAAAGCTTAAAATATAAGAAGTTGTTGTCATTTGTTGCATCATGCTCTTTTTATGAAGAACAATGCTTTGCAAATGAAACCGATATAGGAAATTTGACTTGCACTCAAATAAATTTTTGGGAGGGTGTGCATTTCTGTTTGTACAATTTTGTACATTTTTAATTTTTTTATATAAATATATTTTAATGAGAATTATTACTTATACAGTAGAAGATCTTTATAACGCAAACCTCAAAACGCGAGGGTTTGCATTATATAGAATTTTGTGTTATATAGATCATTTTATGCATATCATCAACTTACTTAGAAAATATGGCAAAATATATCTGAAAAAGATGAATATTAGTGCTTTAAAATAATTTTCAAGTACAAATACTACTAAAAAAACACAAATACATACAATTAAATATTTAATATGTACAAAAAAAAGTGAAATTAGTATTAAAAGTGTTAAATTTAAGTTTGCTTGTTAAACAACACATCAATTGTGCTTTGTTTTAGACTGTGCAATCTCTTATCAGATAATTTTTGTTGCAGTCTGTGCACAGTTAATAATTCGTCTTCAGTTACACAGTTTTGCGTTTCCAGGAATTTAAAATACTTGTCCCCTAAAGAAATTCCTTCAGACATTGAGAATTTTTCGATTTCCTCTCCAGAATCTGATTCTGTTTCAGAATTGGTACTTTTTTCTTGGTTCAAAACAGAGGAAATGATTTCTGCATCTGTTAAATGGTTAGCAATTTGCAATTCATCATCTGTTTCTAAAAATTCAAGGATATTTTCTTCATGTAGGTTTACTAGCTGGTTACAACTATTTCGTGCATACTGCATTAATTCAGCAGCTTTGATTTTTGCCAATGATGGCTTAAATCCACGAAATTCTTTTTCATTATTTTCTGTTCCAAAAAACAGTGATTCTGGCCATAATTTGTGCCAGGAATTTACAAGAGTTTCCTGGTTTACTAAATCCCAGGCATCTCTCAACATATACAAACAATGCCGTATGTTGAACTCTTTTTTGAATTCGGCAATCATATTTGGACGAGCTTCTGAGTTTAGAAGCCTTCTGAGGAAAGCACTTCTATAATTGCATTTCAGGCTGTTAATCACCCCCTGATCCATAGGCTGGATTAAAGATGTGGTGTTGGGTGGCAAAAACAATGTTCTTATATTAGGGGCTATGAGCTCAGGATGAGCAGTGCAATTGTCCATCAACAACAAAATTGTGCTGTTTGCAGGTAAGCCAATTTTATTGCCGTGCTCCCGTGCTTCCTTAACAAAATGATTTTCGAACCATTCGGTGCACTGTTCCCTTGTAACCCAAGCTTTGGTATTGTGCTTGTAAATCACAGGCAGAAGGCCACATTTTTTTAGTACTTTTATAGGACGTGGATTGGCACTTTTCCCAACAACAAGAACTCGACATTTGTGGGTGCCTGCTGCATTACTGCAAACAAGCACCGTTATCCGTCGCCTGTCATCTTTAACTGTAGATGGTTCCTTTTCATCTGCACATACAAATGTATTTCTAGGTATATTGCACCAGAAAAGGCCAGTTTCATCCATGTTGTAAATCAATTCTGGCGAAACTTTCTCCTCTTCAACTATTTTTTTGAATTCTTCAATAAATTCTTCTGCAGCAATCTTATCAGCAGAAACTTTGTCTCCGGTTGCTTTTAAGTAACGGATGCCGTGCCGATTTTTAAATTTTGACAGCCAACCAGTTGAATATTCACAAGGAACGTCAACATTCAATTCCTTGTGCAGTTCTTTTGCTATTTCACACAACATCGGCCCCGTTATCGATATATTTTCTGAGCGCCGCTGGAGAAACCATTCATACAGAACAGCATCTAAATCGGCCGACTGTGCTTCTCTCATTCGTTTACGATGGGCAATTCCTTTACTGCTGTCCGTTTTGGCAAAATATTGCAATATTTTATGACGATTGTCGCGAATGTCATAAACAGTTCGATTGCCAGTTCCATAGCGATTTGCTATATACTTTGCAGTAGATCCTTCATCTAATAATTTAAGGATCTCAACTTTTTGGAGAATGGTCAGGATTACCCTTTTTTTAGTTTGTCCTTTCGACGATTCACCGAATTTCGAATCCATTTTTAATTTCACAAAATCAATAAAATAAAATTAATAAAAGCGGCCGTTGATATTACACTTCCTAAAATCTATAAACAACAAGTAGTAGCAGATAAATAACGTGGTGGTCGCGCGGTAAATAAAAGCTAACGGGTTTTTATTGCCATTTTATTGAAAGTAACTTTGTTATCTTGCCTCCCGTAATTACTCCTTCCGTTTCTGCTGCTCCGTTTCGTCATCTGCACAGCGCGTGACGTCACCTTTCGGTAGGCAAAACAACACTAACAATTTTTTTAAGTAAAAGTACTTTTATACATTTAAAATTTGTTAATTAAAAGAGCAAAAGATTAAGTCATGTCTAAAAATCAATCCACTAGAGAATGCAGTTTTTTAAAAACGCTGATTGTAGAAATTCCTTAACTGCGATTTTCACTGTTTACATTCGCGATGTTAGTGCGGTTTATGGAAATTGCGGTTTATAGAATTGCGGTATATCGATCTTCTACTGTACCACCTTTTTTAGTAGGGGCAGAGTAAACAGTTAATGTATATTTTTGTATTTTAGAAATAATGTATATTTTAGTATAATGTATATTTTTTTATTTTAGATAAGATAAACCTTTTCAAAAATATATCCATATCTTTTGCTTTACTACATTTCTATTTCACAATTTTGTACATTGGATATATATATATATATATATATATATATATATATATATAGCTTTATTTTAATGTTATGCCACTTAAGTTTCTATTACTTATAATTTACGAAGCTAATAATTATTTATTCAAAAGAATATGCAGTGAAAATTTTTAGAAGCAAATTTATTTATTCATTTATTTTTTGGAGGGCAATGCCAAGATACCTTTGCGATTTAAATCGTAATTTTATATTTGTCTATGGTTTGAAGTTTGGATTTCTATATGTGCGAATTTTCAAGCACCAAAAATATAAATTTCACCCAATAAAACCCAAGTTTTTTCACCCTAAACACCAGGTTTTTTAATAAAACTTGCCCAGGTTGGGCTTTTTACAAAAAAACCAGGGTTTTTTACAACCCTGTCATCCGGTCGACCTGAAAATTTACACGTATGTGTAATTCCTATGACACTGAGTATTGCTTTTTTTTTCATTTTTCAATACTTTTTTTTAACTATCAAATATTTCTTATCCCAAAAATTATATTCTCATGCATATCTGCTTATTTATTGATCGTTTTTTTGTTTGTTTCTTTTTTTTTTGTCATTACATTCTTGGAAAGTTCTTTTGATTCTAAAAAAGATAAAATCGGTTATCTCTAGCTTAAATTTTTAATTTTTAGTGATTTTTTGGAAAAAAAAAAAAAAGATTTCTTTACGTGAAGAATCCAAAAAACTGTGCATTCTAGGTACATTTTAAAATTTCACTGAATTTACAGAGTGTGCTTTCCTGAATCATTTAAATGAAGAACGGTTGAAAAATATAAAATATTTAATTTATAACAAATTTTTTAATCCGAAGCTGTAGAATCAAGCAGTTCAGGCTTTTCTCTTTAAAAATATGACAAATATTCTTATCAGCCTATACACTTTTTGGTTGTTGGGAGAAAAGTCTTTGAAACAGGTGTGTTTAAATGTCTGTTGCAGCAGCAGCGACTGCGCTGCAATCTGATTCATTCCAGGTAGGAAATAGGCATACGGACTCTCTGCGCTGCATTTTTAAAAACAAAATTTAGTGAACACATTAAAGCAACACTGTAAAAAAAAAAAAATATCTAGGAACTTTCCTTGGGAATTATGGATAGTTGAGGTGCCCTAAAATTCCAAGTAACATTACATGAAAATACCAGGAACTTTACTGAATAACTCAGGAAGGCTCCACTAATTTGTATATTGTTCGGTAAAGTTCTTGGTATTTTCATGTAACTTCCCTTGGAATATAGAACACAGTGGGGTAGCTAGAGGGGGGGGGACAAGGAGGGGCATCTGTCCCTGGGCACAGGACACGAGGGGTACCAAATTGTACCTTTAAAAAAAAATTCCCCATTACATTTTGACACTTTGGTATTCACTTTTTTTTTAGTATTGGTACTTTTTTTTAAGGCAGGGCAACTTCCTGGCTAATAAAAATACCAGGTGTTAGAAAAATGTCTGAAATTTCAAATGTATGATGCAATATTAAATTTTGCTGGCAAGGAATCCCATAACTTGCAGAACCAGATGTTTTTAAAATTTGTCTGCTTTGCATTACTGATGAATGGGGTGCTTGTACTACCTGTTTATGTCTTTCATTATTTTCTTTTTTGATTATTCAGTTGTCCCTCACTCGTTTCCATGCTTACAGAACACAAAGGAAGAATCTCTTTTAGAAGAGTTATAGCATTTTGTCAAACATGTTTCATCCTCATTGTTTATTAAATTTAATGGTCTCCCACATCAACAATGGGATGCAATACTTTATGTCAAAACGTGATTGCTTTCACACAGGAGTTCTGAAGCTGGTCATGTTAAATACGAATGTTTCGCAAGAAATACTGAAGGAAAATACTGACTTTGGTCGTTGTTATGTTTTTTCCTACTTTGATGTTGTAAATTGATGAATTGTAATTTAATAATGCTGTAAAGAATTAAAGGCCCAAAGGACACTAAAGAAAAGATTGTTCAAGAGCGCTTTTTACTCTAGAAGCAATCCTGGAACTGGAACTATGAACGAAGTTCCTGCCTTTTGAAAAGAAGTTTATATATTTATATTTCTTCTTTTTGAGAATCGAATTTCGGGGCCCTTTAGATGTGTGAGGCCCGTGATGCCTGCTTATTGGGAAATCTGCCACTGCTGTGTCTGATTTGAAAGCGAAATCTTGTTTTGCCTTTGTGTGGTAAATAAGCAAAACTGCAAATTTACCAATTATGTTTTAAGTGCTATAATGCGTAATATATGTATTTTTATTATGATGCATTTTCCTGCTTTAAAATGATTGCAAATGATGAATAATTAAATTTTAAATCATATATTTTTCAGTGTTAAATCTTTTTAAACATGATGTACAAATTTAAATCTTAATTGTAATTCTAGGGTAGAGTTCCCTTTTACGAACACGGTTCCAATTTTATTCTGCTGTGGTCACAATAAACGTAACAACGGACAGGCAGAGAGGATCGGGGAGTGCTTCTCGATGCTCCGGAGGAAGGTATGTATTTCATTAGTACATAATGTTGTTATGATTTATTAAATACTTTTCTATGGTTTAAAAGTAAAAGGTTATCTATAAAATTCACAGTAATGGAGAGGAGTCTTCCCCTCTGCTACAAAATAAACAATTTAAGAGACCCGTTGATTTTCCTCTATTGCCCTTAAATCTGACGGATGTGGCTGTTGTTCTATCACTAAAGTAGAATTGTTCGAACCTTTTTTAAGGTTGTTCTTCCTAATGGATGAGGGATCGTTGTCACCATTGTCAGATAAAAGAAAAAAAAAACTATCTGCACACATAATCCTAAACCATCTGCAAACTCATAATACTTAGTGATAACTGAATGCATAGTGCATAGTATATGAACATGTTATATGCATACACGCACACAACTGTGCAATGCGTTGGCACTAGAGTAACTTAAAAATATATTTCTTAAGTAACTATCCATTTTAAGAAAAAAAAAAAACCCTTTGAATTCCCAGAAAACTATGCAAAACCTTTGAATAAATCCGTATGCCCACGTGCGTCTGCATTATCTGACTATGCTTGTCACAAGACTTTAGAACAGCTTAAAAACAAACCAATGATGTTTAGCACTTGAAAAAATTATATTATTTCCTCAACCTAATCACTATGGACTGACATTCAACAGTAAATCTGCATGTCTCATGCCACTTTCAGTAAAAATTCATAAGCACAAATTCATAACTTGCAATGCCAATGGTCTTAAGTGTTAAGTTAAGGATCAAGCTCACAACTTTCCAATTGGGGATCTAATGCTTTCACTACTGAGCTACTATGAGCTTGTAGTCGAATTTTGATGGGGTACTTGCATATTATCCTGCCGGTCATTCCCGCCAAACTATTTTTTCGGAAAATGTGATGGCAAACTGTTGCCAATGATATTCTGAATCATCAATAATTTCACGTGTCCAGCATTTACCTTGGAGAAAAAACGCTCGTATTGGCAGTCTGCTGGGATAATACGTAAGTACAGTGATTTCATGATAAATTGGACAGCCATCTGTGTTGAAGTTTTTATGCAGTCCCAGTCTGATCCAATTAAAGTGAATGTTAAAATTTCGCTTTAAGTTGAAGTTTTTTTTTTCAGTTCTCAGCTCAATTGTGAATTCTCTCTATGTTTTTCTTTTCACAAAATTTGGCAAAATTTCCACCCCCTGCCCCATCTTTCAATGCAAGAACCTTTAACCAATCGGAATTTATCTAGCCACCTGTTCGTGGTCGCATGTCGTAGAGGGTGGTATGTATTCTTTCGTTAGTTCGTTAAACTTCAGTTGCAGTTATTGCTCTTACAAAATGCCTAAGCAAAAATTAAAAATTCTCCATTTGAAAGAAAAAGTAGATTTAATCATTGTTTTTGATAAAAATCCGAACTTAAGGAAAAAAGACATAGCCGAAAAATACGGCATTCCACCCATTAAGCTGTCAACCATTTTGAAGAATAAGGAGATCCTTAAAAGGCATGAGTCTAAGATGGATCCAAAATACAAGAGACTATATAAAGTTATGTGCTTTCTCTGATGTTGAAGCTGTGCTTTTGAAGTGGTTGAATCACATAGAAACCAGGACAGCAAAATTCCTCTAAGTGGCACGATGCTACGTGAAAAAGCTATTGACTTTGCTAAATTGCTAAACGCAGATGGCTTTAACGCAAGTTTAGGATTGCTTGAAAAATTCAAAGCCCGACACAATATTGTTTTCAGAACTTTGCATGGTGAGGGTAAAGATGTGCCCAATGAAGAGTTTGATGAATGGGAAAAAAAATTACCAAAACTTCTTGTAGCTGCAATGCTAACGATGTTTTCAACATTGATGAAACTAGGCTTTTTTATAATATTTTCTTAACAAAACTATGATGTTTAAAGGAAATTCAAACAAGAAAGCATGGATGACTTTAGCATTATTCGAGGAGCGCATTAAAAAACTGGATTCAATGTTCTATGCAAATAAGCACAAAGTGTTGATATTCCTTGATAACAAGGACGTACACAGAGGGTGGTCCAGGGGGTCCGGACCCCCTCCGAAATTTCAGTTTTTGTAAGCAAAATAATAATGATGAAGTTTTGTTGTATAAAATTCTGCCTTTTTTACTGTTTGGACCCCTTCCGAAAT
The DNA here is from genome assembly GCA_038373885.1 of Cheiracanthium punctorium. Classification (NCBI taxonomy): domain Eukaryota; kingdom Metazoa; phylum Arthropoda; class Arachnida; order Araneae; family Cheiracanthiidae; genus Cheiracanthium; species Cheiracanthium punctorium. The sequence goes on along the minus strand of JAWZYV010009886.1, from coordinate 282,151 downwards.
ATTTGGACCCCTTCCGAAATATTTGGACCCACCTCGAAATTTTTTTCTGGGTACGTCCTTGCTTGATAACTGTACCTCTGACAGTGAACTTTTAAACTTCTATTGAATTGGGAAAATCAATTAAATTGGCATGGCATTTTTCTCTCCCAATACAATGGCTAACTACAACCAGCGGTTCAGGGGATCATCAAGTGCTTCAAGCATTCTTAAAGAAAGCGATTAATAAGGAGAGCTATAGATATTGCGGAAAATGGATGGGAAATGTGACATTTTGGAAGCAATCAGACTGCTTTCAAGAGCCTGGAACCAGGACGTTAAACAATCTACAATTCTCAGTTGCTTTAAGCGATGTGGTGTTTTTCGCTAGTGAAAATGAGGATATTGACGAAGTTCCCAATACAGACTGGCATGAGTTTTTAGATATCGATGAACAGGTTGCCATCTGCGAAGGATTAAGTGATACTGCCATTGTCAGCGTTCCAAGGGTTAGATGAGGGTAATTCTGCTGGTGATGGGGAAACAAGACTATGTTCCCCCTCCAAATAATCAAAAAGCATGTGCAGCCATTACAATCGTGCAGCGCTACCTTAAAAGTAGAGACATCATAGATGGAACTCTATTTGTATCTGTGCAAAAAATAACCGATTTCATAAATGGACAGTGTCATGAAAAACAATCAAAAATTATCAATTTTTTTCAGACAGGGTAAGTACTACGAGTGCACTTACGTTATGTAAGTATGAAACTACAGTTTCTTGTAGTACTAGTATAAGATTAATGTAGTAATAAAAAGTTAGTTTAAAAACAAAGTTATTTATCTAGTATTATGCAATATAAGTCCAGAGTGTACAGTGTATGTGTTTATTTTAAAAATTTAAAATTATTCGATTAGTCGAACTTTCGATAAGTCGAAGTTTTTCGTCTGACCCCAGGAATTCGACTTATCGTGAAATCACTGTACCTTTGATGGTTTTCCTTGAATCTAATGCAAATTAAAGCTTTTAAATAATTATTCATAAAATTGCAGTGACCTTAAATTATCAGACTTAATAATCTCTTAGTTTTTATGGATGTCTTTCCCCTGTATTCACCATTAACTTCAAATTTGTGGTTCAACTGACAGTTAAGTAACTGGACTGATCAGTCCAAGATTCATATTCACTGTTAACCTGGGAGAAAAAGTTGCTGAACCTGTGGTAACTCAACCTATATATAGATTAAAATGGGACCAACAAAGATGCTCAAACAAGGTTGCATTGAAGTCAAAACGCTCACTGGTTTTGCGTGTCCACCAAGCTTTATGAGTTCACATATCTTTGCATATCTCTTTGTCTGCAAAGAAGGGGAGGGCCAGTTCTTGTAATTGTTCTAAAAATGTTTAAACACCCTATGTATCTCTACAAAAATGTAACTTTTTTTTTTCTTTAAATGCACTTGGGGCAAAAATTACTTCAGGGCTTCAGAATTTCCTCCAAACCTCGTTCGGACGTATTCTGCACCCCTGGTTTCTTATTCTTCAACAATGAACATTTAATCATGTTATCTACAAAATAATGTTATTGGTGAAGTTTGACTAAACATTTTTTTGGGGTAAAATTTTTTTGGTTATGATTTACATTTTGTTTTGAATTAAAAATAAGAATAAATAAGATAATTTTTTTTTTTGAGCAAGTGATGCATAATCACTTCCTATTTGCCTGCCCCCCTCCCCCACCAACTGGCAACTACTGATCTAGTCATCTCGTATGTAAAATTCCTTTAAAAAAATTACAAAAAGCACAAAAATGAAATAATTTTCAGTAGTGTAATTCTGTCCAATTACACATGGCTGCTTTATATAAAACCACAACTAAGTAAAATATGAAAAAAGAAAATAAGAATTTGTAAGTTATTTTCACTATAGTGTACTAAATTTTTTCATTAATAGGGACGAACCCCCTCGTCCAGACGCCGCTAGCGTAGGCTCTGCCGCCACTCGCAGATGGGTACCTCCAAGTAGCATTAAACGAGATGCAATCTCCCCTGAAGAGAAAAATGACCAAGTGTTTCGCAGAGTTCGAGGGTATGTTGTTCATTTTAATTTGATTGTAAGTGTTTTCTAGTTTATTAAAATTTTGAAGAAACGAGGAAGGTGTTTAGTTATTTAAGACGTTTATTATAGAAGGTGTTGGATAAAGAAAATTTTTACAGAAGCATTTAACATGTAAAATGACTTTTTTATTAAAAGTACAAGAGTAAAACTGAATTTTAATGAGATATAGTGGCTCTTCAGGAGTATTATAAACAATCCATGACAGGCCAGTGTTGACAAGATTTTGGCACATGATTGTTTTTACCAAGTTTTACCACAATTTTTACTGCTATGGCAAAAACTTTTGTCAAAAACTCATATCTGATAACATTGCATTTCTTATTTATTTCAGCTAATAATAATTTAAATGAAAATTGTATCTTAAAACAGTAAGTTTAAAAAAAGGTTATGAAAGATAATTGACAAAAATAACTGGATTAATGTTAAAAAATATAATTAATGCATTGCTTGCTATACCATAAAATAAAGTAAATTTTTGACTGTTTTTATCTAGCTGTCATGTTAAAAACCCAATCCTGTTACAGGCAGAGTAATATTGAGTATTTTCTTTGCATATGAATAGGTTAGTTATAACACTCCATAGTTGCAGAAGTTCTTATCAACTTTGTTATAATTTATTTTTAAATGCCTTATTTATAAAATGTTTTGTATATCAAATCTATTTGTCGAACTAACTACTAGTTAAACTAGCACAATAATGTCTCCAAGTAAATAATTTTAAATTACTAAAGTATCCAATTATTCATTGATTGTAAATTACTTTATTTAATTTGTATGCACATATAGGTAAATTTTAATGTATGTTTGCGCGCAAATATTAATTTCCTTTAATTGTAGTTTATAAAGTTCTTTGATAGCAGAAAATGTATTGAATTCTCTTTTTCTAGCATTCTCAACAAGCTTACTCCAGAGAAGTTCCACAAGCTGAGTGAAGAACTACTCAGTGTGGGACTTGATTCTACTCAGATACTTAAAGGCTTAATATTGTTGGTATGTTTTTTTCACCTCATTTTATCTCCTTATTGTTCAGTTGCGTGTAGTGCATATTGTTTAGTTACTTTTATTACTGTCTTATTTTATATGTACTTCTGTTTTTAGATATTTGACAAAGCTCTCGATGAACCGAAATACAGTTCTATGTATGCACTGCTATGCAGGAAACTGTGTGAAGAAGCTCCAAACTTTGATCCCCCTTCAAATAATACTGGTAGTCATAACAACAATGTATGTTTTTTCTTTGTGTTAACATTTATTATGTTCCACTTGTGTTTTCTTTATATGTTAACAATTAATACATTGCAAACCCATTTGATATTGCAGAGATGCCAACATCTCAGGAAATTCCGGAATTAATCCGGAAATGCAGTGTAAAATACGGTAGTACAGAAATAAAAAAATACGGAAATCTGCTCGTACGAAGTTAAAAATGAAAATTCCCCCAATCCTAAACTTTGACTTGTGTCCGATGCAAGTTGTAAACAATATTTCTTTCCTTTGCTTCTCGTATATATATCTCCGTTTCGTCCTAGAAACATAAGCAATAATCATCGAATCAAAGAGCAGCCTGTTAAAGCGTCACTGCTAAATGGGAGACTCTGCCTTAAACATAATGTGTTATCAGCGAATGAAAACGTAGTAGACCATAGAGTTGATGACGTCAGCAAATAGCTTTGCCTGGGTTCCTATTTTCACCCCGTCTGTCAACTGCGATAAATTATTTCGTAGTCTAATCTAGTTTTTAACTACAACTTTAACTGAGTATAATAAGCAGAGTGTGCATCGTGCACATGGACGTATAAATTAGTATGGACCGGGCGTCAGCTATTCTTCGTATGGGAGGAAGATGAAGTAACTGTACGCGTAGGCTTGGGGGGCGTGGGTCGGATTTAAAGAGCCGTTTTCGCCTGTGCGCTGCCGCGTTTCAATGCGTTTGATGGCATTCCAGATTTATCGATGATTTCCTTTATTACTTTGGGACAGCTGAAAGCATTTAAAATAATTATTTTAAACACTATCAGCTGTGTTATTTTAATCTTTTTGAATAATTATTAATACACAATATTTATTTTTGAGCATTAATCGATATTTGTGTTAAATTTACTTTTATTTTGTAACAAATGCATACTGTTAGAACCAGAGGCGTAGCCACGGGGGGGTGGGGGGTGTTAGGGGGTAATAACCCCCCCCCCCCCCATGAGGAATTTTTTGCCATATAAAATGTATATTCTTCACTCCCTTATCACACACATGTATGCATATATGTGAGTTGCAGTAGTCGTAACCCCCCCCCGAAAAATTTCTGGCTACGCCCCTGGTTAGAACTTGAAAAATTAAGATTAAAAAACAACACACGCATGCAATGTACTAGCTTTTTAATAAAAAAAAATTATTTGGTTTCAAATTTAAGAATTCCATTAATAATCTCTTGTCTTGGGGGCTTTCCCCAACTGCAATATTTAAAGCAACAACTATTTTCCAGGAAATAAGTGTATTGATGTAAAAACAAATATAAAAATTATTTAAGTATGAAAAATTATGAGTGAAAAAGCATGCATACTGTCCAGCATTTATATTTGTGTTTGTAAACTTAACAGAGAACTTAGAGTTAATATCATGATTGTGTATAAAGCACCAAATATTTATATTTTGTGGTTTAATCATGAGGTTATTGATACAGTGCGTGAATGAATGTTTTTTAAAACATATTTTAAATACTGTTCACATGTCCAAAAATCAGCAAATATTTTGCCATTAAACATTATCTATTCTAGATGTGTGTAAATGAAATTTTTTTATAATACAAATTTAATATGATAATTAAAACCATGTAAATATTTTTATTTTTTATATTTATCTGAATTACTAAAATTATCTGGTGATAGAGGTAAGGTACACAGTGGTAATGTTCGCTTGCATGTTAAATTCAGAGAACAATTTGTAAGTGTACTGCAATTTGCAGGAATAAAATAAACTTACAAGCATCTTTCAAAAGAAAGAAAAAAAGAAAAATGATAGCAATGGCTAATAGTGTTATTGGGGGGGGGGGAGGGAGAGACTGCTGCAACATGCTTTAAAGCAGCAGTCATTGCTCGTCTGTTTTGAAAAAGCGGCAGGTTATTTTAATAAACAAACTAATGCATGCCAGAAAGTAATCGCTGTATACTAATAAAATGTAAAACACCGGAATTAAAATGAAACATTAGTTAGGAAAACAAACAAACAAAAAAAAATGATACAATATGCAGTGTAATGAGGTAAATGGCTGAAAACTTAGTTACAGACGCAAAAGCATACTCTAGAGCAAATTTGAGCTTGCTGAGACAGAGAAAAAAAAATACTACAATTTTTATTTCGTACCGAAATTTCATTAGCAGCATGAAAATAGAAAGATTATATGTTACATATTAGGTGAGAAACTTAAAAAAAAGAAAATGTTTATTTAGAAGAATGAAACGGACACATGTTCGGGGAAAATTGCAAAGACAAAACTACTATCTTACACATAACACATTACTATATAATTAAATTGGTGCTCCTAACTTAAATACGATCAATCAAATAGAATAAATACACTTTATACAGTAATTTAAGTCAATATGAATGAAATCTATAATTTATGTGATTTAAAGCACCGTTAAACCATTTTACAAAAGTACAAAACTATGACGTGTGCGTATTAACTTACTTGTGAAATGTTATTCCTGGAATCTTTTTAGGAGGTCTGTTCGTGCAGCCGTATGCAACACAAGACCCCATATTTACAATAAGCACAAAAAAAATATTCAAGGAGGACCTAATTTATGCTAAATTAGCTATTAAAAAAGAGCCCTCTTCCCATAGGAATACATGTACACGTACGAATGTTTTGATAGTCTTCTGATCGTCCCAGGAAGAAAACCGGTTACAGTTGAGGCTTCACTTTCCCCTCCCCCCTCGTGCCTTCTCCATATATATCTCTCCTCCAAGATCGTGCATCCCGCGTGTGTGAGCACGAGTATTTATTTTTAAGATTCACGTCGATTTGTCTGACTTGAAAGCTCTTTTTTGATTCAATTATCGTTATATTTTTATTATGATACGTATTTAAGATGGATAAAAATGATCGTCCGAAGAAGACTCGGAATCAAAAATTTCTTCCGAAATATTCCAAACAGCGATAATAATGCATTAGAATGAAAAATCTAACAATACTTTTAATATGTAGCTGGGGAAAAAATTAAAAAACGGCTCCTGAAATGACTCTTGAAATGTACGTAATTTGACTCCTGAAAGATGTCAAAAACTCCTGAAATTTAATCACTTTTCTCCTGATGTCATCTTTACAATGTTGGCATCTCTGGATATTGGAAGATGGGTTTAGACGTTTTTGCTATATTGAATGCTAATACATTATTAGAAAGCAGATTTAAGAACTGATTAATTTTTAAAATGTGAAATTTTGTTTACTGACAGAAGTTATTAATCTATGGCAATTCAGACATTAATATATTTCAAGCACACTAAAATGAGTATAGGTGCTGGGTTGGCAAGATTTTGCTGCATGATGAATTTTTACTTGTCAAAAACCCAGATGGATCTTTGATAGCATTGCATCTTCATTTTATTTCAGCTACTTATAATTTAAATTAAAAATCTATCTTAAGACAATAAGTTAAAAAAAATTATGCAGTATATTTGGGGGAGAAAAAATAAGGTTCAGCTTAATGTTAAAAATATAGTTAGTGAGAAAATTTTTATTTTTCCAAAATGATAACTTCGCAATTTTATATAGTTTAGGTAAAATAAATATGATTTATAAAAATTTCCTACATTTATCAGTTTTATTTCAATACAAATTTGATTATTAATTTTGAGTATCGCAAAACATTTCATGCATTACACCCTAAAAATTCTCATTAGATGACTTTTATTGATACCTAAGAATTGTTTTAGAATCCCTTAAAAAGCCCTGTGCTGAAAACACTTCTGCATAGGCAGATAGCCCTTGTAAAGCTTTGCCTTAACACAGCAACTCAGTTATACATAAAAGGTAAAAACAAAGCTATAAATTATCCAGCCTTAGAATTAATTCTTTTGTTTAATCTTTAACGTTATAAACAACACTAAGAAATATACTTGAAAACTTCAAAGAAATCAAATGTCATCAATTTCAAATTTAAATGCCTATATCTGGTGAAAAGGCATGTCACAAAAAGTTAAATCTTTAGCAGCAAAATATAGCATTTAAAATGAAATTTTCAAATTTATTCAACTGCTTTTGTCTTGCCCGGCTAGTTTGGCAGCCATTGAAAGAGTTTTTTTGAAATTTTGGACGTATCCACTCTAAACTTAAAAATCGGCTATCGCATACTTTGAAGCAGTGATCCTTTTTGCTAAAATTGCTGTTTTGGAAATGTGAATTTGTAATAAGTTTTAAATTGTATAAAATAGCAATGTTTCTTCATTTAATTTATTTTTAGGATAGCTATAAATTTTGGACTAATATAACTAAATTGTATAGGCATACAGCTAAATCCTTAAAAACTAGCCGCCAAGGCAGCCAGCTTCGCCGCCCTAAGTAATGATAGTTTATAGTTAGTACTGTGTTGGCCAAATTATTGGACTCATTGCATTGAAGATCATGTTTTTTTTTTTTTTTTTGTTTGTTTGTTTTAACAGTATTTGTCATTAAATTTATTGAAGTTGGGTTTCTGGTATTTTCTGGGTGTCCTCGTAAAAGCCGAAGGTGGCCATGCCAAGTACTGAAATTGCAAAATGTATAAAAATACATAATTGGTACCATTTCCTTTCATAAAATGATTATGAAAATAACTTTAGTAGGAAAATTGGAATTTCACAATCAGAAAACCTTTGACAAACGAAAGTTTGTAGAAGTAACAATAATATAATTTCTGAGGAGAGCAACAGTATGCTATTTATCTCTAAGGAAAATAAACATGGTTTTATTTCGCACTGTCCTACCATCTTTATAGTTCCCATCAAGGGTCGATGCTCACGAAAATTGGGTCCATTTTGTGGTCCCTGTTTCATCAATTATTTTAACTAAAAAAGTGACTTTTAATTAAAAATTGGTATGAAAATTCACAGAATTAAGTACTGAAATTCACAAAAATTGGCAGTTTTCTCAAAAATGGGACCCTGGAAAAAACTCCTGGATCAACCCTTTGCTCATTGATGCAGGGGCTGAAGCAGCATTGCATGATGTAATGTGCTGCTTAAAGTTCTTGGCTTCGGCAGAATGATTTCACAGTAAATCTATCCAAACACCTGGAACCTCAAAAAGCTATGGCAGAGACAATTTGTCACATCAGCATCTTGTAAATTTCTTGTTGCTGTTTTCTTCACTTTTCAATAGGGAGCTTTGCAAAATCTGCAGCATTCCATTAGGTTTCTACAGAGTTGGTATTTTGTCTACGTTTTTGTAAAAAGTCCAGGACGCTAGACAAAATTGGACGAAATGGACAAAATAAAAATCATTCGAGTATTGTTATGATGCATGTTTTGTGATCATGCAAACAAAACTGTGTTCCTACATTTTAACAAAAGTATTATATAACATTTTAACAAAAATAAGAATTTTTTAAAAATTATTCATTAAGTCATCACAAATTAATCATATATAACCCAATAAATTCATTAGAAAAGAAAAGAGCTATTCAAAGAAAAGTTAAACTGCATAGTAAAGCAATTAGTTTTATAATTTTGCTGAAAAATCAAACTTAACAAAATAAAATAATAAATTAGTTATTAAACTATTAATTACATTGTACATGAAAAGGGGGTTTCTATTATGATACAGCATAAACTTAAGCATTTTTATTAAAAAGATAAAATAATTTTGTTTTTAGACTAATTTCTATATACTATAAAACAATATAGTTATGAAAATAGTAAACACTTTAACAATTGTACTTCGGGAAAAATTTTGTAAGCGGGGTCAGTTGTAATTGGTGACTTCTTTTTCTCGCCAAACATAACATAAACATACAGGGGCAGCCTTAAGATACATGGTGTCCCCTGGCAAATGTAAAAAAGGCTCCCTCTTTTATTCTCCAGGTCAAGTTTTTCTCAGCTTTTGAGTTCGAAAGATGCGATGCTTAACTTGCTTACTGTGTTGGGCTGTCCTGTAAACATATATAGTTATATAAGTAAAAATAAACCCAAAACTAAAATACACTTATCCAAGCACCTTATTAAAACATTTGTACACATATTTCAAATGCAATAAAAAACAAAATGAACATAAACAAAACACTATGTCTATTTGCTATGTGAAAGTTAAAAAAAAAAACATGCAAAAATACTGAAATATATTTTGGTTTGCCATGATAAGATATTCATCGATCGCTAGTATTGGTGACCAATTCCAGCTTGGCGACCTGCCCCTGCTTACAAACTTTTCGCCTGTACTTTTGACAACCTGACCTGAATCACAATCAAAATCTGGAATCAATACTAAAAACCTGAACCAAAACTAAAAAAGGAAAACTAACTTAAAATTTACTTTAATTCATCTTCATTCAAGAGCCAATTCTGTGCTACCTACTACAGTCACAATAAGTTTTTCTCCAAGACTGAATGAGAACATAAACCAAAACTGAAAACAGGAACAATAACTAAAAAATCTGAACCAAAACTAAAAGGTGAACTTATAACTGCTCTTTTCTCAGTCATACTGAGTTGCATCAGCAGTGCAATCTGAATCTTCATTTAGTATAGTTAAGTGTAGAAAAAATTAAGTTCTTCTCTAAGTTATAGTGAGTTTCATCAGTGGTGGAGTTGGATGTTTTAATACACTTAAAGTGTTGGATTATTTTTTTTTCCCCCCCACCAAAAAAAGCAGCGAAGATGAGTACAATTCCAGATAAATTTGGTAGGAAAAAAAGATTCAGTAAGAAAATTTTCTGAAGAATTTACTAAAAATACTAAAATTGTCAGAATGTGCTGTAAAGAGTGCTAGTAGCATTAGTGCTAAAGCACATAGAATAGAAAACCATTTTGAAAAATGCCCCAAAAGACAAAAGTGTGAATAAGATTCTGATGAAAGTATATCAGATGTATCCACTTTAACAAGCTCAGCCCTACTCCATCATATTCTCAGTCTGAATGGACAAGACAGCCTTCAGTAGCATCATTTATTATAATTGTTAGTTTTTACTATAATAAGGTGAAAACTAACAAATCAGAAAAGTCAGAATTGTCATAGTCAAGTATCAGTTAATATCGTTACGTTTTCATAAACTATGTATGTAGAGTGAGAGAAATAAGTCTGCATTTTTGCTTAAAAATTAATCACAATATTTAATCACTGGGTATTTTTAGTTTACAAATCAAAACTGAGTATTTGTCAAATACCAGTCACATTGGCCGCGAGGTCATTAAAAGCCTGCCAATAGCACTGAAATCTACAAGAAATCTGTCAGTGCTTCACACTCGTCCAAATGTTCTGCTGTCATTGGCCGTCCACTATCACAAAAAAACACACAACGGTGAATCTGCTAGTCCAATGCAAAATAAATGATTCTGTAGACAATCATGCCCTGTCAAAAGTCTAAAAGAAGCAACCACAATGGTTCGCGGGTTGTCGGGTGGAACAAAAGCTGGGTTTGTTGAGCGAATACCGAGCGAGAGAATATTTCTTTATTATACCATCTGCGAGCTTTCTCACATTGGTATTTAATTACAGCAGGTGCAAACTTTCTCAAATTAATGCTTAGTGTGCTACTGTTCCGTTCATGAGCTCCATGGTTTCGCTAATGTTTACATCTAGTTGTTGCCATTCCCAGTGTAGAAATATCAGAAATATTCAGTGTAGAAATGTTGATTTTAGTACCACATGTGCTAGTGTAATATATATACAGTATGCCCACTAAAGTCCCATGTTACCCTCTTAATTTCGGAACGGCTGCTGCTATTTTTATAAACGCAGTGTCTAGGTATGGTAAATTGGATATGTGCTACCAAATGAGACCACTCACAGCACCACCTGGTGTAAAACTTCAAAGTTAGCTTTCATATCTCAAAAACAGTACGAGATAGGGGGGGGGGGAAAGTGAATTGCAAAATTGTAGAGCGTTATCGCTTTAGTACGTAAAGAAACCTCATTGACATGGATGTGAAAAACAGAATGGTTAAAATGTGCATTTGTATTTTTGTGATTTCCTACACTCTGACGTCACAAAATGTGAACAGAAGGAGAAAATATTATCTTTCGGGCTAAACATACTGCTGCAATGCAGCACAGTGGTATCGCTTGTGATTCCTAGTCCAAAGGACTCTGGTTCAAGTCCCAAGAGTTGCATCCTTGCACTGATCTCAACATCAATTTAACGCAGCTTGCACTTAATGTTCGAAATTTTTGCAGTATGCAAATATGTAAGAAACATCACACCTGTTCACTTGAGACCACTAGTATAAAAGAGACATCTTGCTGGGTTTCTACCATGTTGAAGGCCATGGCCATGGATCGAATTTTCAAAGCTGAGTATTGTGAGATATTTTTACTGTACGGTGAATGTGGATGCAAGGCACGATCAGCAGCAAGGTTGTACCGGGAACTAGCTGGGATCGGGAACAAAAGGCGTTGCCCATAAGTTTTTTTGAAGAACTTTTTTTGATATTTTATAAATGCAAAATTTTCATTTTGAGTTGCAAATCAAAACTTAAAGGTATGTATCATTTTTTAATAATTTGCATTTGATAATATATTGAAATAATTATTGTTGATTAAATATACTTCTCTAGAAATCTCTTGAAAACTTTCTCTTACAAATGTTGTTATTTTTTTATTTAATTATAGTGTGAAAGTATTTTAAACTCAATTTTTTAAATTATATATTTAATGAACTGGAATGTTGTCTTCCACACATATTTTTAAGAAATATATTTGTTAAATTTTAGACATTCCGTCGCCTTCTGTTAGCAAAGTGCCAAGACGAGTTTGAAAATCGTAGAAAAGCTAGTGAAGGTATGATGTCTAGCTATTGAATTAATTTAGCATGGTTAAAGTTTTGTTTGTTTTCTGTTCTTTATGTGTAATGTAATACATTGTGTACAAACTATAATTAATCTTGTTACTATTAACAAAGCTTTCAAAAATTTTTTAAGTAACATTAGGCCAGGAAAGCAAGTGTTTTCTTATAATTACTTTTCTTAGTTACTTGAGGCATTTTAATTTTTTACGTAAGTGGAACAAAAAAAAAAAAATTTTTTTTAGGTAATGAAATTTCTAGATCCTCTAAAAATTTGCTGTACAGAAAATTCATTTAAAAAATTTGCATTTTATGTTATAAAAATTTATAGATGTATGAAAAATATAATTTTTTGTTAACTGTGGGAAATAATTATTTTTTTCAAGAAAAAATAATTATTTCGAACAGTTAACAAAAAATTATATTTTTCATAAATCTATAAATTTTTATAACATAAAATGCAGGTTTTTGCCAGCTAAACTAATGACTGCCTAACATAAAAAAAAAAACCTTTAAAGTATATCTTGTGCAAGCATTATTATTATATTCAAGCATTCGTTATTACTATACAAACTGTATAATAATAATAGCTTGAGCTAATGTGAAATGACATGAAACTTTGGGAGAAAAAACTTTTTTTAGCCCATCATATTGCTGAAGAACAACATATTTAGATATTGTGTACTGAATATTTGTACCATTATCATAAATTTACTATTCATAAAAGTGCATTGTGCAGTTTATGAAGAAACTTCCATATTTTTTCTGAGTCTGCAATAAAATCTCTTCTGTCTCTGTAAAACGTCTTTTCTCCTTATTTTATCAGTGCTCTTTATAATTTCTAGCCTTTGACAAGAAAGATGGCGCTCTTAGCCCAGAGGAAGAGGAACAGCGTGGTGTCGCGAAACACAAGATGTTGGGCAACATCAAGTTCATCGGTGAGTTGGGCAAGCAAGGCCTGTTGCATGAGGCAATACTGCATCAGTGTGTGCAACAGTTGCTTGCCAAAAAGAAGAGGCAGACTATTAAAGACATGGCCGAAGACCTGGAGTGTCTCTGTCAGATAATGAAAACTGTTGGACATAGACTGGATATTGAAAAAGCTAAGGTAAAAAGAAATATTTTTGTTTGTGACCTCTCATTTTTGCACTTCTCAACTACTGTGGCAGATCCAGAAGCATTCGAAATTAGAGGTCATGAACAGAACAGAGATGGGTCACTTCCCTTTTTGTTTTAACCTGTTAACTCTCATCATTAAAAAGTTGTTACACTCTCCTCCTTTGATTGATGTTATTTCCCAGAATTGCCGAATAACTAGATTCTAGTATAGCATTCTGTAAAGCAGCGTCAGTCAAATGCCCACATTCACCGTCTACCTCAACTGCCTGTTTACAACAAACTCTCTGTTTAGGACACTCAAATGTATTCAATGAAGACGGCAGGAGCTAAACTAGCATAATATCTAAATTCTTGAAAAACTCAACCTTGCTTCAAAGATGGGTTTGAATAACCAAGAATGCTCAGTTAAGACTTTTCTTTGAAAAATTAGCTTCGAAGAACTGACTTCCCTTCTGTCCATTCGAAAAGATATGCAGAGTTATGTGAAGGGGGGGAGGGGGAGCACAGCGATTGTGGCATGAAATAAACAACTACCATGTGATACAAACTCCCAATGCTTTGTGGACACTTGACCACTGAGTGTTTCGATTTCGACCAAGCCCCATTTCAACCTCTTTGATTGGCCCTGTTGCAATCTAGGTTGAGTTACTGCATGTTCAGTAACTTTTTCTCTCCAGGTAATGGTAAATATGAATCTTGGACTGACCAGTCAAGTTTTACAACCGGTAGTTCTGAACTGTGGATTTAATCACCAGTTGAAGTTAATGGTGGATTTGGGCGAAAGTAGATGGTTTGGGCAAACTTACATCTTTTAACCCTCCAAGCGGCTGAGACGTAAAATCCCGTTAACTTCGTTCCAGTTTTCACTGCAATGCACCTATAACTTAAATTACTTATAACAGTCAGGTATCATAAATATGTTCCGATATTGAAGCTTTCACATGATTTAGAAACTTGTTTTTTTAATAATTACAAATCTTCGTATCAAAATTTTATTTTTTTGTATAATTTTAAAGCTACATGAAAATTTTACCGTAAAAACAACTTTACATTATTTGCCCATTTCCAGGACGCTCAGAGGGTTAATGGTGTGAGTGGTTAAACATAGGTTTAGTAATTAGTGTAAGTATGCTTCAAGAGGTTTGTGATCACTCTCCTTTTTGGATCTGCCACTGCTTGGTTATAAGCTGTCTCCTAATGCATGTGGAATAAAGAAACATTGTCTTGTAACTCTGTTATGCATGAATTGGTTTCTTAAAATAGATGTGAGAAATTATTGTAATGTTAGATTGCATATTAAATATTCTTATGTAATTAATCAAATCATTGTACATTAAACATCTTTTATCAATTGTATCATTAAATATCTAAATCAGCAGATGTGCATTTGATATGTCTAATTTATTTTTTAAATGTGTTAAAATGAATATGGATTTATATTTTAGTATCTAAATCTGTGAATTAAGTACAAAAACAAATCTTTGAACTACTGCATAGTTTCAAAATATATTTTTAAAAATGCATAGTTATCGTCTATGTATTAGTTAATGTATTTCGGATTTCTCTTTTTTTTTTTTTTTTTTTTTTTTTTTGAGCACGTCTTTTTTGGAATCTCAGATTCTTTTTAGCAAAGGTATTCCAGAATTTTTTGTTCAGTTTTCTTGGAAACTTTTGTATGTGAGTTTTTTATTCAAATCAAACTAGCTGTGTGCCTGTACTTTGCATGGTATGAAAAGAATACTGACCTAAAATAAATACCTGTGACAAAACAAAATCTTAAAAAAAAATCTGATGTGTCCAACACATGACTTCCTTGCACGTCTATTAGAACAAAAATATTTTCGACGCACTTCCTCTAAACTTATTTGTTTGAAAGAGATAAAATATCAATAATAGTAAGATTTAGCGATTTCTAGCCAAATATTTCGATATCGCCAAGCTGAGTTCAATTTGAAAGATTTCCTTCTGACACTTTATTTGGCGATATTTCACCAAAAGCCGACAAACTTGAGATAGTCTGCGAGATTTTGGGGATAGCCAAAGTAGTCATTGACCACAGGCTTTCAATGAATTGAATGCATTCATACACCTCAATGTATTTAAAGTCATTTGGCAAACCCTGTAAATAAATTCTCAGTCGATTGCTGTCAAAAAAGATATTGAAAACAGTTAGATATTACAATAGTTCTAAATACAAAAGTTCAAAATTCTACGGGTTAAAGTTTTACAGTTATACAAAATACGAAATAATTTTTGGCGCCAAATTTACCCCAAATTTGGCGATATTTCGGCAAAACTCGTCAATTTCTACGACATTTGGCGAGATTTTAAGCATGAACCAAACAATGACAGATTATCGCCAAATATGCCGATATTTCGCCAAAACTCGCTAAGAACGATAACAAATGGCCATACTTTGGGCATGGACCAAATAACTGAATATCGCCAAATTTGGCGATATTTCGCCAAAACTCGCCAAGGTCGAGGACAGACGGCGAGATTTTGGGCATGTACCAAACAATGACCGTCTACAGTTGTATTATATTGAAGATGTCCATAGACATTAAAGTACTGAAATTCTTTTCGGTGGTTCAGTAAATAAACTCTCCAGTAGATTGGAACCAAAAATCGAGATGCACAACCAGATGTTACAAAAATCTTATATATGAAATTTCATAATATTTTTTGAGATTTGAGAGTTAAATATGCACACACGTACACCAAAAGTCGCCAAGCTTGGCGACTTTTGGATAGTTCTTGAGGGAGTCACGTGACCGTGGTCGGACCATTACCTAACTTATGTGGTAGGACGGCATTGTGCTTGAAATGGATGAATGCCCCTAAAATTGCCATTGACCATAATGTATTGGAAATCTTTTGAGTGTTCCTGTAGCTGAACTATAAATGATAAAGACACTTTTTTTAATGGAGAAATTCATTTTCTAACTCTTTACAGCATATATCACTTCTGTGTCGTTTGAAATAGCCCAATACCTCTAAAAAACGCTTTGATGAATTTCGGCCCATTGAGCGTAATGTATTTCGAATGTTTTGGGCAGTCCTGTAGATAATCTATCCAGTCGAATGGAACCAAAAGGGGAGGTGCACAATTAGATGTTACAAATATCCAAAATATGAAGTTTCGATATTCTACGCCTAATAGCTTTTGAGTTAGGCGAGTTTAATGAATTTCGGCCCATAGAGCGTAATGTATATCGAATCTTTTGGGCGGTCCTGTACATAAACTATCCATTCGATTGTCACCAAAAGGGGAGGTGCACAACTAGATCATAGAACAATCCTAAATATCAAATCTCAACATTCTACGACCCATAGTTTTTGAGATATGCGAGTTACATACATACGTACGTACGTACATACAGACGGCATGGAAAAACTGGCCACAATGGACTCGAAGCTGGTCAAAATGAGTTGCAGACGCATTAATATGATCGTGCATGATAGCCTACGATGAGATGCATCGAAAAAAATTTTAAAATTCAATTTAGAGGTAGTCAAAATCGGTTTTTTTTGTCGAAATTTGGCCCCCAAAATTTTTCGCGATCACATTACTTCCTTATACTACGTACAAGGAAGTAAAAAAAAAATAAATAAAATTTAGGTAGCCCCTTTTCTTGAAAATATCACGGTATACATTCACGCAACGTAGAATTATAGTTTAGTGGTTGTAAGACGACCATTGAAAAATGATGAATAGACAGGCCACTTTTAAATTCCTCGAAATATTTATTAACGTGGTATACTGTGCTTTAATTCATATTAATGTAGCAAATCTACTAATACTATCTATTACTTATACTATCTATCTTCATTTCTCTCTTTTTAATGCTCAATTTAAAGAAACAGCTTAGATATTTGAAAGCAATGGTGCCTTTTCTATTCTTTGATGATTCTTTGCAATTTATGCATTAGCATAAATGATAAACATTATTTATAAGGGTTGAAATTAAAACACCTCTCCATATCTTTTTAAGCATAATTTTTGTCAGATTGGCTTATTTATCGCCGCAAACTATTTGTTTGAAACATTCAAGCAGAGGAAAACTTACATAGAAATCCACATTTTCAGTTAAAATCATAATGTTACTGTTATTATTTTTAAAACACATAATTTCATTGGTTAACTGTGTAGGTTCATGTTCTCAATGTCCATTTCAGAAAATTGTGCACAAGTAATGAAAATTTTGATTGAGCATTCAAATTTGAATCTTTTCTCATCCTTGTGAATAATTTTTTTTGTTGTTGGGTATACCATTATTTAAATCTTCTAATGTTTGTGCCTGAAACGGCCTTTGTATGTTTGTTCAATGATAACTTTAGCATCGTTGTTCCAATCTTCTTGTAATTTGGTAGATGAGTAGTTGAGGAGAATACAATTTCTAAGCTTGAATATGAGTCAGTTACGGTTACACTTTCTTTAAAAAATATATATATAATTTAAAAAAATTTGATTACTTAAATATGTTTAGCACTTGAGTGCTATTAATTTCAGATACAGTCAACTCCCTTTAATCCACAGACCTATAATCTGCAAATTCCTCAGATTCACAATTGATTTTTAATGTAAACAAATCAATTTTTAGAAAATACAATTTCAATGTGTTTGGCGATTCTCACGTAACATTCAAATAATAATTAAAAAATACAGGCACCGATGCAGTAAAATAATAACAATGCTAAAAGAGCATAACTATATAAATGTAATGTCAAATTTAATACCATAATTGGACATTAAAAATTGGGTTTCTCCTATTGAACTACATTACAAGAGTAGTTAGCTTTTCACGCAGGAGGGAAGTCGTTTGATTGCTAGGCTCATCAAAATGCTCTATTACCTGGCAATTCTCTCATAGTTTTTTAGGATTAGCCCAACTCACCCTTGCATATGTTCATTTTCCTTTTGCTTGCTATTAACACACTCAATTGCGATAGGGATTCTGATGCAGAATCAATCAAGAAAAAATATTTCTCTCGACAAAGGGTTCAAAATTTTAGAGAATTACTTTAGTTTTCTTGCAAAATTAACTTTTATTTCTGAACAGGAAATTGCATTTTTACATAATTATTTGCAAGCTAAAGTTTTGGAAAACAAATGTAAAAATTTAAAACAAACCACTATTACATCAGTGTTTAAAAAATTTGGAGTAATCAATTATAAATTTTCGTTTCTGCACTTGAAATATGTATATTTTATTACTATTCGAGTATGCTTAAATTATTTACCTATTGTTAAGTTGAGTTACTACCGAAAAAATACTTAATCTTAAAAATTTACTAGATGTCATCTTTTCTTTTTAATCTCTATGCATGATTAAATTAATCAACTCTCTCTAAATCTGAAAAGAATATGTAAACAATGACCTATGATCTGCAAAATCCTATAATCCGCACAACCTTTGGGCAAAACTTTTGCGGATTACAGGGAGTTGACTGTACTGATATTTGTCTATGCAGCAGAATGGTAAACACTTTTTAAAGGTTGTCAGATATTATTAGAATTGATGAAAGTAGAGTGGCGATATTTTGAGCATATTATCAGAGACTGTACATCTGACTGAAGTCACAATCAGACAGTCCTAACACATCCATTGCTAATCACGCGATAGAGCATGCTATTCACAAGTGTAAGCTAAATTTCCTATTTCAGTTTTGTGAATGACTGATTGATCTTTCAAAAACATAAAATTTGAAAGAAATATGTGAAATTGACATTAGAAATTTTGCTTGTAAGCTAATATTTTTTAATGCAGCAGTAAATTTTTAAACAAATTACAATATGGCTTCTACTAGTTGATGTCACATATTGGTCACAAATTTACGTTGACCTATGGGCATACATGGCTTATCCATACAGTAATGAGACTGGCCACCGCATGACACTCTAGTTGCCAGTAGTGCACTCTCTGGTGGTGGGATTTATGGTCGGGGGCATGGCTTGCGCTAGACTTCAAAATCTGCAAGTCAACATGACTCTCAGTCAATAAAAGTGAGTCAATTTTTGAAAACTGCGAGTCAAAGTCAAAAAACTAGTTTTTTTTTTTTTTTTTTTTTTTTTTAAATCTAAGAAAGAAAAAATAAAGACGTTCCTTTTTTATCATGTAATTATTAATTTTCACCTACATATTGATTTCTCCACAATGCACGATTAATATAAACTAGATTATAGACATGAGCAGCATGACTGTCCGGCTGAAATTTTGTGAGTCAAATTTGACTCGCAATTTCAAAAAGTGAGAGTCAATAAAAAAAAAAAAAAAATCAATTTACGCGTAAATTGCGAGTACGCGCGAGCCCTGGTCGGGGGTCTTAACTAAGCAAGACACCAGGCAGCAATCGCATCTGAGCTCTGACGTAGTGAACTTGTGGCCCAAAAGCTGTTCTTGAGATTTTGTCACAGCAGAAAACATAAAATATGGAGCTGCCACTGGAGCAGCTCTGCACAATTAAATTTTGTTTTCACCTGGGCAAAACCGCTTCCGATACACTTGCCTTAGTTAAGGAGGTGTACAAAAATGAACCAAGGACCTAAGTTTAGAGTGGCACACTTCAAACTCCCCACGTCTCAAGAAGCAAGAATGGCAAAATCCAAGATAAAGACAATGATCATTGTCTTTTTGACAAATATGGGATGGTCCACAGAGACTTCTTACCTCCTGGAAAAATGGTCAATGCCGTTTTCTACAAACAAAGATGTCCTTGGACGCCTGAACAGAGCCGTCAAACTGAAACAATCGGAGATTGCTGATTGCTGGAAGTTCCACCACAGCTGCACTCCAGTCCAGACCGTCTTCGTTGTGGCAACCTCGCCACAGCCACCATTTATCTCCAATGTGATTCTGGCAGACTTTTTCCTGTTTCCAGACCTCAAGAGCAGTCTGAAAGGTCACCGTTTCTAAGGTGTTTCCGCCATTCAACTGGCTGTCAGAGTCTCTGAAAGAGGTTATGACAGCTGACTTGCAGGGGGCCTTTTCAGCATGGGAATTGCCCAGACAACAGTATATTGACGCCCAGAGAGACTATTGAAGGTTTTTAATTATGTGCACCAATCCGATTAATGAAGTCTTTTTACAAGACCCAGTTTCATTACGTTATGGGCAAACCCTGTATGGATATCAGTGTGACTTTGCTTGTTTTTAAATTATAATTATTGAACGGCTTTCTAATTCTTTTTAAATATTTTCCTATTTTCCAGGCACTGATGAATCAGTATTTTGAAAGAATGCAGACATTTGCCACAAACTTTGATCTGCCTTCTCGCATACGCTTCATGTTGCAGGATGTTTTGGAGTTAAGACAGAATAGGGTAATGAATTATTTTTGTTATATTCCTATATATTTTAAAAGTTGCTAAAGATTTTTATTATCTAATTAATTTGAGGGGGAAAAATTATTGCTGCAGTGTGCATAGATAAATATTGTAAACTTTAAGAAATAGCACATAGCTGTATTGGTTGTTTGCTATGTCTCTCATGATAGGAAGTGAAATGTACCCAGTCTGCCATGCTTATTTTGACTAGTTTTAATGTATTTTAATTTAATAAACTTGTCTGAAGCTAATATTGTCTTAATGTAAAATCAAAAGTCCTACTTGAGCAAATTTTGTTTAACTGACTATAAATGTATAAGTCGCATGTCCTTATTTTGATAAATCAGTAGTAAATTTTTTTATAACATGTCATTTCAAATAAAACCGAAATTTCCAATTCTCTTACAGTTTATTTAAAAGTTTTAAAATCTACAGGGATCGATGGAGACAAAATTTCAGCCAGTTTTGCCACCCCTTCACAAAATTACAGTCTATTAAAATGCTCCTTCTCAAAAATATGATTGATTAAAACAACCCTTCGTTGGCATTACCTTTTAGTTTTTTCTGTAAATTATTTTAACAGTAGTGACTTTTATAAAAAGTGGTATGAACGATATCACAAATACGTATTAAAATTCACAAAAATAAAGTTTCAAAAAAAAAAAAAAAAAAAAAAATGGGACCCTTAGAAAAGATTCTGGATTGACTCTCATGCTAATAACCCTTTTCCACCAAAACAAGTTTTATAAAATTTTCATTAATGTGAGCTGTAGTATGCCATGTTAAAAGAATAGAAAAGATAGAGCTATTCATTTACTTGATTTTTTGTAGTGGGTTCCACGGAGAATTCTCTCGGATCATGGTCCCAAAACTATTCAACAAGTTCGGGATGATGCTGCTCGTGACTTTGGAACCTACTTGCACTCTTCGATTTCTGCACGCAACATGTCTATCTCTTCTGGTGGAATGCTCGGCATGAGCAAACTGCGCAGTGGAATGGATGATGTATTTAGTCCCATTCCTATAGGTAATTTCTTCCCCACTTTCATCACTATTTTCTTCCTTATTTATTCGTAAATTATTCCCCATTTATTCGTAAATTATTCCCCATTATTTTGCCTACTACAATTGCCTAGAAAAAGTATGCTATTTTGACTCTTTCTTCCATGTTTGTAACATAACTAATGCTTCTGTTTTTGTCTCCTCACAATGGTCGGCAACCTGTGCGTGTCATTTGAAAATCAGGTGGTGTGCAATTCACATCAGATTTTTTAATACTTGACTTTTCTTGGGTATTGTAGAAGTTAAATTTTTTTTATGGAAAAAAAAAAAATGAAATAAAAAAACACGTTCACGAGTAAAAGCTTACAACAGGGATGTTAATTCTGCGCCAATTGCGCCGAAACACAAATTCTTGCGCCGAACTGCGTTTTTAGCCGATTTTTGCGCCGGTCTGCACCGAATACGTCATTTTGACTCTTTCAGGGTGCGCCGAAACACAAATATTGCACCGAACTGCGCTTTTAGCCGATTTTTGCTCCCGTCTGCGCCGAATACGTCATTTTGACTCTTTGTTAAATTTTTGCCACGCTCATTTATCTTTTAAAGCGTGTATGGAAAGCTAGTTTGCAGTAAAGCAAGATTCAAACTGCGTACGAAAGCTGCATTCCGAAGCCATTCTACCCGCCCCGGATCGGACCAGTCGGGCTTTGTTAGTCACCTCAATCAGGGCCGGCCAGATAGGCAAACAAGTACCATAATTTATGGAAGAAACGCCGCGGCGTTTATGAGTTTAAAAGTTAAAAAATAGTAAGTGCGTGTGTACTCTTTAGCGTGCACAGATCACAGCGTAGCGAATCAGAATGCGAACCTACCCCCATAGAAAAGAGGTTTGATCTTTGATCCAGTTTTGGAGAAATTCAGAGCACCCTAAGATGGGTCCATGTCC
This sequence comes from Cheiracanthium punctorium, assembly GCA_038373885.1. Lineage (NCBI taxonomy): Eukaryota > Metazoa > Arthropoda > Arachnida > Araneae > Cheiracanthiidae > Cheiracanthium > Cheiracanthium punctorium. The sequence goes on along the minus strand of JAWZYV010009886.1, from coordinate 259,694 downwards.
CGTGCTCTGAAGTGGATGGCCTCATACATCCAACCGATGTCTCCTCAATTAAGTAACAAGAAAAAAAAAATAGAAGTAAATCTTTTACATCTACATTATAGAACTATAATTAAATGTTAATGAAGTTTTGAATATATATTTTGAAGGGTTAAAGTTCTGTAAAATACCGCAAAAGTGCACTACCCTCTATTAAATGCACCCGTTTTTCACATGAACCTCTATTGTTCTTAAAATACTGAATTTCAGCCAAAATTAGTCAATGTTGCTCACGGTGAGAGTTTAACCCCCCCCCCCAAAAAAAAAAGTTAATCTGAAAGATTTTTTTTTTTTTTTCGCCGTGCGGCTTTGCGCCCTGTGCACTCTATGGAATAAACTCTGCCAACTAATTGGTATGCTCAAGAAATGCTGAGTGCTTTTAAAATAAATCCCAATGTTATAAATATAAAAAATAATAAATAAATACCATCAAGAGTTGTTACACAACATTCAGTTTAAAACAACAATTTGCTGAAGCAAGCTCATTACGTAATCAACAGCTGGCCATCTGTGGGGGGGGGGGGGGGGGAATGTTTACTTTTAACTGGAGACTCTTCTCACACATGGATTGCTGTTTTCATTTTAATGGCGCCTGGTCGTCTGTCCGAACTTTGTGCGGATGCAAGAAGGTTTTTAGAAGTTATTTTTTTATTTCTATAAATTCACCTTTGTGAATATAAACATTGATATGTGATTATTTGAAAATAGAAATCCTAAGCTTCGTAAAATAGTGGCAAATACTTTAAAACATTCTATGGGAAGGGGGAGAAAAAAGGAGATTTTTTTTACGTTTTCCAATTTCTACCGAAATATATCCATATCCGATCAACTTAATAGCTTTTTTAATAAATTAGGTCTAATAAGTAATGCAACATATTTTTTATTTATTTATTTTTTGTTAATTAAGAAAATATTTTAGAAAACATTGAATTTTATCTGGCATTTACTTCTGACCACGATCACCCCCTCCCCCCCCATACATACACACACCAAGGATCGCGGCTGCGGCGTTTTTGACGATTTTCTAGCTAACTAAGCTCACTTTCGTGGGTGCGGCGTTTCCTCCATAAATTACGGTAATCATCGCAATGGGCACCGTTTTTTGTTTATGAAGGGGCAGGATTTGCTATTTGGAGATGAAACATTATGGACCAATTCGTTTTTCAACATGTACACATGCATTTTTTTTTTTTTTTTTTTTTTTAAATTGATATTGTACCTTTTTGAGAAAGAAAAATGGAGGAAAATGTTTTTTTGGTGCAAAATAAATCTGCTGTCTTTAAATGAAAACTTAAAGGAGAAATCAATACGCCTTTCATAACTTGTTATTCGAAAAGTTTTTATGTATTCACATTGTTTACAAAAGCGATTCATATGTTTTACCTTTTCAAGCTTAAAAAAAAAAAAAGCCCCCCTCCTCTGAAATGGGTAACGATCCGCCACAGCTCTATGTATATGTATTTTCCCGATTTGAACTGGCACTATTTTTTTCGGGCCCCACCACTGAAGCAGGTCACGAGCCGCCACTGGCTGTTATAGAAAGTGGACAGATTCTATTAACGGAAGGGAAGGATAGACTTGCAAAAACATTAAAACTATTAGAAGAAAATGAAAAAGCTCAAGAAGAAATTAATAAAAATAAAAAAAGAATAAATAGAAAACTAGATAACTTATGATACTTAATTTGTAATCTCATTATTAATTTCTCATAATCTTAATTTTTAACTTCCCATAATTCTTAATTTCTCTCAACAGTCATTAAATATTTTTTGTTTACATTTGCTTTGTATATTGTGTTCAAGTATTATAGATGAATATGTAAATATTAGATGAGGTTAAATTACTGATACAAAAGCATATGCTATTAAAAATACACACATTTAATTATTCTAACCATCAAATTTATTTTGTTTTCGATACTGCTTACCAATTACGTGTTGTTGTATAAGAGGTATAATATTTAGGTTTTCAAAAATCTCCATTTAGTACTACTTGTGATTTGTAATAGAACCAAAGAATGAGATAGAAGCTTTTGTTTTAAAATTTAGTTTTCATTTTATTTGTGCTCTCTTTTTCGAGAGGAAGATTCCCTAAATGATTCTGAAAAAGAAAAAAAAGGGACAGGGATTGGCAACCTGTGGCTCGCAAGCCGCATACAAATCATACTCATGGTTCTTGAGTAGGAAAAAAATGACTTAACCACAGAAAGGTTGCTGACTCCTGATATGTATTGTTTTTACCACGTTGCTGATAGCATAGCCTGTATACACCCTTTTTTTTCCAGAGCTTTCCTAAAGTGCTTTCAAATAGTGTTTTGCTTTTAGCAAATGGTGTTTGCTCGCAAACTTTGCTTTTCTTGTATGCATTTATTGTGTTCCTAAATCTTCAATTTTATGCTCCAAAATCATGTTAATTCTGATCTCGAATCTTAGTTTTCCTCTCGGAAACTATTTTTTTGTGCTCCCGAGGTGCTCCCAAATGGAATTTTTCTGCTCCCAAATAGAATTTTTCTGCTCCCAAATGGAATTTTTCTGCTCCCGAGGTGCTCCCAAATGAAATTTTTTCTGCTCCCGGAGTGCTCCCAAATCGAGTGTTGGAGTTAACATCCCTGTTACAAGTAGAAGTTAAATTTTTTTATAGTGTAAAAAAAGAAAAGTTCACAAGTAAAATTCACGAACTCTATTTTGTGCCAAAAAATAAGTTTCCAAAACAGGACTCCGCTTGGCGATGTCTCTATCATTGGCGAGGATCCCCAATGATGGTATAGCTTAGAAAGGCTTGCCGGTGCCAGCATATGTAAAAAGTTGCCAAAGTTGGCCAGCTTTGGCAATTTATTTCCTAGTTTGGCATAGAAAAAACAAGTCTTCAAGACTGAACTCAACTTGCTTTTTTTTTTTTTTTTTTTTTTTTGGTATGTGTGTGAAAGATTGCCAAATTCTAATGATATTCAATGGGAATTTAATTCTAAATTTAGTGGCAAAAAATAAGTTCTCTGCTTGGTGATATCTGCTATGTTTGGCAAGAATTTGCCAAACCCTTCTAATTTAGAATGGAAATAATTTTTTAATGAAGTAATTTGAAATCGTCTTTCTTTTTCTTTCTTTCTTTCATTTTTTAAAAAAATTTCTACCTTCTTTAATAAGAAATAAGTTTTTAAACATGTCATTACATTTTTTGCTTCAGTTTCAATTTTTTTTTTTTTTAAAGCAGTTTAATATACCTTGAATATTTCTTGAAGCTAATGTAGTCTTTTATAAGGTGTAGGTTCTCTTGGTACCGGACCTGGTGTCATTTCTACTGATACCTTCCCTGCTTACTCTAGTAACATGGGTCGTCCAACACGTGGTGGTATGGGAGGATCAGGTAATTTTTTCTTGAAACTGTTCTTATTTCATTTCTAACTGTTGTATTTGATAACAAGGATTGAGTTAAGAATTTTACTCATCTAACTGAAATTTGCATTTTTGAACAGGCTTCTGACTTTTGAGATTAATGAAAAAATGGCTTGCCAAATATGTGCAGCATATATTTCAGATACTGACTCCTCCATAGCATTTTAGTTAAGAAAGAAAAATGTGAATTTGTGCTTTTATCTTTTAGCCAAAAGCACAAATTGGAAAAGTCATTAATTGGAAATTCATGTAAATTATGAAATAATTTAGTTCAAGGTTTAAGTAATGTAATTAAGTCAAGTTAAGTAATTTAGTTCAAGGAGAAAAATATGAATTAGTTCCTTCATTATCTTTTAGCAAAAGCACAAACTGTGTAAATTATAAAATTATTTAAAAAGATAAAGGTTGTTGTGAAAGATGCAACAAGATTTTTAACCTCAAACAAATTTAAAGTGATGTTAAGATAAGCTTCAAGTTGAGATAAGACTGACGATATAGAAAAGGATTTCTAGGTTTCCAGAGTTACCAACTGAAGATCAGTTGTCAAAAGGAGCTCAGTATGTTTCTGTTTCACTGCATGTTCTCCATATCACTGACCATTGTTGTCAACGAATAAAAATATTAATGCTAATGCAGCGAATAAGAATATTAATGGTAGGCTAAACTTATTAAATCAGACAAATTCGAGACAACAAATAGTTGGATATGTTATAAGCTTTTCCAATTTATAGGCTTTATTCAATTGCTCTTTGGCTTCATGTTTTTTTTATGTCATTCTATGTAAAAAGCAAATGCTTTATATATATATATATTTGATTAAAAAACAGTTCATTGAACCTCACGTAAAAAAAAAAAAAAAAAAGAAGTAGGAACCAATCGTATGAACCACAAATAACTAGCTGAATTAGCTATCGTTAACGTGCTAGTATGTAAGCAGATTTTCAAAAAGTCTGAATTTTTGTTTTCATTGTAGGATTACAATGAAATTAGTATTAGCAAAAGTACAGAAAGCGAAGCTCAGGCCTCGCAGTTGTCCTATATTTCCTATTTTTCCTATATTTTTAAAAAATGCTTAAAAATGTCCTATTTTTGTCCTATATTTAAAAAATCTTTTAATTTGTCCTATATTTTGTAATTTTAACGAAGTTTCAGATTCGACGCGACCATTTTTGAGATGCGAAAATCGGCGCTAGAAAAGCGTGCACGTGGCTGAAAGCAGATGTTTTTAGGCACCTAGCAACAGGCTAGGCGCTACGTGACTACTGCATTCTCCGCCCCTCCCTCCCCTCACGTGAAGTGGAAGGGAATTTGAGCGGGAGTAAATGCACTGTTCTGAGACTCGACCGTTGTTTGTTATCATTCAGTACTGGAACTCTCTTTCTCGTTGATCTTCCGCGTGTTCGTATCGGATTATTTGAGGGTGATTTGAGGTAAAGTCGACTCGTGTGGTTGTGACCATGTCTCACCTGGATATATACAGGCTGTCCAAAAAGCTCCGTTTCTCCGTACGAGTAAATTTTCGCTTCTTCGCTGATTTGTCACTTTTACCCAACGAAATCACTGTTGCCAAAACTGCCGGAGAAAATATGCCTAAAATCAAAGCTAAAAGTATCCAGGAATGGATAACAATGGCCGCATTTGTAAACGCCAAACGAGTTGCACTCGTGCAACGAGTATGCAAATGCAGCCAATGTTTTCAAGCCGAGGGGAAAAAAAAAAAAAAAAAGCTGTGTTTTGGTGCCTTTTTTAGCACTTGAGTGCTATTTCGCTCGAACACGGTTTTTGTGTAGACATGATTTTCCTACAGTTAGTGCGCCTTGTCACTTTTCAAGTATGTTTTTTTTATTCTTAATTTATTTTCAAATGTGATAACATGGAGAGGAGGGGGGCATTAATAAAATGTTGAAAGTCGCTCAAGGTTTGTAATTTTTGATAATTGTTCGCTAAATTTGGTGCCAAAATGCGACAATTTATTATAAATATATTTCGAGTATAGTTAGAAAACGTCTGGCGAATATTGTAAAATAGTTTTAGTAGGCGATTTTAATATAGATTTTAATTCCGAAGAAATGTTTTATAGAACAGAGAAGACAAATGCGGTACACTCATAAATTATGATACACTTTCCAAATGAGATTTATAAAGGTGAAGTATGGTTTGACTATGCCTGTTGGAAATTGTTAAACAGTTTTGGTAGGCGATTTTAAGATAGATTTTGATTCCGAAGAAGTGTTTTATGGAACAAGGAAGGGAAACACGGTACACTCATGGATTATGATGCCTATTCCAAACAGTATTTAAAATGTCTACGGGATATGTTGGAATATGCCACAGGGGCGTAGCCAAGGGGGGTTAGGGGGTCATACCCCCCCCCCCCCACATGAGAAATTTTTTGACATACAAAATGTATATTCTTCACTACATTAACACACACGTATACATATATATGAGTTGTAGTAGTCGTAACCCCCCCCCCCCCATAAAAAATTTCTGGCTACGCCCCTGCGGGAGAAGATTGTAAAACAGTTTCAGTAGGCGATTTTAAGATAGATTTCAATTCCAAATATGTGTTTATTATGGTACAAGAAAGAGTTGATTCCTATTTTAACATCCCACTCTCGCCATGGGCGCCGGCAGAATATTTCCCAGAGGGGGGAGATGTTGGAAAGAGGAAGGGAAAACACTGTATACAAAAATCCAGGGGGTGTGCATTGTCCTCCCTTTGCCCTATGCTGCCGGCGCATATATGTCCTATACACAGCAAACTTTAAACATCTTGTGTGACGGCAACCTATAATATACGTAGCCAATTTAAACTTCTTTGATATTTAGACACTATAGTCTGTTCGCGGAAACGAGAGAACGAAAGTAAACAAATGGCTTACCAAAGAATTACAATCTTTGACACCAATCCCTAGTTTGGAATTAAGAAAGATTAAATTTGCCTAACAGCGTAAATGGAAATTCATACTGTGTTTGGCGCTTTCGTAAAATGCCAGTTGTTTTACTCTTCGCCAGTTTGCACGTGCAATTGTTTAGTTTCGTTCTCTCGACTCTGTGAACATAGTTCCTTTTAATGATTTGAGTCCATAGGCCGTAATGTATAAGAATTATTTTTTGCAATCCCATGAACAAACTTCACACACACAAAAATCTATTCAGGTCATGCTATCGTGATCTATAATATACATACCCAATTTGTGCTCAATCGAATACGCATCTTTCAGACGCTAACGCACTTTCGAAATTTTCCGTCCATTGGCTCTAATGTAAAAGAAATCTTTTTCTTAGCCTTTTAAAAAAGACTATGAGTCCTATACATACACAAATAGATACCGGTCTTGCGACGATGATCTATAACATATATACGAAATTTGAGCTCAATCGAATGTACCATTTAAACGCTAGCCTCCCCATATGGCATAATGTAAAAGAAATTTTTGTCGTAGCCCTGTAAAAAAACTGTAAGTGCTATACACACCAAAATCAATAATGGTTTTGTGACGATGGTTTATGAGATATATACCAAATTTGAGCTCAATCGAATGCATTTTAGGAGCTATCTTTTTCACTCACATACATATATACATCTCGTAAAAATAGCAGAAATGTATTCAGAAGACCTCAAAATGTGTCAATACACCAAAATCTCATAGTAGAATTTTTTGTATGATTACAATATTTTCGGTATTTACGTATTATCCCGGCGATTTGCGAAGACGAGCAATTTTTTTGCCAAGAGAAATGCCGGGCATATGAAATAATTAATGGTTTTGAATATGATTGGCAACTCATTTGATGGAAAAATAATTTGGCAGGAATGACCGCCAGGAAAATACGTAAGTACCATATTTTTCTTACATGGTACATGTTCGGAAAGTAAAAATGAAGAATTGTTGAAATTTCTATATTATTTATCTTAATTTGCCTTTTTAAAAGAGTCTCCCACTCCTTTAAGAGCATTGCAGGGATGCTACGGCTGCGCCAATTGCGCCAAACTGCGCCAAATGGAATCTCTTGATACATCCTGATACAAAAAGCTTATTTTTGAAGGTTTCTGCGCCAAAAGAATTTCTTGGTATTTTCTGATACAAAAAGTATAATTTTAAACGAATTCTGCTCCAAATCCGTGCTGTCCCAAGGTCCAAAAAAGTAAATAAAACCAAAAAATACATACTAATGTATCACTTTCCCGTTTTCACCAGAACACTGTTCGATTTTTCATATCAGAAAGTGCGTACAGTTCCAAACTGATCTCCCCCAAAATCAACAAATCCAAACAATATATTTCATCACTTTAAAATCAAGGATAGAATTAATAATAGTAAAACAATTAACAAAAAAAAGACAAGGGTTTTAGAAAATTTTTCCTCTACAAAGCACTTTATTTAATAGATTCTTGTAAATAACTTATCAAAGGCCGTCAAAACATCCTGCCTCTTTACCCTGTTTGGTAAACGATATGCATTCAGAATGAGGCAGATGTTCCATCAAAAGAATAAACAGAGAAAACTTATCCCATAGGTTAAAGTAAACATAGTTTAGAGCTGATATAAATCAAACAACAAAAATCTAAACACTCCTGTATTTCTGAATAGCTCTAAACGCTATATATATGCTTTTAAACCTTTTTTTTTTTTTTTCTTATTAAGCATTTTTTGTGCAACAATAAGGGTAGTGCGCAAAAGAAATTGGGGGAGGGGGGAGGCGGCTAAATAATATATGTAATAGTTAAATTAGCAGTTTTTTTCAAGGTTCAAAAGAACGCTTTAAATGAATGGTTTACAAAATAAATTTCTCCTTTTTAAAACCAAGAAAGAAATAATTTTTTTTCTGTTTGTATTTTGAATAACCTCAAAAAATAATCCACTATACGCAAAACGGAAAGTAAATGAAAGCTCTAATAAGAAAAAAAAGTAAAATCATTAAATGAACTATTTTAAACCAATAAAATCACTCAAAACAACGGGTGTTTAAAACATAAAATATTATTTTTTAATTATAAAATAACACCATAAAGTTTACTTAGACGCCATACAGTTGTTCGAGCAAAAAATTTTGTGCCCCACCAGTGGCAGAGTGCATTGAGCACTGAACTGGGAGATGGAAGGTGCCTGGTTTGAAACCAGGCACCTGGTTCGTGCCAGGTCGCGTCTGCCGACCAAACCGTTCGGAGTTTTCCGTTGTTTTCTCCAAAACAGCCTCAAAATAGGTTAGGACCCCTTAGAAAGACTATAACGGAGGGTACCCCACCCAGGCCTAGATCCCTCGTGTAGATAATTGGCCTTAATCCTACAACAACAACAAAACTTTTTGCCCTTTCCTCAGTGATAATCCTAACTATTGTCACTGAGGAAGGGCAAAAAGGTTTTGCTCGAAACAGCTGTATGGCAGTAAAAATAGGTGTTATTTTACAAAGTTTTATATTATTTTACATTTTAAAGCAAGTCAAGAATTTGCAGCTCTTGCCACGGCGCCCTCGATTGGCAGAAAAACCCAGTTGCTACCGCGAAAAGACTTTTTACAGTTAATCAACTGAAAGAAAAAAAATCTGATGTGTCCAACACATGACTTCCTTGCACGTATATTAGATCAAAAATATTTTCGACGCACTTCCTCTAAATTTATTTGTTTGAAAGAGATAAAATATCAATAATAGTAAGGTTTAGCGATTTGCAGCCAAATATTTCGATATCGCCAAGCTGAGTTCAATTTGAAAGATTTCCTTCTGACACTTTATTTGGCGATATTTCACCAAAAGCCGACAAACTTGAGATAGTCAGCGAGATTTTGGGGATAGCCAAAGTGTCTGTTAGTCATTGACCACAGACTTTCAATGAATTGAATGCATCCATACACCTCAATGTATTCAAAGTCATTTGGCTCACCCTGTAAATAAATTCTCAGTCGATTGCTCTCAAAAAACATATTGAAAACAGTTAGATATTACAATAGTTCTAAATACAAAAGTTAAAAAATCTACGGGTTAGTTTTAGAGTTATACGAAATAACTTTTGGCGCCAAATTTGGTGATATTTCGGCGAAACTCGTCAATGTCGACGACATTTGGCGAGATTTTAAGCATGAACCAAACAATGACAGATTATCGCCAAATTTGGCGATATTTCGCCAAAACTCGCCAAGAACGATGACAAATGGCGATACTTTGGGCATGGACCAAATGACTGACTATCGCCAAATTTGGCGATATTTCGCCAAAACTCGCCAAGGTCGAGGACAGACGGCGAGTTTTTGGGCATGCACCAAACAATGACTGTCTACAGTTGTATTATATTGAAGATGTCCATAGACATTAAAGTACTAAAATTCTTTTCGGTGGTCCTGTATATAAACTCTCCAGTAGATTGGAACCAAAAATCGAGATACACAACTAGATGTTACAACATTCTTATATATGAAATTTCATAATAGTTTTTGAGATTTGAGAGTTAAATATGCACACACGTACACCAAAAGTCGCCAAGCTTGGCGACTTTTGGCATAGTTCTTGAGGGAGGCACGTGACCCTGGTCGGACCATTACCTAACTTATGTTGTAGGACGGTATTGTGCTTGAAATGGATGAATGCCCCTAAAATTGCCATTGACCGTAATGTATTGGAAATCTTTTGAGTGTTCCTGTAGCAGAACTACAAATGATAAAGACACTTTTTTTAATGGAGAAATTCATTTTCTAACTCTTTACAGCATACATCACTTCTGAGTCGTTTGAAATAGCCCAATACCTCTAAAAAACACTTTGATGAATTTCGGCCCATAGAGCGTAATGTATTTCGAATCTTTTGGGCGGTTCTGTAGATAAACTATCCAGTCGAATGGAATCGAAAGGGGAGGTGCACAACTAGATGTTACAGCAATCCTAAATATAAAGTTTCAACATTCTACGCCTAATAGTTTTTGAGATATGCGAGTTTAATGAGTTTCGGCCCATTGAGCGTAATGTATTTCGAATGTTTTGGGCAGTCCTGTAGATAAACTATCCAGTCGAATGGAACCAAAAGGAGAGGTGCACAACTAGATGTTACAACTATCCAAAATATGAAGTTTCGACATTCTACGCCTAATAGCTTTCGAGTTAGGCGAGTTTAATGAATTTCGGCCCATAGAGCGTAATGTATTTCGAATCTTTTGGGCGGTCCTGTACATAAACTATCCATTCGATTGCCACCAAAAGGGGAGGTGCACAACTAGATCATAGAACAATCTTAAATATCAAATCTCAACATTCTACGACCGATAGTTTTTGAGATATGCGAGTTACATACATACGTACGTACGTACAGACGGCATGGAAAAACTGGCCACAGCAGACTCGCCGCTGGTCAAAATGAGTTGCAGACGCGTTAATATGATCGTGCATGCTAGCCTACGATAGGATGCATCGAAAAAAATTTTAAAATTAAATTTAGAGGTAGTCAAAATCGGTTTTTTTGTCGAAATTTGGCCCCCAAAATTTTTCGGGATCACATTACTTCTTATACTACGTACAAGGAAGTAAAAATGATCCAAACAATGAACAAAACGCACAAACTAATGCATTTTTTACTTCCTTGTACGTAGTATAAGGAAGTAATGTGATCCCGAAAAATTTTGGGGGCCAAATTTCGACAAAAAAACCGATTTTGACTACCTCTAAATTTAATTTAAAAATTTTTTTCGATGCATCCTATCGTAGGCTAGCATGCACGATCATATTAACGCGTCTGCAACTCATTTTGACCAGCGGCGAGTCTGCTGTGGCCAGTTTTTCCATGCCGTCTGTACGTACGTACGTATGTATGTAACTCGCATATCTCAAAAACTATTGGTCGTAGAATGTTGAGATTTGATATTTAGGATTGTTCTATGATCTAGTTGTGCACCTCCCCTTTTGGTGGCAATCGAATGGATAGTTTATGTACAGGACCGCCCAAAAGATTCGAAATACATTACGCTCTATGGGCCGAAATTCATTAATCTCGCCTAACTCAAAAGCTATTAGGCGTAGAATGTCGAAACTTCATATTTTGGATAGTTGTAACATCTAGTTGTGCACCTCTCCTTTTGGTTCCATTCGACTGGATAGTTTATCTACAGGACTGCCCAAAACATTCGAAATACATTACGCTCAATGGGCCGAAACTCATTAAACTCGCATATCTCAAAAACTATTAGGCGTAGAATGTTGAAACTTTATATTTAGGATTGCTGTAACATCTAGTTGTGCATCTCCCCTTTCGATTCCATTCGACTGGATAGTTTATCTACAGAACCGCCCAAAAGATTCGAAATACATTACGCTCTATGGGCCGAAATTCATCAAAGCGTTTTTTAGAGGTATTGGGCTATTTCAAACGACTCAGAAGTGATGTATGCTGTAAAGAGTTAGAAAATGAATTTCTCCATTAAAAAAAGTGTCTTTATCATTTGTAGTTCTGCTACAGGAACACTCAAAAGATTTCCAATACATTACGGTCAATGGCAATTTTAGGGGCATTCATCCATTTCAAGCACAATACCGTCCTACAACATAAGTTAGGTAATGGTCCGACCAGGGTCACGTGCCTCCCTCAAGAACTATGCCAAAAGTCGCCAAGCTTGGCGACTTTTGGTGTACGTGTGTGTATATTTAACTCTCAAATCTCAAAAACTATTATGAAATTTCATATATAAGAATGTTGTAACATCTAGTTGTGTATCTCGATTTTTGGTTCCAATCTACTGGAGAGTTTATATACAGGACCACCGAAAAGAATTTTAGTACTTTAATGTCTATGGACATCTTCAATATAATACAACTGTAGACAGTCATTGTTTGGTGCATGCCCAAAAACTCGCCGTCTGTCCTCGACCTTGGCGAGTTTTGGCGAAATATCGCCAAATTTGGCGATAGTCAGTCATTTGGTCCATGCCCAAAGTATCGCCATTTGTCATCGTTCTTGGCGAGTTTTGGCGAAATATCGCCAAATTTGGCGATAATCTGTCATTGTTTGGTTCATGCTTAAAATCTCGCCAAATTTCGTCGACATTGACGAGTTTCGCCGAAATATCGCCAAATTTGGCGCCAAAAATTATTTCGTATTTTGTATAACACTAAAACTTTAACCCGTAGATTTTTGAACTTTTGTATTTAGAACTATTGTAATATCTAACTGTTTTCCATATCTTTTTTGACAGTAATCGACTGAGAATTTATTTACAGGGTGAGCCAAATGACTTTAAATACATTAAGGTGTATGGATGCATTCAATTCATTGAAAGTCTGTGGTCAATGACTACTTTGGCTATCCCCAAAATCTCGCAGACTATCTCAAGTTTGTCGGCTTTTGGTGAAATATCGCCAAATAAAGTGTCAGAAGGAAATCTTTCAAATTGAACTCAGCTTGGCGATATCGAAATATTTGTCTAAATCGCTAAACCTTACTATTATTGATATTTTATCTCTTTCAAACAAATAAATTTAGAGGAAGTGCGTCGAAAATATTTTTGATCTAATGGACGTGCAAGGAAGTCATGTGTTGGACACATCAGAATTTTTTTTCTTTAAGTTCAACACATGAATATACAGAAAGCTCAGTGAAAGTAGTTTTTTTTTTTTTTTTGTCGCTTACGCCGTTAACTAAGGAAAGAATTTAACAGCTATTTAAAAACCGGCAATTCCATAAACTTAAAATTAACCTAGTGATAGCAAACCTACGCCATCACTGTGTTCGTTATGACTCGCGTTCAGAGCCTTCGAAGGAAACAAAAAATTGCACAGTTAAAAAATATTTTTGCTTTTCAAAATTTTAAATTCTTCATATGCATTCAGTGTGGCGTTGGTTAGAGGCATGGTTGGCGGATTTTCGATGCATGACATTTTAAATCATATTTAACTATCGCATCAAAAAAACCTAGACTTTAAACTTATTTTATAAAGTTATTATTAAAATTCAGTATTAACATTTAATATGTTAAAATCATTCTAACTCGAAGACTAGATTATGATATTGAATAGAATTTTTTTAAGGGCTTCACCATTTGCTAATTTCGAATGTAGAGTTCATAGAAAGTACTTATTTTGTTTCTATTTGTTAAAAAACTCATTTAATTTTATTTATTTGCAAGCGCTTGGGAATGTATGGACCAACGGATTGTCTAGCTCACACCCTCTCGCGGGCGCACGGGAGTATGCGTAGCATCACGTGACACGTGACAAGGGAGAGGGGAATCGTTCTGACTTAGCGATTCCGAGACAAAGGCTCAAGCAACAGTTTCTTTCTTTCTTTTTCCTTTCCCCCCCCCCCCCCCCCCTCAGGGGAAGACCTACTCTAGGTCTTTACGGGTGTCGCAATCCCGGGGCCCTAGCGATCTTTCGCTCCTCTTTGTTCTGCCCTCCTCTCCTCTTAGCTGTCTCCTTCCTTTTCCCCCTCAGTGTAGTTTCCTCTTTGGAGGTGAGGGCCCCCCCTTAGAAGCTGCGGTCGCCCTGTGCCGTCAGCTTCTATTGGCGGAAAACTACCCACGTGTTAGCCGTGCGTGGAGACCCGTGTCCCCGGAAATGGGGAACCTGGTAATTGAGGGGTGTTCCCGTAGGGGAAATCATCTGAATGGCATTTCCATTGGGACGGGATCAACCTCAACACATTACTTTGGCCTCGGCTTCGGGTAAACGGAAGGTACACAGCGTTCCCCTGTGTATCAATCGGCTGGTGGTACTGACTTGTTCAACTGCTAGGGATCAAGCAATCGGTCTTCTGCTGGGCACGTCGTTAAGGGTGGACGCTGCTTACAGGGATGTACTGTGCGCGTATAGACCCGGCTAGCACTGGTGCAAGTATAAGCATCCCCTTGTTGGGCTCCGTGGTGGGTGGTGCGGCCGGGTCCGAACATCTTTTCTCCAACATGGCTACGAAATTTTCTTCTTCTCTCAATCCACCATCTGAGACAACTATTCTGCAATCAATAAACAAAGAAAACATGGATTCTCAATTTACTAATACAAATGCTCGATTCTTCATCATTCACATAGTTGAAGGTACCTTCCATGAAATATCACCATTCCTTATCCACAAATGCATCACATCCAATGTAGGTGAAGTTAAAAAAGTAAAAAAATTAAGATCTGGAGACCTCCTGGTAGAAGTATCAAACAATAGACATGCCTCAAAAATAATGAAAATAAAGAATTTTGGACTAAAATCTGTCACAGTGTCACCCCATACATCCTTAAATACATCCAGAGGAGTCATATCAGAACCCGAACTTTTACACTGCTCTGAATCCGAAATATTAGAAAACCTGAGAGACGAAAGTGTATGCGCAGTTCGTCGAATCACTATTCGTCGCAATAACCAACTTATTAACACTAAATATATAGTCTTAACCTTTCAGTCTCCAACTATTCCATCTCATATAAAAGCCGGCTATCTATTATGCCCAGTTAGACCATACATACCAAATCCTATCCGTTGCTTCCAGTGTCAAAGGTTCGGTCATACCTGTCTGAATTTAGCAGAGTTTTATACTTCAAAACTTTGAGCAGTGAAAGCTAGTAAGAAAAATGAATTGAGGGCTTGCCAGGTAAAAGATGACAAAAACGTTTACCTTGATAGTTCTTTTATTTAAGTAATGAAGCATGAAGGCTGGTATACAGATGAGGATGAACAAATGGAAACAAAAAAAAAACAGGCATTTGATGTGGTACAGCATCTATGTGGCATCGGACATTCTGGACAACAAATCGAACAGCATCACCTTGAGATAAGCTTGTAGCGGCATAATCAAAAAAGGCTTTGTTGGAAGCTGCGACGGGATGGCTCGCCAGATTAACCGTTTGACTCAGCTCAGAGCATCTCACATGGCTGGCTTGGAGCGTCCTTCCATACGTATCTGTCGCATCACCCTTTTCGCCTCCTCTCTATATCTCTCGCGGCGAACGGCGAACTTTTATACTATTGCCAGGCAACGACGTCACCAAGGACTGCGGACCTGTGACGTGAAAAGAAAAAGGAGAAAATAGCTCCGCGGCAAGTCGCCGGGAGTACAGCGCCTCTAGCGGCCAAAAACAGAAACACATTATGCAAAACGTTTTGCAGCAATTAGGTGCTTGTTTGAAGCGTTGATATTAGAATAGTTTTAAGTAAGAACTTTAATTAATAAAAAATAAGAGCTATCAGTGCCTCTAGGTTTTAGGGCAAATAATTAAAGTTAAGTTATACAGCACTCAGATATAATAAAGAGAACACAGCCACATGTCATGGAACCTTTAAGGTAAGGTTTACAGTTACTTTTCCTAACAATACCAAAACCTCCTGTCGTGGATCACCGGCTTGCGCCCGCTGTGGTGCCTCTGGCCACGACAGTGAAACCTGCTCAGCACCTGCAAAATGTGTAAACTGCACACAGGAACATCCATCATACTCAAAGTCTTGCCCAAAATGGGCATTTGAAAAAGAAATTCAATCCCTGCGCGCCTCTCAAAGACTTTCCTATCCTGATGCCCGTAAAATAATAGAAGCTCGCACACCAAAATCTGGCCTATCCTATGCTGCTGCAGTAAAATCTACTAACTCAATAGCTACTCAGACCGATCCACCAACCAATACTTCCACCACCAACACCTCAATGAGTAAACAAACAGCACCTAAACCAAATAAATCTTGCTCCTTATCCCAGAAAAATCCTCCAAAGAAAAAGGTACCAAGCAATAGCTACACTCAAATTAGACCTCTGCTCACTAAAACAGCTTCCTACAAATCAAAACACAATAAATCTAGCATGAAAAAAGTACCTCCACAACCACAAATTGATGACACTATTTTAAACCTAGCCCCATCAGAATCCGAAATAAGTGATGAAGAATCAATGGAACACGACGAAATCAAACCTCCAGATATTCCCGCAGGGATTCCAACTAAGAAGATGCACGATGGCCATATCACTTAATTATGGCATTGTTGCTCTCTTGGAACTGCCACGGTTTCCTAAATAAAGTTGACGACCTCAAAACTTTAATTTACGATCATAATCCCGCTTGCCTCGCTCTCCAAGAAACCTACCTTACAACCAATAGACAATATTCTATCCGTAATTACTCTATACTCCGCAAGGACTATGAGCTCAGTGGTAGGGCCTCTGGCGGAGTGGCCCTAATGGTTAACTGTAATTACCCTTATCAAACCCTCAACCTCAATACTTGTCTCCAGGCTGTTGCTGCCCGTATCCTTCTGAAACACCTTACTACTGTGTGCTGTATTTATCTACCTCCAAATACTTCCATTAGCCAATCATCCCTCAATAATCTTGTTCAACAACTCCCCTCACCGTTCATTCTTCTCGGTGACATGAATGCTCATAGTCCGTTGTGGGGTAGCAAAGACACTAACAACAGAGGCCATCGTATCGAACAACTCATTAAAGATTTCTCCCTGTGCATCATGAATAATGGTGATAAAACTTATTTCCATCTTCCCACAAAGTCCTTCCATGCCATAGACCTTGCCATTTGTTCTCCTCAAATCCTGCCATTATATAACTTCTCTGTATCCAGTGATCTACACAATAGCGATCACTTTCCAATCCTTCTCTCACCTCTGTACCAATATTCAACCCAGAAATTTACCACACCCCGTTATCACTATGATAAAGCTGACTGGAAAACTTTCACCTCACTCGCTATTATCTCTTCAGACACCATTAAAGGCAATATTGACGAGGTCGTGGATACTGTGACATCCATCATCCTTAAAGCTGCGGATGCAAGTATTCCAAAATCCAGAACCAACTCTCGAAGAAATAAAAAACCGTGGTGGGATCCAAAATGCACGCTCGCCAAAAAGCAGCAGCGAAAGGCATGGAACACCTTTCGCCGGTGTCCAACCACTGCAAATCTCATTCTTTTCAAGAAAGCCAAGGCACATGCTAGGAAAACAAGGCGGCTTGCACAAAAAAATTCTTGGATCCAATATGTGTCTAACATCTCTACCTCCACCTCTGGTAAGGAGCTATGGGCAAAAACAAAAAGAGCCATGGGAATCTATAGTAACCATGCAATAACCTGCCTCTCCCTTAATAACCAAATAATATCAGATACAAAAAACATCACAAATGCTATTGGAGAAACACTCTCTTTTAACTCCTGCAGCACTTCCTACTCGAATACTTTCCTTCCATATAAACAACAGTCTGAACGGCAAAGGATAACTTTTAACACCGCTACCTACTTTGCTTACAATAGTGCCTTTACCATCCATGAACTCAACAAATATCTAAAACAGTCTACAAATACATCTCCAGGCCCTGATGGTATTACGTATGAAATGTTGAAACATCTTTCCCACGGCTCTTTACTTAATCTCTTACAGTTATATAATAGAATCTGGAGCGAACATACCTTCCCTAACTCCTGGAGAAATGCAATAGTCATTCCCATTCTGAAACCTAATAAGGATCCATCTAACCCCAGTAATTACCGACCCATAGCCCTCACCAGTTGCCTATGCAAACTGGTGGAGAAGATGATCAATGCACGCCTTGTTTACGTCTTGGAAAATGAGGGCCATCTACACCCTTTTCAGAGCGGCTTCCGCAGGGGAAGATCAACTATTGACAATGTAATATACCTAGAGTCCCAAATTCGCAATGCTTTTTTAAGGAGGAATCACTTGGTCTCCATTTTCTTCGATATGGAGAAGGCGTATGACCGGACCTGGCGGTATGGTATCCTCCGCGATCTCCATACCTTAGGCTTCCGCGGCAACCTTCCGATTTTTATACAGAATTTCCTCTCTCAGCGCTACTTTAGGGTCCGTATTAACGGTACTCAATCTGATCGCTTTGTCCAAAAAGAGGGTGTTCCACAAGGCTCCGTTCTTAGTGTCACCCTCTTTGCTATAAAAATTAATAATATTCTCACACAACTTCCTCCGACTGTAAATGGTTGCTTGTATGTCGACGACCTACAAATCTCCTGTCAGGGGAAAGACATGCGGTACATTGAGCGCCAACTTCAAAATACCATCAATAGGATTCTAAACTGGTGTAACAAAAATGGCTTCAACATCTCTACAGAAAAGACTGTAGCTATACACTTCTGCCGCATCCGTGGGATCCATCCAGATCCTGATCTCTATCTGGGTCACTCTAAAATAAAAGTAAATGACTCCACTAAATTTTTAGGTGTATATCTCGACAAAAAACTTACGTTTGCTAACCACATTTCCTATATCCGCAGCAAGTGCGAAAAAAATCTTAATATCTTAAAAGTATTGACCAATACCTCTTGGGGGGCTGAACGAGATGCCCTTCTGCGCATCTACCGGGCTGTTATACGCTCAAAATTGGATTACTGCTGCTGCATATATGGGTCTGCCCGCCAATCAGTTTTAAAGAAGCTTGACACTGTCCATCATACCGCACTGCGCATTTGCTCCGGTGCTTTCCGGACGTCGCCTGTACAGTCTCTCTATATCATTTGTCATGAGCCATCTCTCACCCACATACGTCATAAACTATCACTAAATACATACTTTCGTATACTCTCTCATCCCTCGCACCCATTGACAAATTCTCTTTTAGACAATCACCTAGAACGTTTTTATTCTAACCGTCCATCTTGTATTCCTCCTTTGGGCCTGCGGATTCGTCAAAGTCTTAGTGGAACCCAGTTAGCAGATGTTAAAGTCTGCGCTAACTCTCCTCTTGAACCACCTTGGGCAGCCTCTCAGATTTTATACATCCAACCCTTCAAAGGCTTTACCAAGCAGAATACAGATCCACAAATATACCAGCAACTCTTCCAACATGAAAAACACAAGAACAAACACCAAGAAGAAATCTACACTGATGGCTCTAAATGTGGGAATCATGTTGGCTTTGCCTATGTTAGCTGTTCTCAATCCTGCAGTTACACACTCCCTGCCTTCTGCTCTGTTTTTACAGCTGAATTGCTCGCCATTTATGAAAGCCTTTTACACATATCTCGTACCAACAAAAAACATTTTATTATTTATTCAGATTCTTTAAGTGCCCTGGAAAGCCTGAAATCCGACTCTATTCTGCACAGCTACAGAGCCAAAGTCCAACAACTGTATAGCCACCTAACAAACCGTGGCTTTGTTATCCGTTTCTGCTGGGTTCCTAGTCACGTTGGGATATCGGGCAATGAAGAGGCCGATGCTTTGGCAAAGCATGCTACTAACCCTTATCCAGAACCATTACCCTACACTGACATAAAATCTGGCATATCGAACAGCATAAAAGAAAGTTGGTTCAATGAGTGGAGCTGTCAAACTAGTAATAAACTTCACACCATCCATCCCTCCATCACCCACTGGCTATCGCAGCCTTACCGCAAATTTGACGTCATTTTGACTCGCCTTCGAATCGGCCACACGAGGCTTACTCACAAACACCTTCTTCTTGCAGAGCCTGCCCCTCCGTGTACACACTGCAATACGCATCTTACTATATGTCATATTCTAACCTCTTGTACAGCTTTTAACAATTTTTATCATACTTATTTTAACTGTTCTCATCCCAAACTTGACATCATATTGGGTGAAACCCCGCACTGTAATTTGTTTGCATTTCTTAGATGCATCAATATTTTTTACACAGTGTGAGGTATAACTTTTCTCTGACTGGTATCTGGATGGGAGCCCCCATCCAGATGTCCTTGGCTTATTTCTTTTTATCGACTTTTTACCTTTCTACATTTGCTTTTATCGTTTTAGAACTAATGGACTTTAGCTTTACCTGTTTTATGCGACACCTTTTTACTTGAAAACTTTATTTTACCATATATACACATAGTCTGGCGCAGTATGTCCTTTCTGGACCTTGTGCCATTAAACACCAACTAACAAACAAACAAACAAACCTTTCCCCCCCCCCCCCCCCCCGGGTATGGGGGTCGGTTATCATCACAATAATAGGTAAATTAAACAAAATGTTTATTAATCCTAATTAGATTATACTTATGATACAATAATCATTTTAATTACAATTTTTAGTTACATAAATTTATAAATAACTATAATGCTAGCATAAACTAAAGATTCCCGAGTGTCAGATTTTGGGAGTGCACCCCCCCCCCCCGCCTCCTGGGTTCGCCAATATTCCGGAAATTTGATTTTTCAGTATTATGGACAAAGGATTTTACTTTCTTTGAAAATTGCTGCCTTCACAAAAAAAAAAAAAAAAAAAAAAAAAAAACCTTTTTGAAAAGCTGTAGCCTGAAAAAATTTTCTTAAAATATAATATTATTAAGTTATTTGTTAAATTACTTGTACATAGCTCCTGGCATGTAATTGTTTGTTAAAAAAAATATGGTAGTATAATGCTATTGTCAATACTTTAAAATACAGCCCAATAATCAAACAAATTTAAACACCAGTATAACCGATTTGAAATTGTCCACTTAAAAAAATAATATATATATAATAATCAGCTTTACTGATAACAATATTTTTCTTTTTACCTTTTTTGAGGGGTGGTAAGAGGGGGCATTATACATAATATGTAAGCGATACAAAAGCTTGCAAAATTGATAAGTATAGAGTTTTCTTTTTAAGCACAAAAATTTGTAAAACTGATGCAAAAGCAGAAATTTTTGATGCAAAAGTCTGCAAAACTGATACTAAAGTAGTTTTGTGATACGAAATTCGATTTTTTCCTGATACGAAAGTCTGTAAAACTGATACAAAAGTCGATTTTTTCTGATACGAAAAGTGATACGAAAGGCCTAAGCCGCTGTAGCATCACTGGCATTGTATAATCAGATTTTGGAAGCACATTAAGGGCAAGGTTGCCAATTCAGCTACTTTGTGGATAGATCTGTCTACCTTTTGCGGCTAAATCAGCCAATTTAGACACTTTGTGGTTAGATCTTGGCAAACTGGCAATACCGAAGTATTTTGTAAGTTGGAAATGAAAGTCCAATTGACTCAAAAAGCATCAGCAGACAAGCCCTTTTCAGCAGTACAAGCTTTTAAAACTAAACGCTAAAGAAACGCCGAGAGAGCTGAGAGCAAAAAAAAAAAAAGGCGCCAAAACACGGCTTTTTTTTTTTCTCTCGGCTTGAAAACATTGGCTGCATTTGTAAACGATAAACTCGTTGCACGAGTGCAACTCGTTTGGCGTTTACAAATGCGGCCATTGTTATCCATTCTTGGATACTTTTAGCTTTGATTTTAGGCATATTTTCTCCGGCAGAGTTGGCAACAGTGATTTCGTTGGGTAAAAGCGACAAATCGGTAAAGAAGCGAAAATTTTCTCGTACGCAAAATCCTATAGGAGAAACTGGTTTTCGGACAGCCTGTATTTATCCAAGTGAGCCATGGTTGTGACACACGTTGCTCACAACTTAGTAGCAGTAACGTAAATTTAATTCCGCCTGTTCGTGATGCTCCAGAAAACCTGGTGTGTGTCTCCATCTGTGCGACAGTTTGGGCGGTGTGATCAGCCATCAGCGTAATGGTAGAATTTTAAACGTATAGTTTTGGATAGTTTCCATGAAAGCCATCTTTAAAAATGCCTCGAGACACAAAATTTAACGAAAGGTGGTTAGATGAAGATGATGGATCAGGAAACGATGCAGTTGTGGTGCGTACGTGGTAAAGATGATTTTCACATTTATTGCAATTTCTGCAAAAAGGACATTTCTATTAGCAATAGTGGTAAAATACAGCCTCTGCAAGATATCCTTATTTAAGGCTTCTTGTGAAAGGAGCTCCGTGTCTTTCACGTGGGCAAGCCTCTGTGGAAAGGGGTTTTTCAGTAAATAAGAGAATGCTGTCTTCTGAGCGTGCAAGCATGAATCTCGTCACAATTATTGGTTTGAGGTTTATTAAAGACAATATTAAGGGAAAAGTTAGTGAAATGGTCATTACTAGAGAAATGATAAGATTTTATAAGGATGCATATTCCAAATACAAAGAGGAACTTAAAGCTCACCAAACAGCTGAAAAGAAAATAGAAAATAAAAGTAGCACTAGTACAACTTCAAAATGTACACCCACAGAAAAGTTACAAAATTTAAAAGAAAATGTAGGTGTAGCACAGCAACTTATCGAGGAAGGGAATAAACGTTTGGAAACAGCATTGGAAAGAAAATCATTTAAAGAAATTGCTGCAGCACAGGCGCTTATTGAAGCAGGAAACAAGAAATTAAAAACTGCTTGAGATAACTGTTTAAAAATTGTGTGTAAATAAGTGAAATAACATTCATTGCATGTATATTTAATCAAGATTTTTTTTAAAAAAATAAATCCTGGATATATCAGCAACACAATGTCCTTTTTTTGGAACCAGTTCTTATTACTATTTGGGTGTTTAAACTTGTACTTCATTTTCATAACTTCAGTAAAAATATTTCAAAAAAATGTATTCAAAAGGTAAGTTTTTCTTAAGAAATTTTTTTTTAAAGGATTTTGATATAAACAAACTTTATTTATGTGTATTAAAATTAAAATTGCTAACTAGGAAAAGTGGGTCACAAAGGCCCATTATCTTGAGAAATATGGGTTTTTGCATATACAAAATCCACTATGTGTGTACTTTTTTGCATTATAGTCAACAAAATTTGGGTAAATTACTCAAAAATCTGAGTAAATGCAAATCCTGTATCTTAAAAGCAAAATCAATATTCTACACTTATTATTATACCATTAAAATTTGTTAGTTAATTCAAATCTATCATGCAATTTGCATTTATTCTTGTTATTAATCAAAATGCACTGCTTTTCATCCCCTCCCACATGAAAGAATTAATTGTGCTTTGTATAACTATTTACATAAAATAGTTTGATCAATCAGCAAATTTAAGACAGAGCTTCAGTGCAATGCCTGAAGATATGAATTTATTATTTGTGATTCTAAAAAAAAATTTCAAATTGCAGTAATTGTCACACAAAGGTAGGGGGAAATTATTTCTTTTCTTCAATCCTATTATATATTTATTGCTATAATTTATTGTGTGGATGTATATATATGTTAAATATGTATTTAAATATGTTGTACGTTAAAATCCTGCAGAAAATTTGCAGCGTATGACATACAAGAGGTTGTCCTATATTTTTGAAACACAAATCCTATATTTTTTTATGTTCCTGCTGCTACCACTGGAAGCTATAACTCTTGTGTAGTATTAAAAGATTATAGGTTGGAGAGAGTAACTATATATAGCTGCTGAGTGGGAATTGTTAATGGACAAAACATTTTATTTTAGTGGAATGAGATTTTAAAAGTCAAGGATTTTATCCTCACCTGCAACAAAATTTTGTTCGATTCATTGTAGAAATTTTAATATTCTGCTTCAAGAAAATGTTACACAATTTACTCAATATCTAGGAAAACAAATAAACATAAAAAATCCACTTAAAATGAAATTTGAATTGCAATTTCAATATTAACTCTAATGTTTTTTGAATAAGGTTTTGTGTATAGTCTTCACGTTCCATTTTGTTATTTACTTCATATGTAAAAAAATTATTAAGAATATTATAATATTTTTAGGTGGTATTAATATTTAGGTGATAATATGCCTTACTTCACTAATTTCTTCCTTTAAAAAATAGGATTTTTATCTGGTGGTTCATCTCAACCATACTTTGGCAGCAATCGCAACAAGCAGTTTTCCAACAGAGATCGTGATCATGATCTTTTTCCGGCATATCAACAACCAAGGCAGCAAAATCAGAATCAAAACCAACTTGGATTTAATGCTACTCCTTCAAATCGAGATCTGCCTCCTCGATTTCTGAAGAAAGCTCTTCAACCTCACACTACTTCTACTGATGAAGTAAGAAACTGATTCCAAAACTTTAAATGTTTTTAAATTTTTAACTCCCTCTCTCCAGGGAAAAAAAATCTTGATTTGTGATTATTATTCAGGCATGCTATTTTTCTGCACATTCTCGGAAATGTGGTGATTTCAAATAATTAATCCGCAATTTTTTATGTTGGTGGGAAAACAGCCACTTAATATCAAGCATTTCCGTTTCAGTCTTTTTCCCGTTCTGCTGGAAAATTAATAGTTTTTTGTTTTTAATTCTTTTATTTAACTTTTAAGGGAATGGGAATAAAAATTAACCCATATTTCGTGTTTTTATTATTTTTTTTTATGAATTTCTGATACACAAATAGTTTTTGTTTTCTAAGCTACCCAGTTCTAATAAAAACAAAGTGTTCTAAAAGTTCCCGTATTGACAACATATGAATATCATTTGGATATTTATTTTGCCGATCAATCTTCGCATATTACAAGAAATGTAAAAATAAAAAAACAAAATCAAAAACCATTTTAAATACAGAAAATATATACTTTTGGCTACATTTATTGAAAGATCCTGTTAAATAAAGCAGCATCATATTAAAATTAGGAGTAATTTCTTACCCACAGGGGCAAGATAGCAAAAGTTACACACCACATGTTTAAGTCTCCCAAACTAAAAAAACAAAAAAAAGTAACACAAATCAGGTCTTTGATATAAACAACGAAAAACTGGATTAAAAAGTTTCCAGCACCATGTGTGCTTTATACATATATATTTATACACACAAGTGTAACATTTATACACACATATGTATTATACACACATATGTAACATTTTCATCTAAAATGATAAATATGCACGGTTTCAAATTTCTAGATAAGTTTACGTCCAGCTCAGAACTCCATGATGGTGAAGAACAAACAAACTTCCTCATTTACTAAGTCTTCAAACTCAACACTTCCAACTTCAATTAGCGGAACTAATAATTCTATTCTGAGAGAGAACTCTCCTATCATTCCAACTGTTCCACCTAATCCAGTTTTACAGAAAGAAGTAAGTTTTTTTTTTTCTCTCTCCCCCCCCCCCGTAAAATGTTATTTTATGTGCTAAAATGCATTATTTTTCAGGTTTAGTAAAAAATATTTAACAGTTGATTGTTACAGTATTAATAACAAGTATTTTATAGTTTGAAAAAGTTTTTGCTTATTATTGTTTATTTCTATTTCTATAGTAAATTTTAGGAATTGTTTTCACTTTGTAATGATATATGTAAAGGGAAAGGGACCATACATTCTGTTTTAAACAGAACTTTTCAGTCTCTCTCTCTCTCTCTCTCTCATTGATTGATTGATGTGTGTATGCATGTAATCTTCTGAACAACATTCTTCATCATTTGTGCAGGCTTTGCTAATTATGTGACAACTCAAAAATATTAATTTTCTATGTATGTAAAATAATGTTTGTAATTGTAAACAAGGTTCACAAAATCCATCTAACATTGCTAAAACGTGTGGTATATTTGCTAGGTTTTCTTTTCATATTTTTTAACAGTAGTTGCTTATTATTATTATTATTTGTACTCTCAGCAGCTTGCTGAATCAAAATCATGCTTGGGGCTTTTGAACAGGATAGGTAGTTTGCAAATTTAATTTTGTCACAAAAATTAGTTTTACACTACTTAGGACAGAATTTTAGATTTTTGCCATTGTCAAAAATTATGTTGAAAAGTAGTTTTTGAAATAATGTCAAAACCGAATAAACCATCAAGTGTCAAAAACTTGCCAGCCATTGTTCACAATGAAAATTTTTATTAGTGTTCCATGAATGTTTTTTTAAGTAATTTTATAAATACATAAATCTGCTTAAATTTTGATTGTAACTTTATTTCTTTAGCCCCCTGTTATTGTTAAACAAGTGACTCAAGATAAAAACAAAGCTAATAAACAAGTGCCGTCAAGAGAAGAAGTAATGAAGAAAAGTGTTAGTACTACATTATGTTTGCCTTACTACAAATATTAGATATATGATTCTATTAGCTTTACTCTGATTAATGTAAATTTTTACAGGAAGAGGTATTGAATGAATTTATGGAAAAACAAAATATAGATGCAGCCGTCAAAGCATTTAGAGACATAAAGATGCCTAAAAAGTATGTAATCTATATTTTCTCCTTTATTTGAGCATGTGTATAAGTAGGTAGATATCTGCAGTATTTCCTTTAGTTTTGTATCAGCTGTAAATGTGCCTTAAAGAAATTTTCATATAATGATTATTGAAAAGTAACATTTCACGTCATAAATGCAGAATTGCTTGTTTGTAGATTATCTGTGGTTACTTAGGATAGTGAGTGGGGATTGTTTAGTGTAATCCACTGGAAGCCTATTTTATGATAATTTGGAATAATGTTAAAAAAATTTAAGTTTACGTAATAGTAGATAAGAGTTATGAAGGCATTCCTTTGAAAGATTCCACTCCCCTTCTCCTGTCTAGACCCCTCTGCATAGCTGCCAACTTTTAATGTTCAGATATTACATTTTCCTGTAATACAAAATGGATTTTTTTCTAAAATTTTGTTAAAATTTAAATAAATCCTCTTACAACTAAATTACACTAAATATTTCCTTAGTAAAATACATAAAATTTTAAATCGGTTTTTCTAAATGGAAAACTCAACATTACTGTTTAATTTAGTAATTTTCATAAAAGAAAACAAGTACATATTAATACTAAACAGATAATTTAAATATTTTTAAATATCTATGGCGGGGGTGGGGGTGGGGGAGTAACTGTAATATAGAAAACTGTAATATCTGAAAAGCAGTTAAGGATATTTTTAATCTAGCTAGAATATTCTTTGTTTAAACCTTTTAATTCTTTTGAATTTTCAAACATATCTGAACCTATTACCATTAATGAAGTTAATTTATGGTTTTTGTAGGACAAAAATAAAGTATAAAAATTAATTACAGTTAAATAATATAGTTTTATTTATTTACCTATAATAGATGTCACTTTTACTCTAACAAGGCATCGAAGGCTTCAGTAAAAGAATGCTGAAGGAAAAATACTTATTCTCAAGAGGGATGGAAAACATTTAAATTAAGATGCTGAAGCATACACTTAACAGAGATTTTTCCTGCCAAAAAGTTAGTAAAATAATCAGCAGAATTTGCTGATATAGAGTAGAAAAAAATACAGAAATCCGCTGATCCGCAAAGTTAACAAAACCTCAAATACTTTCATACTTATACTGTAAAGAAAAAGCATAGCAGCTCAACTAGGTTATGCAGGAAATACACAATCAGGGCGAACATTGTAGAAATGTATATTTCAGAGGTTTCAATAAAAATTCTCACAATTTTCTTAATTATTAGTACTATTATACAAACAATATAAAATTCGTACATTGTAGAAAAATATCGACAAGTTGGTAGCTATGCCTGCCAAAGGACTTTCATATGGTTTACCCTTTATTAATTTTAGTTCTTATGTTTTTCTCCGAATAATACAGCAAATAGTGTCATTATTCAAGTGAAGACATGCTAATGGTAATAGATCTAATTCAATATCAATAAACTTCATTAATTAGGCTTAAAAATTTCCCAATATTTGACTTTAATATTTTTTTAAAAATACACATATATAAAATTTGGTGTTTTTTTTTTTAAATGGATAGAACAATGTAGTTTAAATCTAACTAGAAGATATGTGTAAGATGTAAAAATTTTCAATTTTCAATAATAAGTACATCTTTATACAGATAAAACAATTAAGGTACAAGGGATTGTATCTGCATGTCTTCCTCAAATATTGTTTCTATCTTAAAAGTGCATAAAACCAAAAATGTCAGTATTTTTATTTTTTCTCTCAACCCTTCTTGTCATTGAGTTAGCTACACTATAAGTCAGGGGTGAAATAAGATCCAAATATTTAGTGGCAACGAAAAAAATTTGGTGGCACCAAACTTTTCTTTTCTTTCAAAATTTTGGAAACAAATGTAATTTTTAGTTGCTCAAACCAATTTTTTGGTGACACAGTGCTACTTCTTATTTGCATACCTGCTATAAGTTCAATATCCCCTACTTATAGGATTGTTTTAAACCAGATAGTTCCAAATTTATAGTAACCACAGGTTGTCCACTGGTGACTAAAAAGGCGACTTTTGCTACTAATTTAAAGATAGGCAACATTTTTGAATGAAAAACTAATATAAAACAGGTGACTAATATAAAATCAGATTTTGCAGGGTGTTCAGCAGCCATGAAAATCGTGAAAGTTGGGAAATGTACTTGATTTTTTGACGTCCAGAATTATGCTTTGAAATATGGAATTATCAGTCAGCATTGGGAAATCTGTCTTCCTACAAAGAAGAACATGGCCAAATTGGCAACAGCTCTGCTGTAGAACAATTTTAGGTGCAGAAAGAGGTGCAAACTGTCGATGCAAACAAAATTTGTGTCTATTTTGCAGCCGCTCCATAAAATTAAAATTGGCGATGGCGGGCATGCTAGTCTTTCGTCGCCTGAGATGTTTATTTTCACTGAGTTATTAAAATGTTGAAAGTCGCACAAGGTTTGCAATTTTTGATAATTGATCACTGAGTTCGCTGCCAAAACGTCACAATTTATTATAAATATATTACCATTATAGTTAGAAAATGCCTGGCGAAGATTTTAAAACAGTTTTGGTTGGCAATTTTAATATAAATTTCAATTCCAAAGAAGTGTTTTATGGAACACAGATGACAAATACGGTGCACTCTTAGATTATGATGCACTTTCCAGGTTGTAAAACAGTTTTAGTAGGTGATTGTAAGATAGATTTCGGTTCCAAAGATGCGTTTTATTTAAAAAGAAAGGTAACACTGCACACTCATGGATTATGATTCTCATTCCAAACAGTATTTAAAATGGTGAAGTATAGCTGGAATATGCCTGGCGGAGATTGTAAAACAGTTTCAGTAGGCAATTTTAAGATAGATCTCGATTCCAAAGATAGATTTTATGGAACAAGGAAGAAAAATACTGCACACTCATGAATAATGATACACTTTCCAACTTAAAGGAATAAAGAAGAAAAATAGAGTTGACGCATAAATTATGATATGCTTTTAATATACTTTAGTGCGTATTTAAGATCTGAGGTTTTCGGATTTTTTAATTTAATTTAATTTTTTACTCTTTTCATAAGATTTAATGTGAAACTCCCTTTTATATGCTTTTTAATGAATTTTTAAGTTCTTTTTATTTTATTTGGTTGGGATTTTATATTTTGTTTAAAAAATTAACCTCTTAAAATTTATCATTCATGAAATTTTTCTGCGGTTTTGTTTATTTTAATTGTCGGCCAATAGCTGCCAATAATTCAATATGTCATTTGCATGTTAATTTGCACCTTTGGAATTTCAAAACTTGAGAAAATTATATCAGTTGTAAACCCCCCCCCCAAAAAAAAAAAAAAAAAAGGATATTTATGTTTGTTAAAATTGTTGTATAAAAGAGTAATGTTTTTTCTTCTTTTATTTCCTTTTAAATGTGAGCAAATTTTGAAATTTGTCAGAAAAGATAATTTCAGGAGATTTTCTGAAAAAGGAAGGAAAAAAAAACTGACTGTGCACTTTACAGACACATTTGCTTGAAATATTTACTGCGTATGTGTTGATTAAATTACTATTTGATAATTTCATTAATGAGATTCATGAAAACTGTTATATTGTGTTGTACAGATAAAAAATGAAAAATAACAATCACATTTTGTATGGTGAAAAATATGAAATTGCTGCTCTCACGCTGTTTTTTGCCATATATTTGGACTTTCCATGAGCTGGAATTCTAGAAGAGGCTCAGACCAGCTAAAACAAGACAGAAAAGCTTGCTTAGGGCATCTCCTAAAATGCACTTATTGGTAGATAGATGTACCTGGTGTTTTCGTATTACTCTTTTCTTGTTTTTACTTAATTATTCATTTTTACAGCTGCAGCTTTATTACTTACTTATTAGCAACTTACTAAAACAAACTTATATTTTGTGCAAAATTGGTGTTAAAATTTTTATTTGAAATCTTTTAAATTGACTTTAACATTCACAAGAACTGTACTTATAATAGCTTTCAAAGCCGCGCAGGTAGTGTAGTGCTTATGAAGCATTCTATTCTTGCTTGGGTGTTAAATTGTTTGTCCCTTCATTGGGGTCAACTCTGGCCGCCCATTGGGTACCTTCATAATAAAATGGCCTGTGGTTTGGGCCATTTGTAGTGGCAAATGTTTGTGGCCAGTGCCTGCCTATTGGGTAATATTATAAAATTACTTTCAAACCATGCATGTAAATTTAAAATTTTAGCTTTTTGCTCATTTTCTCAACAAAAACGGAGACTGTGAATTTGGGTGTTAACTTAAATATGTATGGTAAAGTTTGAAATGCACATATCTTCTTTTTCTGCATGAAAGGATGAATATTTTTATTAGCTAGGGGTAAGGGTATTTTGAAAAATATGGTGCAACTTTTTTATACGAGGGTCTTTGAAAAAATATAGAGGTGAGCCTTGAAATGTGCTTGAATTTTTACTACAATTTTGATGGACAACTTGTTTAGGTTTTTGTCAACTCACTTTTCAATATTACAATTAATCGTTCATCAAACATTCTAATCTGTCTTTTTAATCATTCTATAAAAATAAATGTACTATATGCTCTGTTATTTAAGGCATGAAGTTTTTAACTTATTTTATTCATTCCTTCTAATTGAAGCTAAATGAGATGACGTATGTTTATTTCTTAACCACACAATCATGCAAAAATGCCACTATTTTGGCAGCTAAAATTAAAATAATGGCTACTAAACTATGACTTTTTGAAGTCCGTGAGGCTACTAATGATACTATTTTTACTTCCTTGTATGTAGTATAAGGAAGTAATGTGATCCCGAAAAATTTTGGGGGCCAAATTTCGACAAAAAATCCGATTTTGACTACCTCTAAATTTAATTTTAAGAATTTTTTCGATGCATCTCATCGTAGGCTAGCATGCACGATCATATTAACGCGTCTGCAACTCATTTTGACCAGCGGCGAGTTTATTGTGGTCAGTTTTTCCATGCCGTCTGTACGTACGTACGTATGTATGTAACTCGCATATCTCAAAAACTATGGGTCGTAGAATGTTGAGATTTGATATTTAGGATTGTTCTATGATCTAGTTGTGCACCTCCCCTTTTGGTCGCAATCGAATGAATAGTTTATGTACAGGACCGCACAAAAGATTCGAAATACATTACGCTCTATGGGCCGAAATTCATCAAAGCGTTTTTTAGAGGTATTGGGCTATTTCAAACGCCTCAGAAGTGATATATGCTGTAAAGAGTTAGAAAATGAATTTCTCCATTAAAAAAAGTGTCTTTATCATTTACAGTTCTGCTACAGGAACACTCAAAAGATTTCCAATACATTACGGTCAATGGCAATTTTAGGAGATTCATCCATTTCAAGGACAATACCGTCCTACCACATAAGTTAGGTAATGGTCCAACCACGGTCACGTGCCTCCCTCACGAACTGTGCCAAAAGTCGCCAAGCTTGGCGACTTTTTGTGTATGTGTGTGCATATTTAACTCTCAAATCTCAAACTATTATGAAATTTCATATATGATTGTTGTAACATCTAGTTGTGCATCTCAATTTTTGGTTAAAATCTACTGGAGAGTTTATTTACAGGACCACCGAAAAGAATTTCAGTACTTTAATGTCTATGGACATCTTCAATATAATACAATTGTAGACAGTCATTGTTTGGTCCATGCCCAAAATCTCGCCGTCTGTCCTCGACTTTGGTGAATTTTGCCGAAATGTCGCCAAATATGGCGATAGTCATTTGGTCCATGCCCAAAGTATCGCCATTTGTCATCATTCTTGGCGAGTTTTGGCAAAATATCGCCAAATTTGG
The DNA here is from genome assembly GCA_038373885.1 of Cheiracanthium punctorium. Taxonomy (NCBI): domain Eukaryota; kingdom Metazoa; phylum Arthropoda; class Arachnida; order Araneae; family Cheiracanthiidae; genus Cheiracanthium; species Cheiracanthium punctorium. Next base: position 227,578 of record JAWZYV010009886.1, on the reverse strand, counting down.
CGATAATCTGTCATTGTTGGTCCATGCTTAATATCTCGCCAAATGTCGTCGACATTGACGAGTTTCGCCGAAATATCGCCAAATTTGGCACCAAAAATTATTTCGTATTTTGTATAACTCTAAAACTTTAACCCGTAGAATTTTGAACTTTTGTATTTAGAACTATTGTAATATCTAACTGTTTTCAATATCTTTTTTGACAGCAATCGACTGAGAATTTATTTACAGGGTGAGCCAAATGACTTTAAATACATTAAGGTGTATGGATGCATTCAATTCATTGAAAGTCTGTGGTCAATGACTACTTTGGCTATCCCCAAAATCTCTCAAACTATTTCAAGTTTGTCGGCTTTTGGTGAAATATCGCCAAATAAAGTGTCAGAAAGAAATCTTTCAAATTGAACTCAGCTTGGCGATATCGAAATGTTTGGCTAGAAATCGCTATATCTTACTATTATTGATATTTTATATCTTTCAAACAAATAAGTTTACAGGAAGTGCGTAAAAAGCATTTTTGATTTAATAGACGTGCAAGGAAGTCATGTGTTGGACACATCAGATTTTTTCCTCTTGACATTGGTGGACACCCTGTAACCAGTCAATATTAAAGGATAGGTTAATTTCACAATGTAAAATGAAAGTTGCTGTAAATTTATACTTAAGAAACAATTTTTATAAGTACAAAATTTCCCAGTGCTTTGTAGAAAAACTCAGCAGACCTTTATACGAGAAAAAATTCTCTTTGTGCATGTTTTTTAAATGGAATGTGACATTTTTAATAGTAGTATGTTATAATGTTTATATTTTATTCAAAGGTACATAAGTGATGTTTTACTTATGAAGATGAAATTGACTATTGACAAAACTGAGAGTGATAGAGAACTGCTAAGCCAACTTCTTAGTGAACTTAAGAAAGAAAGTTTACTAAATGGAAGTCAAGTGATAGAGGTAATGAAACAGTTTTATATCCCACATTTAGAAACTTTGTAATATATGCACTTTTTATTTTTAAGTGTAGGCTTTCTTATATACTGCCAGTTTTTTTTTTAAAGTGTAGTTAGTTAAACTTGAATAAGTGCTCTGGATCTTAAATGAAATGTAAAAAAAAATTACGTACAATTATACTTTGAAAATTTGTAACTATTTTGGCAGAATGCTATACAAACAAATGTAACAGGGTTCATATGCTCCTTAAAAATGCATTTTGCAAAATTAAGGGACCTTAAGAATCTCCTTAATTTTGCATTCACAGTAATGATAAACGAAATTTGCAATCTCTGCACACTTAATTAATTGCAAGTTTTCAATTCCATTAGGATTTTTTTTTTTTTTTTTTTTTTAAGCACTTGAGTGCTATTTTGCTCGATCACGGTTTTTGTGTAGACACGATTTTCAAACAATTAGTGCGTCGTGCCACTTTTCAAATGTGTTTTTTATAAATATATTTTGAGTATAGTTAGAAAATGCCTGGTGAATATTATAAAATAGTTTTAGTAAGCGATTTAAACATAGATTTTAATTCCGAAGAAGTGTTTTATAGAACAGAGAAGACAAACACGCTACACTCATAGATTATGATACACTTTCCAAATGGTACTTATAAAGGTGAAGTATTTTTTTACTATGCCTGGCGAAAATATTTAAACAGTTTTGGTAGGCGATTTTAATATAGATTTCTATTCCAAAGAAATGTTTTATGGAACAAGGAAGGAAAACACGTTACACTCATGGATTATGGTGCCCATTCCAAACAGTATTTAAAATGTCTACGCAATATAGTTGGAATATGCCTATAGTTCGAATATGCCTGGCGAAGATTGTAAAACAATTTCAGTAGGTGATTTTAAGATAGATTTCGATTCCAAAGATGTGTTTTATGATTCAACAAAGATTTAATTCTTATTTTAATGTCCCTAATCTCGCCAAACTAAAAATTCCACGCACTTTGGCGAGCTTTGCAGTCATGGTCTCTAGGAGTTATGCACAAGTTTCAATACTCCCAAAAGAACTAAATGAAAACTAAAGTGAACAAATTAGCGATAAATGCACCAGTTAAGGAATTTGAAGACAATTATTAAAACTACATTAATTGGCAACCCAAAATAAATAAAAATGGAATGGAATGCTGTACTTATAGGTTGTTCCAAATCGCTATTTTAATTCTAAATTACGATTGGCACATAAATACACAAAATCGTCATGGTTACTGCATATGTTTAATGATCGCCACATTGGCGAGAGTAGTGGCATTAAAGTAGGAATCAAGCCAAGAAAGACAAATACAGCACACTCATGGATTATGATGCACATTCGAACCAATATTTAAAACGGTGAAGTATAGTTGTAATATACTTGGCGAAGATTGTAAAATAGTTTAAGTAGGCAATTTTAAGATAGATTTCGATTCCAAAGATGGGTTTTATGAGACAAGAAAGCGAAATACCGCACATTCATGAATAATGATACACTTACCTACTTAATGGCATAAGGAAGAAAAATAGGGCCAGGTATTTCATTTCATTTATTTCATTTCACTTATGCCGATGCATAAATTATGATAGGCTTTTAATAAGTAGCGCTATAGCGCATAGTTAAAATCTGAAAGTGTTTCAGATTTTCTTCCTTTTTTTTTTTTTTTTTTTTTTTTTTTTTGACATGGCTTCAAAAATCTATATTTTTCTATATTCAGTTTTGATAAACATTTTTGTTAGAACATGTTTGTAATGCACAATGATAGTAATGTGTATAAATTCTCATGTTAACTTAAGATTTCTTGTGGTGCAAACTTCACTATGTTTCAGTTTTTTGTGGCAAGCTAGTTAAAATAACAATTATTACAAATAATTACATTGGTAGTCCTGAAAAAGTAGACTCCTTAAGAAAAATGTTGAGGTTTTTAAATACTCTTTAAATTTCATTTTGAAAAATGAATATGAACCCTGTATTAAATCCAGAATTGTGGTGCTTTGCAATACAAATAGTAATTAACAATGCAACTTCTTTGTATTTCAGGCGCTAAAAAGTTTTTTCCAACAAATACCTGAATTAGAGGGTGAATACCCTCGAGTGAAATCCTACGTTGCTGGTTTTGCTGCAAGAGGGATTTCAAGTGATCTTGTGAGCTTAACCCAAGTGGCTGAACCCCTTGAAGGAGGAGTACACTATCCTCTTTTCCTCCTTTGTTTACAACAGTTGCATAAGTCACAAGGGCGAAATTGGTTGCATTCCACTTTCAATTTAAGCAAGATTAATCTCCTATCTATGCTCCCAGGTATGTATTGTTGTAATTTTAAGTTATTTTAAAGACTGTTCATACTATTAAGTTAGTTTCAAACTGAATAAAATTCTATTCTCCATGGAATAGGGGAGTTAGGTGATCACACTTCTGCCATTTTTCTTGAAACTCATTATTTTGAATTAATAAGTAGATACTTTTAAAATTTTACTAAAAAAATTGAGGAAAGTAAAAGAAAAATGCTGCCTTATAATATAAAATATTATGCTAAAAAAATTTAGTAAATAGTTAATATATTGGTATTATATAAGTAAAAAATTATTAGAAATAATATTACAGTATGGAACCTTTTATCTGGAAACCAGTTATTCAGAATCCTTTTACGATTAAATTCAAATTTTTTCCGAAAGAAAAGTTTGTAATATTTTTTTTTTTTTTTTTTTCCCATTTAGTGTTTTTTTTTTTTTTTTTTTCCATTTTTAGTACTTCAACTAGAATTTAAAATGTAAGCAATCGGGTGAGGTCTTTTATAATATTTTTTAATGACTAAGTTCCTGATTTACCAAGACGAAATGTAGTTGCCATTTTCCATATAAGAACAGGGCACGACTGCCTAGCCTCTCATCTGAAACGCTTGGGCATTTTTACTCATCCTATTTGTCCACTTTGCTGCTCTGGAGAAGTAATGGACAGGGGCCATCTGCCCCTTTGTGGGGCTCTTCACTGCTCAACGGAGGAAGTGAGATATTGGGAAGCAAGATCGCTTCTTAGACAGTGACTTCGGTCTATTATAGTTCTGTAGTTTACCTTTGTTGTAACCTTTAGTTCTTTATATTTTGCCTGGCTATTGGAAATGAAAAAAAGTTTTCAAGTATTTATCATACATCTACTACCTCCTATGATTATTATAGATTATTATTTATCTTGATCTTATTAATTAAAAAAATATTTTTCTAGTATACTAAATGTTTAATTATAATCAAAAATAGAGTAACATATATGCTATGTAATCAAATCAGTGAATGTTGTGTTAATGCCAAACCAGTTATCCAGAATAGGTTATTGATTCATAATGATAGAAATTGTGTCATTTTATTTATTATTGGGAATCTATATGTTTATCAAAGAATGTGCACACGTTTTAATTTATATATATTTAATGATGAAGACAACTTTTGATATAACACTATTTTTGGTTATTTCAATAACTCCAATTTAGAAAATTTGAGTAAATTACATTCTTATTTTATTTTCCTATTTTAACTATGTTTCAGTTTGTAATTTCATTACTAAACCTTTCTTATTAATATTAATTATTTTACTACCCTTCAGAGTGGAAGACGGCAATAAGAAACAAATGATATTAGTCTGGCTTTTATGTGAAGGAAGTGCAAACAAAAGATGAGATGGAAAGTGGGGGGGGGGGCTTGGTCTTTTGCATAGCATAGATTAATGACTGTAAATTTAAGATTTAAAAAAAAAAAAAAACACCATTATGGACATTACAAATGAAACAGATGAAAAGAAATTGAAGGCTTTAAAAGCAGCAACAATTACTAACTTACAATCAGTTAAGGTAGATGAGATTATTAGTTAACTTAAATTTAGTGGGAAAAAATTAACACTGTATTAAATTTTCCTTAAAAAAAATTATTTATATATATACATACTGTCCTCCTCCAATAACTTGGCACTGGGGTTACATGTCTTCGGATGCTTTGATTGTTGAAAATTGGTGAAAGGAAGAAAGAGTCTCTTCACGTGGTTAGCAGAGGGACCCCAACAATCAGCTCCTTATTGCACTTGACGGTGCTGAGTGGAAGTGAAAGGGAACGCGTTCTTTGAAAGACACAAAATGACCATCAAATTCTATCCTCCTGCCGGAGAGGATAATTGCCAATCACCCACTAAAAGAATAGAGTTAAAATAAACTCTAACCTGAGGTCTTGCAGTGGAATTCATCTGAGCTTGAGTGCTAAGTTATCAGAAGTGAACAGTACAGGGTTCTCCCCAAAATTAGAATATCATTTTGTACACTTTAATTTGATAGAATCACTCATTGCAGCTGATAACGCTGTCCAACTGATAAAACTTTCTGGGGAGATCAATGATATATGTGTGTGTGTGTGCAAATTATATCAATGTGATGGATATTATTTTTCCATTTTTATATCTGATATATGCAGGGATGCTACGGCTGCGGCATTTGCGACGGACTGAGACAAAACCGCCTGCCTGCACCATTTTGCGACATTCGATAAGATTTTAACCGTACCTGCGCAATTCTGCACCAAAACAGAAAATATTGCCATAATTTATCAAAGAAACGCTGCGGCGTTTATGAGTATAAAAGTTAAAAAATAATAAGTGCGGCATTTACGATATTTTAAAATTTTTTTTAGCCAAACTTCAATGAAAAATCATAAATTATTTAGTAATAATTGTCTCAAAAGATAGCACCTCCACCAATCACGTACTTTTTAGCGGTGCACGGAGCACAGCATAACAAATCAGAATGGATCCTGCCCCGTTGAAAAGCAGTTTGATCCAACGCTCTGGATGGGTGCATAAATCCAATCATTGTCTCCTCAATTAAGTCGGGGGGGGGGGGGGGGGGGGGAAGCTTTTTTTGTCTATACAGTCAACTCCCGCTAATCCGCGAACGCCTGTAATCCGCGATATAATTCAAATGTAAACAAACTTGTTTGTTTACATTTTGAGAGTCATTTGACTGGTAGTATTACTGTTATAGAAGTTATTTGATTGGCTGAATGTTATAAAGACATTTATTAATGGTTTTCCACAGGTATTTGAAGTAAATAATTTCATATATTTGAGCATATTATCATGTAATTAAACATACAAAAACTTATATGCTAAGTTGCATGTGTTCAGGCAGTGAATGGATGTAAATAACGAACTCCAAAGCAATGCACCGTCTAATCACATCGCTTTACTCTTTTCCTGAATGAAACAAACAATCAACGAAAACGTTTGCTCTATGAGAGAGAGAGAAACTCGCGAGACGATTGTAAAGATTGACCGTTGCAATTAAAATTGGGTGAAAATATGTAACATGTTTAACTTTAAACGCAAACCGCGATTTGGCAGACGACACAACAGTTGCACAATTTTCCGATTCTCCCCCTACCTCACCCTTTTGATCTTCTGTCTAGCGATTTATTATGCAACAAAAACTTTCTCCACATAACTGTAGTTCTGTAGGAAGAAAGAAAGAAAAGCATAAACAGACCACATGGCCTTTCTCTTTGTTTATATTTAGCTGCCGCAGGAGCACATGCAAAAATAATGAATCATCAGCACTTGAAATGTAATGCACGTGTGTGTGTGTGAAAAGGATAACATTCTTTTCTTCTTTAGAGCTTATATGATAGCATAGAATATTTTTACATTAGGAGAAACCGAAAATTACCTCACAAGATCTGAAATTAATGTAATTCTGAGATATCAAATATACAGATGATGCACCACATGTCCCCCCCCCCCCCTTCGTGAGCGACCATTGAAATTCCTCCCTTTCTGATTGAGCTTGTTTATTTTATAATAGATATATATTTAGTTAAAAACGGCCTTTTAAAGAAATTAAAAACAACAACAACTGCCCTTAAAAAAAAAGAATGTTTGTTGAAAAACTTCCAGATTTGGGGTCTCTTTAAACATTTTGCAAAAGCAATCATTTGTCAGTGACCAAGAGTTACTGACAATTAGAAGGCTTCAGGACAAAATTTCTGAAGAAAAATTAAAATCTCTTAAACAAATTACAATCACTGCAATGTTTGAAAAAATGAAAAATAAAAATTTAGAGAGAATTTATTCTTTTAATTTTGTATTAGTAATTGTATTTAATATTAAATAAAATAGTGTTAGTTCAGCAGTATAAATATTTTCTTTCATTTGTCCTTTAGTAAATTCTCTAAATTTAATTGTATTATTTATTGTATTTATATTGACATTTAATTGTGTTTTTATTCAATAGCATATGCATTTTATTTCATCATTTCCTATTTGTTTACAGTAAATTGACTATAATTTAAAGGGAAATTCTAAATGTAAAAATGTAAAAAAAAAAAAAAAAAAAAATGACCTATAATCCGCAAAATCCTGTAATCCGCACAACCCTTGGTCCCAGCGAGTGCGGATTAGAGGGAGTTGACTGTATTTTAGAACAATAATTAAATTTTAATGAAGATTTTAATATATATATACTAGCTGAAGTACCCGTTCTTCGCACGGGAATGAATGGACTTTTTGATATTAATATTTGTTGTGATTACTATTTATTGTAATAAAGAGATATAGCAAAATGGATATCGCGTTATATTGTGTTCAATAATCATGCATACTGAATTTCAAGGCAATCGTTTTTACGGTGCAGAAGGCGATGCGGCGTAGCACAATCTAGTGGCGAGTTTTAGCAAAACGGATACGGCAAAAATATTCTTCGCATTCAGATATCGATGTATACGAATTTTCATGACGATCGGCTCAATAGTCTTGAAGTTCATGTGTTGACGCGACATCTAGTATCAAGTTATAGGAAAATGGATCGTGCCAAACTCTTCCCCGTGTTCAAAAATCTATGTATACCTATTTTCATAGCGATCATTCGCACAGTCAAGAAGTGATACACTGCAGGGCCATCTAGTGGTTAATTAAAGTAATGATTTGCTACAGCGCCGTCATGTAGCGAGTTATAGCAAAATGGATAACGCCAAAATATTCTCATTGTTCAAATAGCTATGTATACTGATTTTCATAGCCACCGTTTGAATGGTCAAAAATTTGGCCTGCTGCAGCGTCATCTAGTGGTGAGTTAAAATAATAATGCATTGCAGTGTCATCTAGTGGCGAGTAACATCAAAAGTAACGCAGTTAGAATATATTCTTCGTGCTCAAATGTGTAAGTATAAAAAATTTTATGCCGATCGGTCGAACGGTATAGAAGTTGATGCTTTGCAGCGCCATTTAGCGGCAAGTTACAGCAAAATGGATAGTGAAAAATATTCTCCGTGTTCTAATATTCGCGTGTACCAAATTTCATCGAAATTGGTTGGACGATATTCGCATAGCAAACGGCTAAACGGAATAGAATTCGACGTTTTGCTGCGCCACCTAGTGAAAAGTTAGAGGAAAACGGATAGCATAAAAACCTTCTCCATGATAAAAGACTTAGGTGAACCAAATTTCATGGTGATCGGTGAAACGGTGCTGGAGTTTTTCAACCTCCTACACACATACCAACATTCACTTTTATCTATAACCAGTCTTATTATACGTATATACCAGTCTCAAGTAAAATCCAGTTTCAAATCTAAGCCTCGCCAAAGTGCCAGCATACGCCATTTTGCAAGAGTTTTTTCAGGGAATCATTCGAAGCATTGCCTTAGCAGCAATCAAAATGGGAAATGGTTCGACCGCCAGGCATTTATTTCAAAAGTGGAATCCCTTAATACAGCCGCATGTTTTAAATTATCAACTATAACATGTTTTATTCATCGTTACCTCGATGTACTAAATGCGAAGATTTCAATTTTCTGAAATTTGGCGGATTTCCCCCAAGTTAAATCAATGTACTCAATTGTCGAGAATTCTGAAGCTACATCGCTTGAAATGCCCTAATAACTGCATTATTTCTGCACGGATAGTTAAAATTTAATGCTGTATTCTAAGAAAACCTATACACTTGTTTTCAAAAATGCTATTCCCTTAAGCTCTCAGTAAATTGCGCCAAAAAGCCTAAAACTGTGCAAACCGCTAGAACTCACTTTCTAAAAATCGGCCTAGCAGCCATTTTTTTTTTCGCCAAACTAAAAAAAATTACATATTAGTCTCGGATATCTTCGATCCTCATTGTTTTGCGTATAAAACATTTCATTCCTGCTCTCATTTCTTATGCGCACACGATATTATAAAAAAAAAAATAACCTAAAAAAATAAACTAAAAAAATCATTATTATTCTTTTATTTTTACTTTAAGAATTTAAAACATTTTATTCGGCAAAATCGCCACACATGGCAACCAAGATGCTTATTTCACACACTTTTTTCACTACAGGGGTTAATATTACGTAAAGCTTTCTGCGTGGAGAACATAAAAAATCTCTTAAATTCCGGGAACGGAAATAAAGTGGAGTTTCAAAGTTTTAAAGTGGACTATCATTTATTCTATATTATTTTACATATCTGTGTAAAATTTTAGGCTGACAGGTCCATTTTTGTGGAATTGTATACTACCCAAATCAACAAATTGACAAACAGAATTTCATTTTTATTTATAAGATAACCTACGCTTGTTTTTAAAAATACCCTCTCATTAAATTGCGCCAAGCGCTAGAATCATAGAAAATCTGACACACTTTCAGATTTTTAAATACGCACTAAAGTGCTATATATAAAAAGAGTTATAATCCATGGGTCTTCCCTATTTTCGTTCCTTCTTTCATTAAGTTGGAAAGTGTATCATTATTCATGAGTGTGATTAAACAAAATTAAAATTGATATTTCTAACATCCGTTTTCTGGATGTAATACATTAGATGCAGAAAAGCTGCTCAGAAAAATGCACAATTCCAACTGAATGAAAATTTCAAAAACTTATACGCAGGTGTATTCATAACCCAAATAGCAGACGATTAAATTACGATAAATAGCGCCAAGCGTTAGAATCCTCCTCAAAATCGCGAGAATGCTGAAGATAGATTGCTTTAAATCCCTTAATAACTGCATTATTTTCGCACGGATCATTGAAATTTAACGCTGTATTCTAATAAAACCTTTGCACTTGTTTTCAAAAATCCGTTTCCTTAAGCTCTCAGTAAATTTCGCCAAGCCGGAAACTGTGCAAACCGCTAGAACTCACTTTCTCGGCATTTGAGCCATTTTATTTTTTCGCCAAACTAAAAAATTTTAACATATTAGCCTCGGAAATCTTCAATTCTTATTGTTTTGCGTATAAAACATTTCATTCCTGCTCCGATTTCCCATGCACACGATATTATAATTAAAAAAAATATAACCTTACGAATATAAACTAACAAAAAAAATCATTATTATTCTTTTATTTTTACTTTGAGAATTTAAAACATCTTATTCGGCAAAATCGCCACACATGGCAACCACGATCCTTATTTCACACTTTTTTCACTACAGGGGTTACAATTACGGAAAGATTTTTGCGTGCAGAACATAAAAAATCTCTTAAATTCCGGGAACGGGTGGACTTTCAAAGTTTTAAAGTGGACTATGATTTATTCTATATTATTTTACATATCTGTGCAAAATTTCAGGCTGATAGGTCCATTTTTGTGGATTTGTATACAACTCAAATCCACAAACAAACAAACAAATAAACAAACAAACAAACAAACAAACAAACAAACAGAATTTCATTTTTATTTATAAGATTTTGATGGGCTAAAGCTTTTTAAAATACCACGAAAATGCACTATCTTCGATTAACGACACCCCTGTGTTCCAATGAATGTCTGTTGTTCTCAGTCCTGGACTGCGCTGGTCGGCGATCGCCGAGGGCCCCCTGCATAAGTTAGGAGCCCCCAGCAAGGCCTCCCCAAAATGGATATACTACTTTAGAATTAAAGTAATTTGATATACATCAGAGTAATGAACCAAACTAGTTCGATTATTTATTTCTTTGTAATCTTACCCTTTTATACAATGGTGTTGCGAAGGACCTTACAGACCACGTGCCGCAAGGAATCCCCTGAAGAATCAGGGGACCCCAATAGCTTTAAAATAGTAGATATGATTTTTAGGCAAGTAAACCTAATTTTCAATTCCCTCCAAATTCACCAGCAAGGAGCCCCTTTTCAATAGCCAATGGCCCCCATGGGAGCCAGTCCGGGCCTGATTGTTCTTAAAATATTGAATATCAACAAAAACTAGTCTGTTGTGCCCGATGCGAGTTTAACCATTCTACACCCCCCCCCTCTCTCCTCCCCAAATGTACATCTATAAGTTATTTGTGTGTTTTCATCGTGTGGTTTTGCACCTTGTGAAGGAGCACTGTACTGAATAAACATTGCCGTATGCTATTATTACAGTAGAAAGATACGGTAGGGGAGGAGATCGTGGATGCGGCATTTCTGATGATTTTCTAGTTAATTAAGCTCATTTTCGTGGGTGCGGCATTTCTTCCATAAATTACGGTAGTAGTTTTGAAGGTGACTCATGGGAGCTCGCACTGCGTGTGCCACACACGTCGTAGGGACCGCAGCGCTCTGGTTCTCTCCCCCTCACCTTTTTTTGTTTTTTGAGACTCTTGTTTTCCTATTTTTTTTATTGTATTGCAATTTCTCCCTATTTTTAACTTTTTCGTCCTATTAATCTGGGAATAATGGTGATAACGTTGCAGGGTTGCCACTGTCGACTAAATGACGACTATTCTTGAGCTTCAGCGACTTTTTTGAGCAAAAAATGTGCAAAGAGCAATTATTTTAAAGTGCAACTTTTGCAAGGTTTAGGCTCCATGCTCTATCAACAGGGTGTCTACCATCATGCAAAGGTCACAAAAGTCAAGAAATGGGGAAAAGGTCACGAAAGTCAAGAAAAGGTCAAGAAAGGAAGCACTAGGTCACGATTTGCGACTCAACAACGATTTTTCCATTTCATTCAAATTCTTAGTTTCTAATTTTTTGTGACAGACAAAACTTAACAGTTTTTCATGTGTTTATTTTATAGGAAAACATTAAAATACTGTTCGTTTGCTATTTATAAAATTCATTTAGAATGTCATTACATGTTATTTAGCAGAAATCATCAAAAATGATGTCCGCCAAATAGTTGTATAGTGAACTGACAATAGTTCAATATATCAAGTGCGTGTTGTTTTATACCTTGAGAATTTCAAAAGTTGGCAAGTATGTGTCTTCAAACCTTGAGAAAAGTATATCAGTTATCCACCTTCTCGCCTCAAAAAAAAGTTAAAATTAAGATTATTTAAGAGTAATTTTTTTTCTCCCTTCATTCGCTGTCAAATTCAGTGTTTTGATTATATTTCACATTTTCTTTTTTAAAAACAATAACTTGGATTCCACTTAAAATTATAATTATCGCTGATCCCCATGTTTCATAGCTAATAACTTCAATTTCCCAAAAGATTTATGATATATTATAGTCTTTCATAAGTTCTGTGTTACCATAGATGTAAAAAGATTTGCCATGTACAAGCTACATACATGTTTACAAAATAGCAATTGGTCCAAGTTAACTGAAAGCAAACGGTTGCTCAATGGAAAAGTTGAAAAAAAAAAGCACTTTAAAAATGGGCCGGGAAAAGAAAAACTCGAAGAATTTTGTAATTCATTGTTAGAATCAAAATCAGTTGTATATTTTTCTGCAAAATTTCCACCAATCCTAGAACGCCGGATAGAACATATTCTGCATCCTTGCCATGATGTATTTTTGATATTAGAGTTTTGTATTTGTTATGGTCAAGAAAAGGTCAAGAAATAAAGCTTACTTTTTGTGGTAGACACCCTGATCAAGGTTAAAGAGGGAGGCAGCTACCATCGCTATTATTTGCACCATTTACATGTTTTTAAGCCCAATTTGCACCATTTTATCACAATTGCCAATAATGTCATCGCAGCGTCAGTTTTCTGGCCGGATGGAGACATTCTCCGCCAACTGAGATTTTTGTAAAATTGTGTAAATTTTATAATATGAAAAAAATTGTTAATTCCTCCACACTTTTGAATTTTCAAATCATGAAAAGTAAAATCATTAAGATAGCTTAAATATAGGTATTCATACTTGCCAATTTTTATGCTTTCTGCTTAAAGTTTACGATTTTATGAGAAACTCCCAGTTTTTTCTTTTTTTTAATGGTTTTACTTGAATATCCCATTTTTTAATGCTATTTAATGAATTTTGAAGTCTTTTATTTTAATAAAATCATGATACATATTTTGCTTCACAAAAATAATCTCTTAAAATTTACTATTCATTTGAATTTTCAGCTTTTTTTTTTTTTTTTTTTTTTTTTTTTTTTTGAGATTATTTAATTGGAAATAAAGATAATCTCCAAAAATGGGAATCTGTGGTAAATCAATAGATTCATTACAAAATGGAATTTTTCGTGTTTTTGCTGAAATAAAGCATAATGACGTTCTTACATAACTTATGAAAAAGTGTCGATCTTATTAAATGAAATAATTTGGTATTTTAAAATACAAATTCTATCACACTTTTTATGTTTAACACATGCAGAAAGAGTAAAATCATTAAGACAGCTTAAATTTAACTATTCATACTTGCCAATTTGTGTGCTTTCAGTTTGAAGGTTGCACTTTTCAACGATTTTTACGATTTTATGCAAAACTGCCATTTTTAAACATTTTTCTCACTTATTTTTATGCTTTTATGCGAAACTCCCATTTTTTACACTTTTTCCCACCAATTTTTACGATTTTACATAAAACTTTTTAAGTTTGGCATCTGAATAATAATTTCATAGAAACCAAACATGTGTGTAAAATGCAGTTACAATTGTTATAATTTCAGGCTTGTTCCACAAAAAAATGAGGTGGCCACCCAAAAAACTCGGGCCATTCATTTCAAATGAGCTTGGAGAAGCTGAAGGGGGAAAAAAAGATTTAAAAATTTTATTTTAGATAAACTGAGATAAAATAAATAAAATTAGTTGAGAGACAAACTTGAAAAAAAAAACTAATTTTAGTTGAGGCGTACCGAGAAAAAAAGGAATTTTAATTAAGACAAAAGGGGATTTTGATTGAGACAAAAAGGGATTTTGATTGAGACGATGCTGAGACAAACTGGGGTTTCGGCTGTAGCATCCCTGTATATGTAAGTGGCAACACTTGTTATAACAAATAAACTGAAGTGAAGTGGGATTATTATTAGGTAACAGTGGACATCATAATGAGATATCTTTCAATAAAAGATATTCAGTTAATTTTAAATAATCTGAATGCTTTAATAAGGGATGAGGATGCTTTAATAAGAAGTAACGTAACTATTACTTTTTTTAATTTAAAACAAAGTTTCAAATTTAACTAGTGGATCTATTCCAAATATATAGCAAAATATTTATCACTTCCGTGGTTTTTTTTAAATTTGTTGTATAATTAAAGTATGTAATGCTATTTCATTGCATGAAAATATTTGTATTTTAATTTTTTTTGTAAACCATTTTTAATATTTATCTAACTGTGTTTAAAATTACTTAGACTTTCTTTGATTTGCATAGAACACTTACTCTTCAGAATTCTTTATCTTAAAAGTAGATCTTATATGCAATTTTTTTCTTTTCTTTCTGATTTCTTTAACAACTTTATATTTCCATTCTCTTTTCCTTCTAAAATTATTGCTTAATTCCAGAAATCGACCGAACAAAAGAAAGATTGGCTGATATACTTGAAGATCGAGGGTTAAGTTTTCTGTTTCCATTGCTACGAATCCAAGCTGACCTATGGAAGCAACTACAAGGAGATCCCAGCCCCACTTCTTTGTATAAGTGGATTAGAGATAATATTGATAGCTCCCAGCATACTGTGCCTGGCTTTGTCAGTGCACTAGTGTCCTGGTAAAGTTAAACTTTTAGAAGATTTTTAGTTTTAATGTTTTGCAGGAAGTCTAAAATTTGGCAACCCTCAGAGGTTCCAAAAAAAAAAAAAAAAAAAAAAAAAAAAAAAAAAAAAAAAGAGGGAGAGAGAATAAGGTGGACTTGTTCAAATTTTTAATTTAATTTCAAATCTTATTTTGTGGAAATTTTAGATGGGTCCAGACACCATCTAAAATTTCGATCTTTTGCTAACAAAATAAGATTTTTGTGAAAAATTCTGCTTTCCGACTGTTTGGATCCCCTCCAAAAATATTTTTTCATAACAGCCCTGCCTTATATTATAGTAAAAGCTCAAGGAACATACAATGAGGAAGAAATAGAGATCGTCAGGCACATCATCAAATTCAGTTTCATTTTCACCATCACTGTTCCATAACAATCATCTTAATTCTAGATCTAAATAATCATCTTACATTCTTTCTAGATCAGGGATGGGGAAATGGCGGCCCGCGTCATGATTTGATCCGGCCCGCTGAATTGACCACTGAAAAAGTTAATTTTTTGTTAGCCAACTAAATCACCCGTAAAACGTGTTCAACAGAACCTTTGAAGATTTTAAAAGGATAGAAGGTGATATACCAATATTTTCTTCAGCATTCGCTGTAAATTACGGGGAGATTCAAGCTGAAATCTAAATAATTGAACTACAATGCAACGATTCTCTAAAGTAGCTGTTTAACAGTTCATCAAAGGTTGATTTCTACAAAAGTTGATCAAAGTCTCGATTCGCCAATTTGATAAAACACGCTTAAAAAATTATCTCTGTTTGGGTCTTCATACATCTGCTAACAGGTGTTTTCAACAGGGTTTCCACAGACCTGGAAAGTCAGGGAAATGAGTTTTGGTCAGGGATTTGGGAAAAAGTCAGGGAAATTAGCAGAAATTGAAGAAAGATTAGGGAAGTGCAAGAAAAATTTAATTTTGCAGTAAAATTTCTCATTTAACCTTATAAATAATTTCAAAATGTGTTCTTTATAGCATATCTTGTGCAGTTGAAATATGCTTAATTTTATCCTAAATTATTATCAAACATGGTTTTTGTTAGAATCCAGTGATGTCAAATAAGATTCTTGTACATATTAATTTTATTATTATTTGTAAAAAAAGGGGCAAAATATATAAAAAGTTATAAATTAAAGGATGTAATGTTAAAAATAGAAACCCAAAATTTGGGAAAGCACACTAGATAAAGTCAGTGAAGAGCGTGATAGATGTCAGGGAATTAAAAGCTGTGAAATCTGTAGAAACCCTGTTCAACGATGAATCTCCGTAAAAGCAAATTGAGGAATAAGGTGACTAACGAACATTTTGAAAGTGTTTTACGAATTACTTCTAGTAACATGGACCCAAATTTCAACAAGATGATTAAAGAATAGTCAATTTCATTTCATTTCTCACACAGGCCCAGTACATCCAAACAATAAATTAAAAAATAAATCTGTAATGCCTGCCTAAATATTTTAATTATTTTATGACTCTTCCCGAAATCTATTTCTCCATCCCTGGTCTAGATTGTTAAATATACTACTACATCTTCAAAATGACTTTTTGAATTATGTTAGGTTTAATGTTATTTCGTACTTTTGTTATCCACTCTTAGGATGTTTTTAGATTGGCATGACGTATTTGGCTTCCTTTTGTAAATGTATTTTCACCTGGTAATGTCTATGTATTCCAAGGTTACTTTAAAATTCCTTTGAATGGTTTATTGATACACACATCCAAAGGTTCAACTAGTGGTGTTAATCGTTCTGCAATGTCTCTTGCACTGTTTCATCAATTTCATATTTGTTAAATAGGTACGGAAGGAAAAATGTGTATGTTATATGGAGGATATACATAAGAAATTTAAAAACATAATTTTAAATTATACAGTTTTCCTTACAGAAAAAAACTGGGTGAGAATTTCTCACCCTTTCCCCCAAACTGAGTGAGATTTTTATAAAATGGGTGAGAATTTTTTGCTAATAGATTTGTGTTGGGTCAATATCCAGTGGGTAAGGTATTTTATGATTTTTAGTTATTTTTATTGAGTGTAACTGGACCTCCAAGTCTAAACCAAGCACAGGTACATGCAATAAAAATAACCCTATTTAAGATCCCCCCAGGATCAGAATGTTCCCAGGAACCCCCAGACCCCTTCTTTTTTTTTTCTTTCATAGACTTCAGTTCTTGAGAATCCATTTTTGCACTCAGTGTTCTTTATTATTTTTTTTTTCTTTGAGAAACCGATTTGTAGGGTGCATGAATTTCTCGCAGTAATAATTTTTTAATGCGAGAAAAAGACAGAAAATGCGAGATTCTCGCGCGCTAGTGAAAACACTGTTATAAGTGTGAAGGTGTGTTACACGCTGGTGCACATTATAGGCTGGGATATTTGGTAATTCATGAATTCTACAATGTTTTGCTGCACATTAAATATCGATGCAGAAGCATTTTATGAACTTTGCATTTTACATTCTTTTCAAAGATTCTGGAACTTCTTTTGATATTGAAATAGCTGCTCTTAAGTCAACTCTGAAACAGCTTTTATTAAAGTTATAATGCTGTTTGACTTAAAGGCATCTGTCCGAGATGTTTCTTCTGATACTGCTGCTACATCTTTAGACGTATTTCATTATCGATTATTCCTGCAACAGCTTGAGAGGAAAGAAATACATTTTACCTTCCTGTGAATCAGGGTTTCGGACCTGCCCACAAACCCAATAAAACCCACACGGAAACGGGTTCTTTGGGTTTTTTTTTTAAATTATCAAAATTTTTCCTTTATTTCATTTAAATCATTTGTTATTTGATATTAAATACATATAATATTACCTACATAAGTTAATGCATTATATTAGATAAATATATATATATATGCCAGTTTAATTTTTTTATAATTATTTTTCCAAATTCAACATAAAGAACAATAACCTTAAAAAAAAAAAATATTCTTCCAGATTTTATTTACGCAATCGCCCTAGTGGTGAAATGTTTTGGATGAGTGCGCATTGGAAAATCTAAAGTACCCATTTCAGTTATGAAATTGGATCCTTGATCGGAATTGAATTCTATGTTAAAATCTCCTAAAACAATCTTACAATCATCCTCCTTCAGCAACGTTTCAAATAGTGTCTAATTTACCTTCATAAGAAATTTGAGGATGCGTATGTAACTGCAAATCTCACTTTATCTTGAATATATGTAATGACCATTTGAACACCATTGATCTGGCTCGTGTAGGCACTAGAGATGAGACAGGCTCAGCCCGAGCACAAGCCCGGGCCCGAACTGGGTTCGGGCTCTGTAATTCACAATTGCATTCGGGCTCGTGAAAAATTTCTATTTTATTGAACGTACTTATTGAAACAGATTTTTCAAAATTGATTCATATGGAAAATAGAAGAACTAAAAAAAAAAAAAAAAAAAAAAAAAATAGCGACACGGGTGCCTAGAAGGCACGTGAAGCTCTTTGGGTATTTGAGAACAGCGGCTTATATTGCTTAGTTAGTCATGAGATCGGAAATTGTTTCATAAACATAGATATAAAGAATTAAAAAGTGCATTAAAAATTTGCAACTATATTTGTCTTTAACTTGCACAAACGGCAAAATTTATTGCATTCTATCAAGGAATTACTTTGAATTTTATTTATCTTTAGCTGAAATTTCGGGCTCGGGTGGGCTTGGGCTCCGACTTAAATAATATTGCTCGGGCTCGGATTAAAAGTCTGCGGGCTCGGGCTTCGAAAAATGAGCCCGAACTCATCTCTAGTAGGCACGGGTATAGCGTTTCATTAAGTTTTCTTTTATAAAAATCATAACTGTAGATGGTTTTCTGTTTTGGAAACCACTGTCTAATCCGTTTGACCCAAGTGAATCCTGGTATTTGAAAATCATCTGAAGGGATAGTCCATGTTTCCGTTAGCAATATCAAATCACTCTGCAGAAAATATGGATCAAACGGAAAAGTGACCACGGCTTGCTGTGTAGACAAAAATCCCATGTTTGAAAGAAATAGCATCCGAGTGCTAAAAAAAAATCCTTTCCCAGATAAGAGAAGAATTCAACATGTCTCTCTCTTGCAGCTTACAAGCATGCATCTCGAAGAATGAATTCAGGTTCAGGAAACCATCTTGTATTTTATTAGTTGCTCCATTACTTTAGTACTGAGAAATGTAAAACTGATTCATTATACATTGCTTATGTGGGATTTAATATCAGACATATTAATTCTAGATTTTTTACAGTAAGGAATATATATTTCGAGCAAAAATTAATAACTATAAAGAAAATTATTAAATAAATAGTAGTTCTGCAGTAAGTTGGCCTGCAAAGGGTTTACTGACTTATATTCTAACGAGGAAATATAACTATGACTTAAAAACATAGAAGTAAAAAAAGTTTAAAAGTTCATAAATTTTAAAAAGTAATAGAAAACAGCCAATCAAAAAAACATATTTTTCTAAGTGATCAATAATATACTTCTATATGGTCATAAAACAAATTAGGTGCCCTTTATAAACTCCAACAGATAAAGATAGTACTGCATTAAAGTTGAAGTTATTTTTATATTTTAATTATTATTTTGTAATGAAAGTTTTCTTTTAGACTGAAATTATTCTGCTTTGAAATAAAGCTATAAAATTTAAATCCAAAAAGTGTTATACAATAAAAAAATATTAATAAAACCCACCTGGGTTGGTTTTTTTTTAAAAACCCGGGTTTTTTAAAACCCTGCCGTGAATCCTGGTCTGCGGTAGTGTAGATGATGTTGAGCAAGCAGACTATTAAGTAGAGAAAGAGATCCACGATTCCACAGATATTACAAAATGAGATTTCTTTTTGCAACTACCAGCATATTAAACAAGTCTCGCACATTTTGCCATCAAAATCTAGTTAATTAAAATTCCACAAGCAGCTGATTGAAAACTAAAAACAAAATTCCTGATTGGCGTCATCTTATGTCTGTAACAACATTGCAGTTAACTATTGGACATAATTGCTTGGGACAACAGCAATTTCGTATTGGTCTTCTAAGAAATCCAACCTGCTCGCTTTGTAGTAATGATAATATGGTTGGAGACTATCTTAGACTGTGCATTGCAATTCATGAAAAATCTGAGATTGAGCAATTTTAGTTTGTAAAATTAAGCATGGTTAGTGATTTATTTTGTTTTATCATGTAACTTGCCATTAGAAATAAAATATTAATTTTTTGCTATTTACATATTTATGTAAAAGAATGGTTTGTAACATCACTCATTAAATTGCAAATGTTGCAAAATACTGGAAAGAAAGCAATATCAAAAGATCAAAAATCATACATTGTTTTATCTTTGCTTTACAGTTTTTTTCTTAGTGTGACATTTCTTTCCCAAACTGTATTTTAAATGAATTATTTCTTTACATAGCTCTTATAGCTTTAAATTAAATGCTGGTTTTCTTTCATAGTATGATCAAATACATTACTCAAGAGACAACTCTAGCAGATGGATTGGATCGTTTAAGCGTTCCTGATAAGAAAATATTGGATAAAGAAAAGGAAATGTTAGAAAAATTTAAAGTGAGTGTGTCACTTGATTTAGTATCTCTGTACAATTTTTATAACTTTTCTTGGGTTGTTTTCAGTAATTTTTTTTTTTTTTTTTTTTTTTTTTTAAATCCATCCTGAGTAAGAAAATATTTTGGCAACCCTTGGTGAGCATACGATTTGAGAGAAAGTACTTATAAACAATTTGTATTTCTGCAAGTCAAGCAACAGCAAGCAAGCAAACTAATCTCTCATGTGTGCTAATGCTTACAAAGTACAAAGCTCCAAAATTTCTTGCTTATGCTTGACAGAGGGTCAGCAGTAGCATATTTTCAAGGAGTCGCCTACAGTGATGGCTGGACCCAATGATGTTTTTTTAGGTGCTTCAAAAAGCCAGTGATAGCATATTTTCAAGGAGGCCCGGTACAATGATGGCCGAACCCAATAATGTTTTTTCTGGGTCTTGCAAAGGGTCAACGGTATCATATCTTTGAGGAGACGGGCCCAGTGATGTTTTTGGGGGAGGGGAGGGGGGGTCTTGTAAAGGACCAGTGGGAAAATATATTCAAGGGGACACACTACAGCAATGGCTAAATCCAGTGACTTTTTTATGGGGTGGGGGGTCTCGCAAAGGGACATCGGTAGCATAGTTTTAAGGGGGGCCCCCTACAGCGATGGCAAAGCCATTGATGTTTTTGGGGGTCTGGCAAAGAGCGAGCGATAGCATGTTTTCAGGGGAGCCTTCCTACAGCAATAGCTGGATCCAGTGATTTAATTTTTGTGGGGGGGGGGGGGGGGGCTTGCACAGGGCCAGCGGTAGCTTTTTTTTTTTTAAAGGGGAGCCTCTGGTTATTTTTAATAGTTTATTTTTTTACTTTAAATAATTGTTACATATTTTTAAGTATTTGGTTTTCTTAAATCGCCATTTTGTTTGTTTCTGCCATGCATCTTGGGAAAATAAATGTATATCAGGAATTACAAATGGTACCTTTTTCGCCTGGAAATCCCTTTTCCTGTTCAAGGTCCATTAAAGTCCCTTTTCACCAAAATGGTTCCCTTTTTCACAGTGGATGGATTCTAGCCATTCGAAGTCACATCACTAACCACAAACTTTTCATTTATTGGACCATGAAACTCCTTCACATGTGATGATGTCAGGCTGTTATCTTCGTTATCTTGTTTCTTTATATCATGAAACCCTGCATTTTTTAATTGCTTAAAGTATTAAATGGAGCTTTTTTTCCTTAAACACCCTATAATGACAACTTAAAAGCCTTATTCTTAATGTGTTAGTGGAAATAATAATAATAATAAATAAATAAAAAAAAATGCCTGCAAACCTCATAGCTCTTTTCATAAGGATTGAAATTAATTTCTTGGTCTTGCTTGAGAAATCTTTTAGCAAAATATTTTAAAAGGTTAGTATAAATTATTTCTTAAATGCTGTTTTAAGAATATAAGTTTGAGTTTGGTGTTCTAGATTGTCTTATGCAAGATATTTCACAAATATTGTGATTTGTGTTTCACAAAATTTATTTTTCACCCTCCCCACGACAAAAAAGGTCCCTTAAAATCTCTTTACTTGGAAATTGGCTCACATTTCTCCTGAAATATTTTGTGAAAATTTGTAGGTAATGTGATTTGGAAACAAGCTTGAATTATTACCAATAAATAAGGAACTGCATCTGCCAGTGTTGGGTCCAAATCTTACAATGATTACTTATTAGAAAATATAAATAAATAAGGAAATGCTAACGACCTCTCTCTCCCGCCACACAAACACAAAAAATAAATAAATGAATTGGAGCTAGTAAAGAAACAGTAGAAAAATCAAAAAAGGATTTAAAGGCAGCTAAAAATGATGAAAATTACCACATCTCTGCAAGTGAGCAGCTATTAAGAAAGCAAACAAGAACTTGATGAAAGCAATAGCTAATTTTTTTTTTTTTTTTTTTTCTGTGGTATCATAGCCAGGCGTTGGTTGAAGGTGTGATGGAATCTAATTAAGATAGCAAAAACAAATGAAAAGCTGTAGATCACTTGGAAGAAAATGATAGGAAGAAAAACTTAATTACATCCATTAAAAATAAAGTTTTTAATAATTTTTGTAACAGAATTTAGTTTGTTACTACTGAAAGTTATTATGCATTTGAAAAATAAAGTTTTTATACTGTCTCATTTAATTTTTTTTTGTCAGAATCTACTTCTATTATCGTACATTAAAATATTTTCATTTTATGGACTGTTAATACAGTGGAACCCCGATCTATCGTTCCCGCATTCATCATTTTCCCGTATTGATTGTTTTATTTTGTATGGTCCCTGCACAAACTGTATTCAAATAATGTTAACAAAACCCGCATGTATCGTTCGTCAAAAATTCTCTTTCCCGCGTTCATCGTTGTAACCTGTTTCTTCTGACCGAAATGAAATTGAAGATCAAGTGGATCAATATGGCTTACAAATCTAATTACTTCCTGGTATGATATCTTGGGTTGATGATGGTATAGGTGAAGAATTCTTACATCTAGCTGGGATGAGTATGGTGTGAATGTAGTGATTATATTTCCATTGATTTATAAGTAGCAACGTGCGGTATCCTAAATGGAAGAAATGTAACACACAAAATGAAAATAATTTTGAAGAAGCTGAGAATAATATTCATGCCGATGATACTGAGCCAACACTAGTGCCTAGTTTATCCTACATAACGGTGTTTGAAATTATGCGATTTTAATATACAAACATAAATACACATAAAAATACAAAAAAAATACTGTAAATCTTGAAAATTTTGTTTAATTTAAAGATTCATGAAAAACCCAGTGTAAAATTACTCATTTTTTAAAAATAAGTATCACTTAATTTCTACACAAATTCAATTTGTTTCTTTTACAGTTTAGTAACAAATTTAGTATGTTTGGTATACTGTATACATTGTGTGTATTAATAACTGCTGTTTTCTTCGTATTTTGACCCGCATGCATCGTTTTTTACTATGCACTCCTTGAAAAACGATAGATCGAGGTTCTACTGTATTTAAATAAACACTGAAATTGGGATAAGCAATTCCTGCAATATTATTATTTTTTCTTTTACACTAGCAGATATTTTATGTATGCATGAATTATAACTGCTATTAAATATAAATCAGTCTGGTTTCTAGTCACAAGACTGAAGTGTTTCTATTGTATGAAGTACAAATCCTATCAATTCTATAATGCACATGAAAGTTTTTATGCAAAGTTAAAATAACACCAATTCTGTTATTTAAAACACTATAGATTTGCATTAGATTGACTTTTTTTCATGACTAAATAAAACAATGATCTACTTTTATTTTATATATATATAAATTAATGTTTGTGTGTGTGTGTGTATGACGTTGAAAAACTCCAAAACCGTCTGATCGATAACCATGAAATTTGGTACACCTAAAGGCACGTTTACACCAAAGTTGACAACTAAAAGTTGATAATACATTGTTTGTAGAAAACTAAAAGTTGTCAACTAAAAGTTGCTCTTCTCAAATTAGAGATACAAGTGGAAGATTTTTTGTAGAAAACTAAAATTTGCTCTTCTCAAATTCAGAGCAAAAAGTGGAAAACGTGTTGCCAAAGAATTGATGCAAAAGGCGGTAGTGTCAAGGATGTCGCATGAAGACTCAATTATTGCCACAGCCGCCTGTGTCATCATAGCCAGCCACTGTACAAGAGGTCCCCGAAGATATTGGGTGAGACCCTCGTTGAAGGCTAGGGATAGGTACAGTGGAAGTAACATGATAGCTGATCTCCGAGAAGATGACGTCAACCCGTTGAGTGGTGAGCTGAGGTGCGACGGGAGTGTCAAAAACTTTCTGAGAATGACCAGTAGTGACTTTGAGTATTTGATTTCAATGATCGGACATAAAATCAAGAAACATGACACAAACTACAGGAAAGCAGTACCTGTCCAAGAATATATTTTTGGGAAGGTGTGCCACACAGTATGTTTTGTAAACTTCAAAAATCGGACTCAAAATTTTATTAATTGAAACAATAGTACAATAAATTCCTCATTTCCGCTAATTCCGGCCTCTGTGATCGTTCTTGGTGTCATTTTTTCTTTGAGAAAAAGTAGAGACTCAAACGCCCACCATTTGACTGATTGGGAAGCACCAGCACCACTCTTCTCTTTCTTTGCCTCTCTTCGAAAACAGTTAATTAAGTTCTTCACCTTATTCTGAACTTCAAATTTATAAACTTGCAGCTGGGCTGCAATTCCCCCCCCCCCCCCCAAGGCATAGTTTTTTTAAGTTTTTGTCAGTAAATATACAGTCTTGTGGGTTCCAGAGAACCTCTCTGTTCTGGTAAAGTTCAATTAGTTCAATGGTTTTGGTCCTGATCCATTCGTTCTCACTACAGCCTTCCATCTTGACAGAAATACAACGAAAACACCTGTAGCTGAAGTACACACGTGCACTGACGGTTGTGTTTTGAGTAAGCTCCCGTCGTAACGTCCGGGACGCATGGAGGGGAACAGTTCTCCACTAGTTTCCTACAAGTTTCTAGCGCAAAGTGAGCAACAACAAATCTTCCACTTTTAGTGGTCAACTTTCTTTGGTCTTTACCGACACTCCGCGGGAAACCAAAATTTAGTGGAAGACAGAAAATGTCTCTGTATTTTGTAGAAAAAGCAACAAATTGCCGCAACTTGTGGAAAACTTAGTGGAAGACTTTGGTGTAAACGTGCCTTAAGTCTTTTGTCAAGGAGAAGGTTTTTATGCTATCCATTTTCCTCTAGCTCGCCATTAGGTGGCGCTACAGAGCGACAAATTCTATTCAACCACTTGCTATGAAAATACCATTTAACCAATTTTAACGAAAATTGGTACATACAGATATTTGAACACTGAGACTATTTTTACACTACTATCCATTTTACTATAACTTGCTGCTAGATGGCACTGCAGAGCATCGAATTCTATTCTCTTCGACCGCTTGCTATGAAAATACTATTCTACCAATTTTGATGAGAATAGCTATTTATGGATATTTGAACACGAAGAATATTTTTACACTATCCATTCTGCTATTTCGCTAGATGGTGCTGCAGAACGTCGAATTTATTCCTTTCAACCACTTGCTATGAATGTACTGCTAAACCCCTTTTGATGAAAATTGGCAATTTGTGGATATTTGAACATGGAGAATATTTTTACACTATCCATTTTGGTATATATCTTCCGCTAGATGGTGCTGCAGTACGTCGAATTCTATTTTGTTCAAGCACTTGCTGTGAAAATACCGTTCAACCGATTTAAATGAAAATTAGTGCATACGAATATTTGAAGACGTAGAATATTTTTACTGTATCTGTTTTGTTATAACCTTCCGCAAGATGGCACTGCAGCACATAAACTTCTATACCGTTAGGCGAATCGTCATAAAAATTTTATACTTACACATTTGAGCACTGAGAATACATTCTAACTATTCATTTAGCTGTTACTCACCATTAGATGGCATTGCAGCGCATTATTACTTTAACTTGCCATTATATGGCACTGCAGCGTACAAACTTCTTGACTGGACAATTGATCTCTATGAAAATTGATGTAAATAGATACTTGAAGATGGAGAATATTTTTGTGTGATCCATTTTGCTATAACTCGCAACTTCATTGTGCTGTAGCACATCATTACTTTAATTCGCCACTATATGGTGCTGCAGCATATAAAGACTGTTCAAATGATTGCTATGAAAACGTGTACAGATAGGTATTTGAACATGGAGAATATTTTGGCATCATCTATTTTGCTATAACTTGCCACTTCATGTCGTTTCAAACCAATAACTTCCGGACCGATCAGCTGATTGCCATGGAAATTAGTATACATAGATGATTGAACGCAAAGAATGTTTTTTCCCACATCAGTTTCGCTCTACTCGCCTTCTGTACCATTCAACCTCGTGCTATGAAAATACCGTTCAACTGATTTCGATGAAAATTGGTACACACAAATATTTGAGCACGGAGAATACTTTTACGCTATCCATTTTGGTATGACTTGCCACTAGATGGCAACACAGCCCACCAACTTCAAAACCATTCAACCGATGACCATAAAAATTGGTAAGCTTACACATTTGAGCAGGAGAATATTTTTTCAGTATTCTTTTGACTGTATCACACCACTAGATGGCACTGCAGCAATCAACTTCTTGATTGTTCAACTGACCACTCTGAAAATTAGTATACATACATATTTGAACATGGAGATTATTTTCGCGTTATCCATTTTGCTATAATTCGTCCTTTGATGGTGCTGTAGTGTATTATTACTTTATTTCGCCACTAGATAGTACTGCAGCGTACCTTAACCGTTAAACTGTTTGCTATGAAAATTGGAACACATAGATATTTGAAGATGAGAATATTTTGATGCTCTCCGTTTTGCAATAACTTTGACAGTAAATGATGTTGTGCCGAATAATCTTCTTCACTGTTCAAACGATCGCCATTAAATTCTTTATGCATGATTATTGAACACAGATAATATTTGAGATATTCATTTTGCTATATCTATTTATCATCGATAAATAGTAATAACAACAAACCACAATATTTAAAAAAAAAAAAAAAAAATCCATTCATTCATGTGCGAAGAACGGGGCATTCAGTTAGTTTCATATATTTTTAAAGCAAAAATAAAACTGCATGAAATACAAATTCTATAATACATGCAATTTTCTGTGTATCAGCCTATAAACAATTTCTTTCTTGTATATTGGCTGCATTTAAAGCAGAAAAAACCATTTTTGGTCCCCTTTTCAGACAAAACAAGTCTCTTTTGGTTCCTTTTAGGATTAAAATAGCCCCCTTTTAGCCTAGAATTGACCTTGGAATTTTGTTGTGAGCCGTAATAATTCAAGCGTGCTTCCTCCATGGCTAGGGTACTTACTGGCAGAGTTGGGCAAAATATATCAAAAATGCATTTTCGATACAAAATACATTGATTTAGTCACTGAAATACAAAATACAAACTACTTCTTGAATTAAAAAAATAGAAAATACATACGAAGTACAAAATACATGTAAAAATTTTAAAGGATTTCAATTGGGAAGAAGCTAAATTTTTCAATGAAGATCCCAGCTAATTTTGTTTAAATACATTTTAACAAGAATAACAAAAGTAATCTTAATAGTTGTGTTAAAGAAAAGGTGCTATTTGTTTTTTTAAAACGATCATAACACTTATTCAGCTACAATATCACATGTAATGCTGGTGCAGTTCATAAATTACACCAAGAGAGGAGGAAAAGGGAAAATCAGCATTTTTATCATTCATTTGCACATGCTATCTGAGCAATCTATGGTGTTACGATTAACCCTTTCGCTTTCAATCCATCCGTACCGGCTCAAAATACACACTCCCAGATCTTGCCTTACACCTGGACGATGCTTCTTTCCCCTGTGCTTTGCAACATCCATTTACAAGTGTCAAGTGTGAAAAACCCCTTTCTTGTGTTTGCTATTCTAAAGCCCTCCCCCCTTTGGGTGATCAGCTGTATTTACGAACAGGTGCTTTCCAAATACTTCGGGGGAGGAGAGGGTGGAAGATGCCCCTTTCACGCCCACTGATTCTTTGCACTTCTGTTTTGACACAGATCCAAAAGAAACGTGTTTCGTGGGGGAATGCATACAAAAACATTTCTCGGGGGGGACACTCACACAGCATATTAAGCAAAAAAATAGCTGTTTTACTTTAATTTTGAAAGGAAAAAGGTTTTAAAATGAATCGTTTTCTAAACAGAGTTGGGACACCCAAAAAATTTTTTTTTTCCTTCTTCATTTAACAGTTTTAACATTAATTATGTGTTTTATACATTAATTATGTATTAATTTGCCAAAAAGGCAAAATATTGTGATTGCTCATATTATTAGGTAAACTTAGTACTAAATACCTCATATACTCGGGGTTTTACTGCAATTAGTCTTAAGCAAATTGATGTTATTGATGAAAGCATGACTATATGTACATACTTTTCATTTTAGCCTGTGTTTCAAGCATTTTTGAATGAGCATCAAGATTTACAACTAGTTGCATTGTATGCACTGCAAGTTCATTGTCATAATTTTGGTTTTCCAAAAGGTATGTATGTATAAATATGAATTTTTTATCATTAATCAGGGGTCTGTCCAGATCGAAATCAGGTCCGAAAACGGACCCTTTTCAAAATTCAGTTTGACCAAAATGGCCCTTTCACAAAATAACTATTGCACTTTTCAATTGAGTTTAGGAATTATTATCATTTAGCGATCGCTGATCGTCACCTAATAATATGTTGGCCTAAATGTAAATGTTGTTGATGATGATGACTGGAAGTAGGTTGATTGGAGACCCTAAGCCAGGGGTGTAAATTACACTGCCTAGGATTGCAGTTTGAAGCAGACACCTGCACTTGTTTGTTCTTCCTCCTAAGTTCCCTCCACCTGCTATGTAGGAGCTCTCTTTCTGGGAATAAAAATCGGAATAGTAGGGAGCGCTCATTTATTAATTCTTTTCATGTGAGTTGTGTTTATGCCAAAAAATTAAACATCAAGACTTATTCCACTATAATATTAATAAGGCTCATTGCCAGAAGAAAAGGTGATGACAGCTGTCATTCTGGGAAAATTACAATGTTCTTCATGAATAAAGCCAGTGGCCTATGTAAAAAGGGCAGCCAGGTTGGGGAGGGGATTAAAAGAAAGCACTTTGTTTTCCAAACTGGCACATTTATACACCATGTAGTAAATGTTCTGAAATCATTAGATGCAACCTCAAAATGATTAACTGAGTCCTAAATCTTATTCCTAAAGACAGACATAAATTCAGACCCATGTTTTGAAATCATGCAAACTTTCTAACTGGCAATAAGTGGTTTTGCATTTTGAAATGAATCTGTAATTCTCTAAGTTTAGTAAATATCTGTAATAACTATAAATGATCTGAAGTAGAAAGGCCATGTAATGATTACACTAAAAGCAATCATTAAGAACAACTTGCAAGAGTGCATAACATCCAATCCAAAACAACAGGAGCTGCCCTCATTTATGTGGCTAAGCTTATTGTTTACTAATTCACAACTGCATACTTATCAAACATAACATCCTTCTGGGAAATCATTTTGAACTCCCTTCTTTCCCTCCCAACTGAAAGCATAATGTGCCAGATGGCCCTTTTACATTGCTGAAAAAACAAACATTCCAGGGGCATCTTTCAGATCATGCAAATGAAAGAAAAACAGAAAAAATAATTATTTATAAAAGGACATTTTATCTGGTTGCATAAAAAAAAAAAAAATAATAAATAAATAAAAAAAGGCTGATTGGAATTTTGTGAAGGAACAGTTATACCTCCTGTTTTGTAAAGGGACCTTTAAACATGGATTTTGACTTCATTGTATTGTCTCCTGTATAAGGAAAACTGTATGGCAAGGAAGGAGAAAAAGTTTTGGCAAATAAGAATGGAAAAATGGACTGACATACCAAGGCTTAGGGGTGAGAAAAAGGACTGCCAGACATTGCCTGGTGCCACACCCTGTTTAATCAGTTGAGAATCCACACATTGGAATGTGAAATGGGATAAATATAGGTCAATCATTGCTCAAGGCTGGAAAAAGGGGGTGGGGGTAGAAATAGTGTTATACTGCATTTTTTCATTCTTGGGAGTGAACAATAAAGCATAGGAATGATTTTATTGGGATTTAATGTCTTTTTAAAGAGCTGTCATAGAGGTACACTACAGAGAAATGCTATCGGCATAGGCAGGGCCGTAGCGAGCAAAAAATGATAGAAGACTGAAAATTTATAACTTAATTAAATTTTTAAACTTAATTAATGTATGGGGCACATCTTACAGACTGGGAATTTTCTGTTATGGAGACCCTATAAAAATGTACATTTGTATTTATTTAGATTTAATCTTCCAAAAGTTATAATCATTACTGTAAAATTCTGTACCTTTTTTTTTTTAACATAAATTTGTGATTTACTGTAAAAAATTTGTGAAAAATATTTAAGGAATAAAACCCCAGGTCAGTGTTTTGGGGATATTCTGTGTACACTGACAAGTAATTTTTCTTTAATGATACAAGTTGAAATTAATTTTTAAAAATATAATGTTAGCTAATTTCTCCTATCTGTAATTATCTGCAACTTATTTTTAATTTCCCTTCAATTGTTCAAATTTAACTAGATTTAAAAATTGCATTTTTCACATCGTTAGTATTAGAGTATTTCCAGTCGAAACTGACAGACATTGTAATATTTAAAAATTACTAAAGTTTGAATTTGGGATATAAATAAAAGTGTTTAGTACCTGCAGTTTAAAATCAAAACTACCATGACCTACGTTTATTATAAAACCTATTTTTTAATCATTTAAAAGTAAAAGATTTAAAGCTTTATATTTTTAATTTTAATCGAATTTAAAAAAAAAAAATATTGTTCCAGGGTATGACTATCCTGGATGTTCAGTGAACAGGAATTATTCAGTTTTGGCCAACTTTTTTTAAGAAAAATAACTATACCCATTTTATTTTTAATTTTTAAAAAAATATTTAATTCTATTTCGTGTTTGCTTTCTTGCTCAAAAATGAAATAGAAAATTGGAAGAACTTCAAAAATAAGGAAAAATTCACAGAAATAGAAAAAATTTACAAAATTAGGTATAAATTCACAAAATTGGGTAAAATTTCACAAAAATAGGACCCTGGGAAAGAAACCTGGACTGACCCCTGTTAATAAACAAGTCTTTCTGACTTTGTGAAGGTTTTGTTCATGTAGTTTAAATTCAGTTAATTAGGATGCTCAAAGAATAATCAAAAAGTGCATTCTAAAATAGTTTTTTTTTTAATGACCAATTACCCAATTTTCAGGCATGTTGTTAAGATGGTTTATGATGTTTTATGATCAAGAAATAATAGAAGAGGAGGCATTTTTAAAATGGAAGGAAGATGTTAATGATGATTATCCTGGAAAAGGAAAGGCTTTATTTCAAGTAAGTAGTCTGTCATTAGGTTTTATATTATATACACACACACACAGAGGTTGTACTGGCTCCTTAAATTGTTGGAGGCCTAGGAACATCATTAGGGTTCCTTTCTGGGGCATAAATGTATATTCTCAAGTATACCTGAGGTATTATAAAAGCAAGCCAAGTGTTTTGATGGTTTTAAAGAAAACTAATTCTTTTCTTTATTCTTAAAATTTCTGCAAAATTTGAACATGGGATCTGAAAAGTTTTTTTAACTATCTATATTATGTAAATCTATATAATTTTGAGTCACACAGAGAAAAAAAATGTGCATCTAATGCACTGCAAAAATCTAGGTACTGGCATGTTTATTCATTTTTGGCTTATTTGCCATATCGTAGCTGCCATACCTCCTGAGTTTTCCCGGGAGACTCCCAAATTTTAAAGCATTCTTCCTAACTCCTGAAAAATTTATAAATCTCTTGAATTTTTCAGAAATCATCCCATGATTTAACTAATAATCATTTTTTAATGAAATCTTCTAGAACTCATTGAATGCCAACGGCAGACATTCATTGCCGATTGAGGTTTTTTTTTTTTTTTTTTTTTTTTGTAGCGATTTGCAGAAATGTGCCATTTTGTTTATTTTGCAGATCAGTAAATATCTTTTTTCTTTATACAATGTGTTACCTTTAAAATGCAACACCAAGAAGAAGTCAGAAAATTATGCAAATTTCAGGATAAATGCACCTTGCCGAGTTATGCTAATGATGTAAAATTGGCAGCTCGCCAGTGCACGTGGATAAAGACATACAGGAAGGAACCGGTAGAACGGACAGTTTTTATGAAAGTATTGCTGTTAGAGAAATTTTCGTAAAAATTTTATTCTTGTCTCAAAGAACACGTGTAACCAGAGAATGCCAGGCCGCCATCAGCAGTGGCAGTTCCAGCAGACCGACGATTTAACGAGGGGCATGGTGATTGGACTGAGAAGGTCAGGTTGATCCATTCGACAAATCTCGGCAGGCACACACCTAGACGTGTCCACTGTTCACCGCCTGGGGCGAAGATGGTTGGAACAAGGAAATGTGGCATGTTTAAGGGGTGCCAGTGAAACCAGAGTGATGTCAGCACGTGTGGATCGACACATCCACCGACAAGCGGTGGTGGCCCTGCAAGCTACTTCAACCTCCATTCTGCGACATGTTTAAGACACCTTGGATTTTCCTATATCGACCAGAACCATTTCCTGTCAATTGTGTGCTAGTGGTCTGCACTCATGGCATCCGTTAAGGCTGCCGTTGGCTCCACAACATAGACGGCAACGACTGCAATGGTGCCAGGCTACAGGGATATGGATGACAGAACGGCACAGGGCCGTGTTCTCAGATGGTTACGCTTCTGTTTCTCTAGTGATAGTCGCCGCGCATGAGTGTGGGTGTTGCTTTTTCAATGTCCGGCAGTGTATTTGTAGATTGGCGAATTGCATTATGTTTTTATCCAATTTTTTCGTCGGGAAAAATTTTGGAAGTATTATGCTGTGTCATCATTCTAGTTTCAATCTTTTTCCATCCACCTTAATAAGGCATATTTTCCCTTTAGGTATTCCTTTAATCAAATCTGCAGTTGTGTAATAGTAAAAATTTACCCCTATTTCCAACTAATTTTTTAAAACTTTTTTTTTTTCCTTTTAAGAAAAATACTAAAAAAAAAAAACTTTATTGCACAGGGCTAGCTTCTAATATGAAAGAGACAACGATACAAAAGATTTTAATGTAAAAGCTGAAACAAAGAATATTTTGACAAGGAATGAAATATTTATGAAAGCAAACAAGATTGCAACTTGATCAAACATTTCCCTTTTAACTGCATTTTAGATTATCTCCCACAGTTCTCTTTTTCCAGCATTAATAAACTGCTTTTTTAAATTTCATTGTTTCATATTTCAATAAACAAAGTTTAAATATTTTGGTTTTGCATTGTATGTGTATATGCATATGGTCTCTAATACATCATGCACTTGAATTTTTTCATAAGATCTCCCTAATTCTCTTTCTCTAAGTATGGCAGCTATGCCTTATAAATAGCTTTTTTGTCAGACTGAAGAAACAAAATGCTGATAGATAGATGTCATTTATGTTTAGGGAAAAAGAATGGGTGAGAATGTGGGTTATGCAGAACTCGCACCTGTTTAGAGGGTCAGCAATATAATTTTTTTCTGGATTGAAAATGTAGCAGACTAAAAGATAAGTATTTATGTTCGAAATTTAGAATGTAAGATTAGACACAGATGCCAGATACATCACCCCATACTACCTATTACTTATACTATCTATTATTTACATTTATATTATCAATCTTTGTTTCTCTCTCTTTAATGTTCAATTTAAAGAAACAGCGTAGATATTTGAAACCAATGGTTGGTTTTCTTCTCTTTGGCGATTCTTTGCAATTTATGCAATAGCATAAACGATATACATTTTTTTTTTAATAATGGTTGCCATTAAAACATCTCTCCATATATTTTTATCGGTGACAATTGACTTACATAATAATCAGTGGGTTTATTTTTAATTGTGAGACCAGAAAATATGCAGTAACTTTTTTTTTTTTTTAAAGTAATGTACGCTCTTGCTTGATGTTTTTGAAAAGGTCTTTTACATTTTCTGTTCAGTGTAGTAGTTTTGTTGATTCCTTCTAAATGTGCATTCTAGGTGAATCAGTGGCTAACATGGTTAGAAGAAGCTGAAGAAGAAGGATCTGATGAAGGTGACATTTGATCAATATGAAAGTTTGTCTTCAATGTCATATGCTCTACTGTGGAATTCTTCCCTTAACTACAAAACTACTTCTCAACATATTTCCATAAAATAACCCATTTAAAAGGGATCACAGTCCTTTAGGGCCATTGATATGTCTTGGGGGATTAAGAAATCAATTTTTTCCTTTTGACTGTTATTAATTGTGCATCTCTTATTTTCCACTAAGGTGTTTGCTGCTGTTGTGCAACTCTTTACATATGCCTGCCATGTCGGTTCCTTTGTCTGACTTTTTATAAATATTCAATGGCTCTTTCAATGGAAGAATTACAAT
Organism: Cheiracanthium punctorium; assembly: GCA_038373885.1. Classification (NCBI taxonomy): domain Eukaryota; kingdom Metazoa; phylum Arthropoda; class Arachnida; order Araneae; family Cheiracanthiidae; genus Cheiracanthium; species Cheiracanthium punctorium. Next base: position 193,111 of record JAWZYV010009886.1, on the reverse strand, counting down.
ACCTAACTAAAAAGTATATAAATAAATATATATATCACACTACAAGACATCTCTTTGCACTATGCATAGTGCATGAAAATTTAAGTAAAGCAATGCAGAATTTAGAATTGGTTTTTAACAAAGACTGATCATTCTAACTTCTGCACTACCATGTTTCTGTGGTCATAAGTGTTAAGTTATTGGTACAATTTTCATAGAGGGTTTTTGAGATCTTGGTTTGTTTTTAAGATAAGCGTGAAAGCACACATGAAGTTTTAGTTGTTCTATTTACACAAAATGGATTTCTTCATGTATTTATAATTTAAAATTTTAAATACATGTCTCAGTTTTCATTCTGAATTGAATAAATGTGTATTCAGTTGTTAATTTTCACACTTATTGATATTTAACAGACAAATGATTATAAATCATAACATATTTGTGTTAGTTACCAGTGTAATCAATGGATTCCTGTGTATTTACTGGAAATTTATTTGTAAAATAATGAAAACATTTATTTTATCATAAAAATAGTGAAAGAAAAGTCACTTTAAATTTTGTCATTTCATTCATTTATGCCCTCTGCTGGCAGATTTTAGCTAAGTATATTTAAAAGAAAAGTGTGGTTTAGTATGTGTTAGTTTTTATTGACTAATTTATATCATCATTGTGTGTGTATCCTTGAATGAATTATAGATTTTAAAAATTAAATACTATTTTGTTAGTTCTTCTTTTATGTTGCAAATTTCAATACTATTTAATAAATATTTTTACAATTTACTGGACTGTGCAGCATTGTGAATGATTAAATTCCAAATCAATGAAGTGTTTGGTTGATATTGTAGAGGGGGAAAAAAAAAAAAAATCTTTTGCAAAATTGTAGCAAGCAATTTAAGAGCAATCATGTTTGTACTTGAATAAAAGACATTTTTCAGTATAAATTGTTTTGCTGTTTTTTAATGAGTTATTGTGTTTGACATGCATTTATATTCTAAAAATTAAAACATTAGTTGATTTGTTTCCTTGATGTGAAAAGTCAGAAAATTAGTTAAAAATCTGTATACACTAATCATACACACTTTTTTTTTTTTTAAACCATAAAACTATATGTCCTGATGAAATAAATTTACTGGTGTTCCAAAAATAACTTTTTCCAGCCTCACAAATTCTCTTTTTCTGAGTATAGGCAATAGATTCTAGGCTTTCCAAAGTCACATAACTTTTTGTCTATTGGACATTAAAACTCTTTCACATGTGACGTCATGCTGTTATCTTCTTGTCCATTTATATTATGAAAGAATAAATTTTTCCCCTCATCTGGTATTGGTTCAAAACAGGGCTTGCATGGTTTAAACCAAATGTTTTTTTTCTCAAAACAACCAATTGGTTTTTTTAAAAAGAATTTAAAATTACAAACACTACAGATAGAATACGTTCTGATATATTTTAAAATTATCCTCATAAGTATCAACAATAAGTTTTCATATCAATCTATAGATACCTTATTGTTTTATAATTATTAAAAATTATTAATTAAACTTAAATTATAGGCTGCATTTTTACTTGTTTCTAAAATAGAGGTTTTGTATTTTAACAACTTAATTCTAAACCTTAAAAATATTATTTTGAACTTATCACCATTATTACTGATGAATCTTAGAGCAATATTCCATGTAAAATGTAGTAAACAATTACTATTGTATTATATTATACTAGCCACCAAGGTGGCCAGCTTCACCGCCCCTTATCTTACTATTCTATATACTCAGTCAGTTTTTTTTTTGTAAATTATCGGAGTCCTCTCAACGAAAATCATATATTTCGTTGTTTTAACAGTATTTATCATGAAATTTATTTTGGTTGTGGTTGCTACAAGTTTTGGGATATCATGACAAAAGCTGATGGAGGGGCTATGGGACATGTGAAAATATCCGAAAGATTTTGTGGGCCTCACCGTGGTATAGTGGTAATGTTACTGAAAATGGTAGATTGCCGAAGTGTGAAGGTCCCGGTTCAGGTCCCATCGCGCGGCTTTCGATCTAGCGGTCTGGAGTTATGGTAGGTTTTCTACAGATATAACATGAATACGCATTAGAACCCCTTAGAAAGTCTTCCTACCAAGGCAACCCGAACCTTGGCAGATCGCCCTAGAGTAATGTTGCCATAATCAAACTGAAAAGAAACATTTTGCTTTTTCGCGTATGCATTGTTACTTTGTAATCTAGCTACTGCGTGACATACATAACCAGTAACGATTATGCTTGCTTCACTTGCCGTCATTGAACTGTTAATTTGGATTTTTGCATGTGTGTTATTGTTATTATGCTAATGTTTACATCTAATTGTTGCCACTCCCAGCATAGAAATATTTTCAATTTTGGTACCACATATGTTAGCATATTATATAAGTAGATACTAAAAATAAATAGTATGTCTAAGTAAAATATTAAATTTGAATGATTTCTATGTCCACATAAGTATAGCAACAATTGTTTATTTACTTTGTTTTAATTATTTTAAGGGGAAATATTAATTGTTATTTAAACATTTTAAAAATAATTTTATTTATAAATATGTAACATGTAATCATATTCACCTCACTTAGCATCACAGATAAATCCATTCTAATTCACTAAAAAATCCTTTTGAAACAACTACAAAGCAATGATGAACGCTCTCGTAAAAAAAGTGTATATCAAATGCAGAATAGAACTTCACAAAGCAATGACCACTCATGTCAAAAAAAAAAAAAAAAAAAAAATCAAATGCAGAATAGCAAACTTGTTCCACAAGCAAAATTTTTATTTGCAGACGATAATTGCTGCAAATGGATTGGCAGACGATAACAAATTAATTCTTTCCAAAAGTAAATCTACTTTTTAAAAATATAAAAGCAAATTTCTGTAAAAATATTAAAAAAAAAAAAAAAAAACTTTCTAATATATATTTTTTTGTTGTTCAAATCTAGCTCCAGTAGCTAGATTTCAAAACACAACAACTAAGCATGCGCAAAATTGCAAATTAACACCTGATGTCATGAAATACAACAAGCATTTCTGCTACTTCCACCCATATGTCTCTTGCAATGATCTGAAACCAATTACAATAATTTGTTTACAAAATAACAATGCATGCACAAAAATGCAAATTAACAGCTTAAAGATGTCAAATAGAGCAAGCATAATCATTCAATACTTTTACCTACATATGTCACGCAGTAGCTAGACTACAAAATAACAAAAATGCATGTGCAAAAATCTAAGATCTTTTGGATATTTCCACAGCTTTAAAATATCGAATTTACAATATTTAGCATGTTTATCGCCCACACAAAAAATAGCTGCCAAACGGTGGGCTAAAGCACATTTTAGCCCACTACTTGTTGGTGGATTATATTAGCACGGTCGCCGTCTCATCTCTTTCAATCTCCACCTCTCTTTCACCAAGCGCGCTGTAGTGACCTTGAAAACCAGTGGGGGAAATGATAGCTACCTTTATTTGCGGAATTTGCAGTCCAGAGAGAATTTTAACCTCTGATCTTTTCAGAAAAAAAAATCATATAAAAAAAAAAATTGATTGAAGTAAAACTCCTTACGTTTATGACACATATCACTGAAATGATTAAACTTTAACTTAAAATTAATATCATATTACAATTTAATTGTATTTATTATCCATGTACTTAACAAAGATTATATAAATGTTATATTCATATTATTCATTGGAAATAGGTACTTGAATGTCACATTAATTTTTTATGTATGGAATTATAGGTTTGTGGTAACTATAATGTGAAACGTAAATTTTACTCTCTAAATTTGCTAATTTTCTTGAAAATACAGCATCTATCGTTGTGCCGAAAAGCATTGTTGATTGAAGTCGAGAAGTATTCATAGTTAGATCAATTTTTTCTTTTAAAAAATCAACAAACGAATAGATTCTCGAGAGCGAAAATTAACATTAAAATCTCTAAGAATCATCGGTAATTCATGATAATTACTTAGAATCCAGGAAGTGTCCATGTTGTAGTATTATTCTTTAACTGTTTTCTTATACCATTGTTCCGTCTGGAGGTTGGGTATGAACGGGGAGAATGTCCGTAGTCTAGTATTATACTTTAACTGATGTTTTCCTCTGTTTGTTGGGTTCGAATTCAGATAGTGTACTTTTTTTGTGTTTTTCTATCACAGTGTTCTTAAGCATTGATTTCATCTGCTGGTAGGTTTCGAATTATTATTCTGTATCCGTGTTTTTAAACTGCAGGTTCTGTCTATTGTTTGGGATTGATTGCAGCCAGGCTCCATTTCTTTGTGGTGTTCCATCCCCGTGTTAAACCGTTGCTTGCTCCGTCTTGAGGTTGGGTTAGAATCCACGGAGTGTCCATTTGTTATTCTTTTCTTTTGTTCTTAAACCATTTGCAGCCAGTGTTTGTTTGTTTGTGGTGTTACATACCCGTGTTCTTAAACCGTTATTCCATCTGGATATCAGTTTAGCCTCCAAGAAGTGTCCGTGTTGAACTATTATTCTTTCACTGTTTTCTTAAAATGTTTTTATGTAGGATTTGAATCGAGAGGCGAGAACCTCCTGTGAGGTTGGGATTACATGTAAAATATTATGTTGGATGTACCTTTAAAACACTTATTGATATATAAAATAAAGATTGATGTCTCAAAGATACTCTCTTGACTGTTTTTCTCGCCGTTCCTCTCCCCAACTCTAACAGGTTCCGCGTTTTTTTACACGACTAGTGATGGCCCAGTGATCGAAATTTGACCGAAATATATTAAACCTCTAAATAAGCATTGCTTATACCTCTGTAATCATTGCTTATAACGCTTTTTATTTTGTTCTATTACGTCAGCTGCGAGCGTATACCAATACGTCATTATGCATTAATTTTCCAGTTACTTGAAAAATGCAAACAAGAGGAAAAATGAGGTATAACTTGGCTAAGCCATATTTAAAAAGTGGCAATACGTTTTTTGGCATTTCCCGGTTTATTTTACTTATTTTATTATTTATTTTATTTCCTATACTGCCCAGGTTTTGTCAAGGCTACACAGTTATTTCGCGTATCTTTTTAAAAGTATATAAAATTTAAGTAGAAAATTAATATAACATCTCAAACCATGGAATGATCGAACACTACTTTTCTGCGACGTACAATTGAAAAACTGGCGGCTTCAATACTATTCAATTTTTTTCAAATGTTTATGCTTGAGACTTACTAATTGCCATTGCAAATGCAGGTATAATTGGAAATTGGTTTCTTTTGAGAGATAAGTGAATGATAAAATAGCTCCAGAATATGCTGTACATGGGACATTTTGAATTGTCCGTTTATTTGGAATCCAAATTTTCCTACTGCATAGGATTCTAGTTAAAACTTCACAATTGATAACATAATGGTGCATAAACTTGATGCGCATTCGTGCTCCATTGATTAATGCTTCCTTTGTATGGGAATGGATTAGTTGCAACGGTCGAAAGGAGAAAAGGGTGAGTTGCACCGTTGACGATGATGAATTTAATCCACGGCCGCGAAATGGAAGGGAGAATCATTGAGGAACACTGTGGTCTCGCAATGGGCCAGCGGTAGCACTTTTTGAAGAGGCCCTACAGCAACAGCCGGACCCAGTGAGGTTTTTGGGGTCTTGTAAAGCGCCAGCAATAGCATATTTTCGAAGTACCCCTTACAGCGATAGCCGGACCAAGTGATGTTTTTTGGGGTGTCGCAAAGACAGCGATAGCATGTATTTTCGAGGGGGAGCAAGATATGGATTTCGGTGCAATTTGCCCCTCGATTTGATTGATAGCTGTTGGCACGGTTACAATTGACCCCCGTCCCTTTGTATTACTTAAGTTTCTAATCAGTAAAACTATGCAATTAACTTTCTACACTAACATATGTGGTGGCAAATTATTGTACTTTTCGATTAGCCGGCGTAAATCCCACCAACAATTTTTTCTTGGCGACATTAAAAGACTAAAACATCGTTGTTTCCCAAAACAAAGCCAAAAGTATTAATGGTTACTTACGTATTATCCTGGCGGTCATTACCGCCAAACAATTTTTTCGTCAAATGTGCTGGTAAACTGTTGCCAATCATATTCCAAACTATCAATAATTTCTTGTGTCCGGCATTTATCTTGGCGAAAAATTCCTCATCTTGGCGGACCGCCGGGATAATATGTAAGTACCGTATTAATCAATATACAAATTACAATGTTTAAACATATCAATATACTAAAAAGAAATGTATGTTTATTGGATTGATCATTCGTTAAAATTATGTAAATGGAAAAAACATATGGAATTAAATTAAAATTCCAAAGTATAGAAATACGGATGCAAGAACTTTGTACTGGAAATGATGCTCAGTGATTCTTGTTAGGTTTCTTTGCAATTGGCGCAGGTTTTAATTACTTGGCTTTTTATCGGCTGACTAAAAGTTATCGAAACTATTAACAGTGAAATAACTCAATAACTCAAAAAATCCAATTAATTTTACTGTCATCGTAGCAAATTATTTTATCGAGACTATGACATGTTCTCAGTTCACCGTGTATTTAATTAAGTATATCAGTATTAACAAAAGTACTATCATCATTTTTAAGGGCTAAAATAACTGACTTCTATATATCTGTTACCCGAGATATGTTTTGTCGGAAATATTTCCATGCACCTCATTAACAATGTAATATTATTTTCATCCCCTATTGATTGCTGATGTATTTCAATAATATTTTCACTAAACTGGCGATTAATTTCATTTTTTGGAGAATTTTGTTGGAATATTATAACCCTATTGTAACTTAATGCTGTTATTTCAAAATGGACACAACAATGGAACCATTATCTGACTTGGTGCACAATATTATTCGCCAATTTACTTCTCTAATTTTTTTACGGTGCATTAGCATATTACACAAAAATTTTAGCATTTGCACAAACAACTCCATACGAACTTTAACTATACCAAATTTCACCCTTCTAAGTTCATGCAGTGCGCTGCAAAAGGGACAGTAAGGTTTTGCTTAACGTATTTATATTTACATAGATGAAGTCGGTTAACGGCGAAAACACGGTAGCGGTCCAAAAAGTTGGTTTTCTGTAGTTCTTTTTCCGTGCACACGTCACTTCCTTTACTCAGCGTTATTTCCACCAGAAAAAAATTTTGAGTTACTCTCTAGTGCTCTAAAAATTCGATTACAACATTATTAAAAAATTCATTCGATTCATTATTACTAGGCCCCTGCAATGGTTGAGGCCCGTAGGATGCAGCCTAATGGATAATCTGGCCCTGCATTTTATTAACTTTTCTGTAAACTGTACTTTTGAAATCTTTGTTTTTAAATTTGCAAATTATATAATTGGTCAATTTTTCAATGCTTTCAAAATTATCCACTTTCAATAAACTTACTTATTTGCATACCAAAAAGATATACACTGCTGGCCATCGTAAATGCAACACCCTGAAGGAAGCATGCAAATAATATGAAATTTACAACATGCATTAGCTGAGGTGAGATATGCAAATGATTAGAATTTCAGCGCAGACGCACATCAAGCGCGCCTGTGGCGCCACCTCAAAGCGCTATTTAAGGCTTGGAGATTTCGACGGTTTCAAGTACAGCAATTGTGTTTTTCTTGCTTTTTTTTCAAAAAAACGATAAATTATGCCTCGTAGGAAACAACGATCATCTTTTGATCAAGTATCCGAGTTTGACAGAGGAAGGATAGTGGCATACCGAGATTGTGGGTTATCTTTCAGGGAAATCGGTCGTCGTATTGGACGAAACCAAACAACTGTGATGCGGATATGTGATCGTTGGGTGCAGGAGGGTACGACGGACAGACGTGATCGACCGCATCGACCTCAGTGCACCACGTCACGTGATGACAGGCAGATTGTACGCATGGCAGTGACGGACCGCTCAGTCACATCACGAACCATATCACAGCAGATTCAGTCTGTAACGCATCATCCAGTGTCTGCGCGTACCATTCGACGTTGTTTACAGCAGAATGGTCTGTCCGCAAGACGTCCGTTGCTTTGTCTACCTCTGACGCGGAACCACAGACGTCTCCGCCGCCAATGGTGCGATGAAAGAAGGATGTGGACGACAGAATGGAATGAAATTCTCTTTACTGACGAGTCACGCTTCTGTATGCAACACCACGACGGTCGGATTCGAGTCTGGAGACACCGTGGAGAGAGGATGCTGAACAGCTGCATTATGCACCGTCACACTGGTCCTGCACCGGGTATTATGGTATGGGGCGGTATCGGATATCTCTCTCGCACTCCTCTAGTACGCATTGCCGGTACTTTAACCAGCCAGCGCTACATCTCCGAGGTGTTGGAGCCAGTTGTCCTTTCTTACCTTCAGGGCTTGCCAACAGCCATATTTCAGCAGGATAATGCACGGCCACACGTGGCACGCATTGTCCAAGGGTTCTTCGTCAATCACCAGATTGAATTGCTTCCCTGGCCGGCGCGCTCTACGGATCTTTCTCCGATAGAAAACATGTGGTCCATGGTTGCTCAACGACTGACCCAGAGTTCATCCCCAGCTGTCACACCAGATCAACTTTGGCAACGTGTGGAAGCTGCTTGGTCTGCTGTACCCCAAGAACACATTCAAAGTCTCTTTGAATCAATGCCGAGGCGTGTGGCAGCTGTGATCTCCAACAACGGCGGCTACTCTGGGTACTGATTTTGGCAGGAACCACGCTTCATAGAATGCTGTAAATTTAATCATTTGTTACTTGGTCAACATGTTATCTACACAATAAATTTTGTTGTGATATCTCTTGTTTTTCTTGGTGTTGCAATTTGGGTGGCCAGCAGTGTATTTTATTTACAGATTTATACTATCAATCAGTGATGGGAATTTTTTTTTTTTTTTTTTTTAAAGCAAACTACAACTACTTTTCAAAAAATGTGAAGGGTCCACGGGAAGAACGCTGAGAGTCCAATACAGCTGATTTTCCAAAAATCGAAAGGCGCACGGGACTTTCATTCTTCTTCCCAGTAAACTGTATCTTTGGGCTATTTTTTCAGTGTATTCTCATCGTTCTTTCCCCTTATGGGTTTGGATATTAATAGTGCCACTAATGAACAACAGAATGCAGTATAAACCTCCACATTGACGAAAAATGGACTCTCATCGTTCTTCCTGTAGACCTTTCATGTAGTTAACTACAAATTAAACGAATTTCCAAATTTAGTTAGCTACAACTACTTTTGAAATGTAGTCACTACTTCACTATTTTTTTTCACTACTTTTAGGAGACAAATTTTGCTAAAAATTTAATTTACATTCAGATTTTAGGATATTGATAATGATTTACTAATTAGGGAAAACTATTTAATATCCTAATTAGAGAAAACTATTGCTCTAAAGAAGAACTGCTGCTCATTATTGAAGAATTGCTGAAATTAAGTTTTAATAACATATGAAATCAAAATAAGTCAATTTTTATGGTCTTTTCGTGGGGCATGTATTCTCTCTGGGTCTGCTAATTGGCCCTGCTTTATTATGAAGCTAACTGTTGTTCCTTTTTCTTTTACACTAAAGTGACTCAGTGGCCTCTGCGAAAATTTGAGAACGATGTCTATACATTTCAACCAAGTGTCGGGAAAAGGGGCAACCATATGCTTGAGAATCGCACTACTCAGATTAGGCATCAATGCAAATGCGAATTAAAGTTACTGTATTTCTGGTTCCTCTTTGACATACCCAGAGCTCGATTATCACAAGGGCAAGGGGTTCAGCAGATAGCCTGGGGCCCCTGAAAAATGGGGAGACAACCAAATGTTTTGATTATCAAGATTACAAATTCAAATACAGGGTGTCTCCGAATTCATGGCCCAAATTTTAAGAGTAGGTAAAATACATAAAAAGAAATATATTTTTGTATAGCAATAAGTGGTCAGAAATTAAAAGTACTAAGCGATTTCAGCACGATGGAGATCATACATTTTACTCAATAATGTGCGTAACTACCTAAGAATTTCCATTTTTCCAACAATACTTTTCAACGAGAGTCAGAAATGAAAAGTGTAGGCTAAAAAACAGATTTCTGAGGCAATTATGCACCTTACTGCAGAAATGGGTGAAGCCCAATCTGCTAAAACCACAGACACCCTGCATACTGAAGTTATAATTAGGAAAAATGAATTTCTCCTGTAATACCTATTACATAATTGTCCATCCCATGATCAACTGGGAAACACAGTTTTTGGGTAGTAAATACGATTTGATGGAAGTACCAAATAGTGCCTTGAGTTTTATTTTTTAAAGAAGAAAAGAAAATTATGACTTTCTGTCAGTGCAGGAAATTTGTCTAACATGCTAACTTGGCAGGCGTGCCATGTAATAGCCTTTCTCTGATTTAGCATCTATATGAGCTAATGATACAAATATTAAAATAAAAATAACTTTTAAATATATAATCTTGCTAAGTATAAATATGTACATATTTTTAAAAAATTCAATTTTGGATATCTTAAAAATGTTTTATGTCGCAAAAAGGCTGCAACGATCAAAGCAGACTTAAAATGCTTGTAGGGCCTCAAAGTAACCTAGTGCCCTGGGACTTCTTCTAAACATGATCAGGCTCTGGATATACCATACTGCCTTTCCTTCTGATTTTTCTGTTTCTTTCCTTTCTCTTTTCTTCAGTTTCTTTCTCTTTTCATAGTGTCCTTTGTGTGTTTAGTATATCCTTTGTGTTGTCCTAATTTTAAATGTTATGTAGGTACGGGCAACCTTTAGGATTTTAGAAAAGTCCCAGGATTAATTTCACGGGCATATACCTGGGATTTTGAATGGTTTATATAGGTTTTGATATGTACTGCGGGCTGGATTAAAAGCTGTGTCAGGCCACATCTGGCCTGCGGTTGCCCATATGTGATGTTATGTGTTTGCGGGCATTGCAGAGTAGCTATAGTACTACAAATAATACCAGGAACAGTAATAAAGGAGGTGGAAGCTAAAACTAGATTCTTCAGACAAATCATACCCTTCCTTCATTTGTGTGGTGGGAAAAAAGAGCAATAGCGCTGTGTCATCAATAACCTGAAGCGATGTTGGCAAGGGTAATCTTTAAAATGTAAAGTAATTTCCAAAAAGCACTATAAATGACTGATTTTTAATATTGCACTATACATTACACTACTTTTTAAAAAAAGTAGCATGCTACACTACAAAATACGGGAAAAAGTAGCAACTACTGTAGTTTTGCTACCTGCAACGTGTTACTTCTCGACCCTGCTATCAATAACAAGATATTTACCTGTTACCTGTATTCTTTATACAAAGTAGTGAAACTTATTTAATGATTAATCTAATTATTTTTTAAAAATCTGACTTAATAATAAACATTTGTAAATTGTTTTGCATAGCTTAAAACTTATTTTGAGTTTAGTATTGTTATTGAATTGATGGAAAATAGTTCTTTTAGTTGAGGTATGCTGAATTGAAAAATTATTTTAACCAAATCAGCCTAAAAAGTATTTTAGCTGAGACAATGCTAAAAATTTATCTTAACTTATCCCCTCATAGACAATAAGACAAAGTGTTATTTTTTTATGAGGGGAATTAATGTTTTGGGCGTACTATCTCTGAAAAAATGAGCAATATGCTAATAATTAAATCAGTATGTCGCCTGAAAAGTTTAATCAATACCATGAAATTAATTCTGCAAACTTTAATTTATTGATCTTCTATGATCAATATTTAAGTAATAAAAAACTTAAGTCAGTCTTTTGGGGACACTGTATGTATGTATATATAAATACATATATTAGGGTGGTCACAAGAAATCAACCTTCAAAATTTTGGGGCGGCACCCCCCAAAAAGTTGCCAATAGGCTCAAAAATGAGATTGGTAAAGTTTCAGCTCATTTGCATAATATTAACCCGTGCCGCATTGAGGCTAAAGTTTTTAAAATCACGGTTTTTTGCAAAAAAGCAGTCTTTCCATCATAAAATGGATTAAATTGAGTCTAGAAACATGATGTTGCTCTCGTTTCAGAAGAAAACTTCCCGAAGAGTCTGGAAAAGTTTTTCTATATTTGGATACTACCTATAGTAAAAACTGCTTTGGTTCTTCATCCTCAGTTAAACAGGAATTGAATCCTGGGATTAATTTTACTCCCCTTTCATCTAAGTCATTAAAAACCTTAAAAGCTTTCAGTTTATTTTTCTTTCAAATAATACTGATTTTCACACCATAGATCGGGATCAGTATTAAAAAATTACTGTTCGAGATGAAATAAAAAAATTAACTTCTTTGTTCAATAAATGATCCACTTTGTTGAAACATTGTTGCTCTTGCATCTTATCATCATCATCATTTTTTTTTTTTTTTTTTTTTTCAAATGCAATTAATTTTACAGCCATGCTTATTTTGACTTTTTTTTGCCCTGAAATGCAACTTGCTCCAAGTTAAGATACCAAAGATGGCTTATCATTTTATATATCTTTGTTTGCAGCCTATTTATCAAATTTTCAGTATTTCGATAATTTTAAGTCTTGATTGGGGCTAAAGTCTGAGTGGGAGTCTTGAACCATGCCTTTACATAAGTATTTATTATAAATAAACAAATGTTTGTAATACCTCTTTTTTCTAAATCTGTTAATGAAATCTGATGTCTCAAAAGAAGTATTTTGAGACAATAAATTGTCTTGGATATCCACCTGGCATAATAAACAGCGCCAGGTACTCTGAAAGAAATGTCTATTTGGGAAGACTCTTATAAAAATGAAACAATGTTGGGTTAAGTCTTTTTTAGTTATCCCTAAGCTGTTAATTTCTTAAATGTTCTGCAAGAAAATTTGAAATTTCATCCAAATTTTGCACTCTTCATGTAATAGTTTCATCTTCAATAGCAGTTTTGTACTTTGTCTTGTCCAACTTAGACCACCCAATCTGAAATTTTTAAAAAATATTTGGATGAAGATCAGAGCATCGCTCACTTTGCAATCAAAACAGATGCTAGAAAAAAAAAAATTGACAAAAATGTGTCAAAACTCAAGATATTTAATCTTAGCTCACTTAAAATAAAAAAACTTCATATTCAATTTTTATAGTATACCAAATCGGAATGGCATACGCCGAAATTTTTTTGCATTTGAAAGATTTTGTTTGGTGGGAACATATTGACCCTGTATCAATGCTTCATGCATAGAAAATCATTTTATTTGTGCAAAAAGTTAAATTGGAAAACTATTTTAAGCAAGGAATCTTAATTTTCTCTTCTAAGTCCAATAACTATTAATTCAATATGATGTCACTATCACTTGAGATACCTAATTTTGATACACAAACGGTAAGCTTTATTTTTTACACTTGGGTTAAAATGGAGCTGAAATTAGCAAAAAAAAAAAAAAAAAAAAAAAAAAAAAATTAGGGAAAAGATGGATTTAAAGTAGTGCAGATTTTTTTTTCTTTCTAATTATGAACATTTTCAAGCCAATTGCATCAATGGAGCAAATTTTATTACGATTTTAGACGATAACTTTTTTATTTGTTTGTTTTAATGACAGTAGAAGTTTTGTTTTGGATTGGTTGAACTGGAAGTTTGACAGAGTCACTGAATCAGTGTGACTATATAAAAGGAACTACAGATAGACAAAAGATGTAGTTTTATATAAGTCACGGTAAACTTTATTATCTATAACTTTTATTTTTACACAATATACCAAAATCAATTTAAATACACAACTATAAAATTATTTCAACTCTAATATTTTAAAGAAATCAATAAGTTAGTCCATAAATAAAATATTTCATGAAATAAATGGATTTTAAATCATTTATCATTACTAAAGTATACACCCCAGAAATAATGAGCTAATATCTAGCTCATAATCTTTAAGGTAATTGAACCTATTGAATAACTTATTTCTTCAAGACTAGCATCATTTAAAGTACTTTTATGCAGAAAACAAGCAAAAACTGTTTAGTAGTTCCTTAAACATGTAAATGCCTGTCTGTACTTATACAAAGTAAGCAAAAATTATCAGAAATTCCTTCAAATTAAAATATTAAATTTAAATATCAAACTGTATACCTAAAGTCAGTAATATGAAAAGCAGCTAAAAGTAAGATATGGCTAACTTCCTTCTCTTCTAAATAGAACTTACTTTATTAATACTTACAATTTTAGAACTTTGAATTTTATTACAAAATTGTAAGTAATAATAAAGGCTTGTAATCATTCAAAGCATTCATAAAACTAGTATACATTAAAATGTCACAAGAAAACAAATAAGCTTAATCATTACCTTACAAGGTAATAATCATAATGCTTTCATAATCATAAATCTTTATAGAAATAACATATCCTTAATGCAATCAACTTTCTTAATTGCACAAAAGCGCAATTCACAAAATGCTTATTTATCATGATTGAAAAGAATTTAGTAAACAATTTAATAAATTATTATCATTACAGGAGCCTCCATTTTCTAGCTGTGTAATTAACAAGAAAACGGATTTTTTTTAAAAAACTTAATCTTATAAATCCAGTGAATGATTTGAATGAGAAAAACTTTTGTGTGATATTTTCTATTCTTTTGAGATTGTTCTTTACAATGAGGAACAATGTGTAAAATCCATTTAAATAATAAAATGGCACTTGTTTCAATCAATAATTATTTACTAAAAACAGTTAGCCTGCAATTTTTCATATTTTGTTATTAAATTACATAAGCTAACAAAAATTATAAACAGCTATTATAATTTTTATCACTGCCCAGCTCTTTCAAAACATTATTCATTGTATCATATTTCTTGAGGTTTGAACTGTTAATATACCCAGAAAGCATCAGTTGAATACTGTACCAAATGTTCAATTAAAAATACCATAAAATTTACTAGCAGACAAACAGTTTTGAGTAATGCTGTTTTCTAATTGAACATCCAGGCACTACAAATACACAGGAATTAACACAGACCAAATTTGCAGTAAATTACATGAATAAAACAATGGTTATTTGAACACAGTTAAATGCTCCTGTAATACAAAATTAAATAGGTACTTATATTAATCTTAAGAAAATGGAGTTTGGGGAGCAGATTCCATATTATAATATACCAAAAATGCAAAAAACACAACTGCAGCTACAGCAATAATCATAAGAGTAGATGAGATCAATGGTTTCCCTTCTTCTTCAGGTGGTGGATTAACTTGAGTAACAATGTCATCAGGACTCCAAGGTTTGTGAGGTGATAATATGGGGGGATCAGTTGACCATCTACAGTAACAGAAGAATGCAATTTTACAATTATAAATACAAATGTTGTGAGTAAACAACAGAACAGCTTGTATATTTGAAAACAAACACAACTTTTCATTCTCTGGTAATTTACACATACATATAATAGATAATAATTTTCCATTGTGGTTGCCATTAAAACAGTTCTCTATACATTCTTATTAGGGATGTAACGGATATCCGGCTGATTTTTCAATATCCGAAATACTGTCGGATATCTGGCTTCTCTGACAGTTATCCGGCTATATACTACTAAAGTTCTATCTATAACTAGCAGCATGGCCCGGCGTTGCCTGTGCAATGGAAGGGAAATGCCCATTTACCTTATATATAGATTTTAAAGGGTAGGAATGTGAATCCTCACGCTTCAATGATAAAAAAAAAGGACATGGGACTTCCCGCTGCAACGAAAAAAAAATGAAGTAGGCACCTGATAGCGTACAGAGGTTACTGAGAATTAGTCGTGGCTAGGCTTGAATATGAATCCTACCGCTACAATGATAAAAAAAGGACATGGGACTTTCCGCTGCAACAACAACAACAAAAAAGAACACGGCACCTGATAGCTTACAGAGGTTACCGTGAATTGGACGTGGCTAGGCTTCTCCCCTTTTACCTGTCTGTGTTCTAACAGTCTTTTATCGCTAATACTTAAGCAACTACTAAAAACAAATAGAATCTAGTCGTTGGTATGAGATTGTAAGGGGAAAGAATGTGAATCCTCCCGCTGCAATGATTAAAAAAAAAAAAAAAAAAAAAAAAAAAAAATGAACAGTGGACTTGCTAGCGTACAGAGGTTCCCGAGAATTGGACGTAGCTAGGTTTCTCTCCTTCTGCCTGTTGTGTTCCAATAGTCATTTATCACTAATACTTGTGCACCTCATAAACTAATTATTTTTTAATTCAAATCCAGTAAGAATCAATGGAAGCAAATCATTGGGCATATATACAGTAGATAAGAACTTAAATAATGATAGATGAATTAAAAATCCAGGTTTTTATAATTATTTTATTAAAAATCTAGGTTTGTTTAGATGTAATGTTTGCAGTGGGTTTAATTTATTTATAAATATTTTATGAGGCTCTAATTATTTAGTAACTATCTTCTCGAGGAATTGATAATCCGTGTAAAATACTATCTTCAAATTTTTCAGGAGTCATACTTCCTAATGCAACGATTTCAAATAAATCCCCCATGCAATAAGTGCAAGAACGACCTTGAGAACGTACACCATATGAAAAAAAAAAAAAAAAAAAAAAACACCGTCAGTTGTCTCGGAAACGCTCTTCATCCCCCCACTTACACACCACACCTCACACAGGACACAGGACGAAAGGGGAGAAATTTGCTGTTTCTTCAATCACGGAAGGGAATTTTAACCTGCGCTGTTTTCAGAAAAAAAAAATCATATAAAAAAATCTAATTAACATTTCTGCACGGTTCAAAATTTAAAAGAGGGGGAAATAAATGTTTAATGAGCTGTAAAAAGATGGAAAACTTTTGCCCGTTAGGTTTTTCGATGCGACAGTTTTAAAATAGCATATTTTTAAAAGCAGTACATTTTCTTCGAAACAGGATTTCCTTTAAAAAATTCCCAAAAATCGGCAAATGTAAGTACGATTTTGTAACAAATTGTATTTGAAAAAGAAAACTCTGTAGTTTCCGATGATATAAAAAATATAGTATTCGGACAGAAATTTAGCTCGCGATAACGTAAAATGCGAGAAAAAGGGCCAAAAACCTTACAAAACATAAAATAACTCAAAAACTATTAATCCGATTAATTTCATTTTTACGGCATTAGCTTTCTCTTGTCCTATTTAGTCAGCGTGGCAAATTTGGTCCAGATCCGTCGAAATGTCTGGACGTGTATAGCGAACAAACAAACAAACAAACAAACTCTTCTCTTTTATATATATAGATATGCATGGGACAGGATGAAAAATTATGCTTGAACATTCTTCATAAAGTGATACATAAGGCGGATATATTTTTTGATTGATGTCTTATCGTGCAATCAAATTGATTTGCAATATCAGGTCTCTATCCAAGATTGAATTAGTGGGTGGGGCTGAAAATAACCTGGGTAGGCACTATTTCCACAAATGAAGCCACTTGTTTTAAAATACCTATCAGCTCCACCAAGCTCGGTAAATTTTGAACGTTTATTTAGTTCAGCAAAAAGAATTTATACAGATAATAGAAACTGTTTGGCTCCACATAATGCTGAAAGACTTGTTTATCATGTAAAACATGAAACATAATAAATACTCTGTTCAAGAGTAGAAATAAGAATGCTTAAAAACCTCCATGCAATTTTTGGGGGAAAACAGTTTTTTCTCAAAGTTTTTTTTTTTTTTTTTTTGTGTGTGTGTGCGTCTTATTGTGTTACATTCTGATTTTTTTAAAATATATAATATATATATATATATACATATATTCTTTTCATGCTCAGTGTCTCTCATGTAAACATTAAATTGGAAAGTATATACTATAATTAATTTATTTTCACCATGCAACAAAGTATTACTTAATCTGCATTTTAATGCTACTTTCCTCACTAAAAATGAAAAAAAAAATAGACTCAAAATTATATCCATAATATTTAGGGGCAATGATAAAGTTGAAAATATAATGTAATATACAAGATAGTAATAATTGAACTTCCCCTGAATAGGGTTTTACCACTAAAACGGATGAACAGATAGTAATCAAATTTGTTTTATAGACTATACATGAAAAGTGCTTGTTGTGCTTCAAGTTGCAGTTAAACATGAAAAACAGCAAATTTAACACTGGAAATGGATCATTCAAAATAAACACACAATTTCAACATTTATTCAGTAGTTTTTGAGCACATTTATAACTAGTTAGGCTCATATTTAGAGCTGATTTCATGCTGCAAAGTGCTGCTTAGCAGACATTTTCTGAATTTAAAAAAAAAAAAAAAAAAAAAAAAAAACAACTTAAACGCATCTCATGTAGTGTCCATGTGTAAATTTGGAGGTGATCTTATCCTTTTCAGCTGTAGATTGCTGTTTATAGGGAAAGTTTAATGACAAGAACTGTGTAGTATCATTTGAAAAATATGTGCATTCATTATATGGAGTTTCTCTCATTTTAATACCAAAAATGATGTAATAATGTAATTTTACACTTTCTCCAATATTTTTTATTTGCTCCAGAAATCGGATAATGAACAAAAAAACTCCGATCGTTCTGTCTTCAAAATTTATTTATAGCAGCAGGGAGATTTTTTTTTTTTTTTTTTTAAATTTGCCCTCCCCCTTTTTGTGCCATATAAGTTTTAGTACTGTGAAAAAATGCTCATATATTTTAGAAGCTAAACAATTAGACAGATCTATTTTTATTTTTTAACTTGCAGGTTTTTTTTTCATTAAAGAAATTTAATGCATAACCTGAAAAATCTTGTTTTATAAATATTTAAAAGGGATTTACTTTTTATTTATCAATCTCTAAAAGTAATTTAACTTAAATGAAACTAAAAATCACTTAATGTAAATTAATATTAAATGAATAAAACAAAAAAAAGCATTAAATCCATCTTTGGAAAAAAATAACTCATCTATAAAAAATATCTTATCAAAATAGATATCTTATTCTTAAATTAAAAAAAAAAGTAATAGATATCTCATTTTTAAATAAATAAAAAAGCATGCATTTCTTTGTGAAACTAATCTAGAATTACAGGTATTTTAATAATTTTGTCATGGTTAAATTTATTTCCTTCTGCCAGCACTGTATACATAAAAACAATATTTTAACTGTTTATATTTTAAGTAACATTTTTTATGCACATACATGTAAAGATATTTAGTTTTTGTAAATTATAAGTCAATTATTAAAAAATACTTAAATGATGTGTTAAACATGTTTACAATTTATTGTTCTGATGTCATAATATTAAAAAAAAAAAAAGAAAAGAAAAGAAAAACATACTGAATATCTAAATACACATTTAGTGCTGGATATCCGTATCTGGTATCCGGCAAATTCATTATCCGTTACATCCCTAATTCTTATACATAAAATACAGCAGATTGGGATATTTAGAACCACAAAATATTTCAAGTTGCCATGGTGGCAAATATCAACAGGACTAGATAATATATATTAAACTACTGCTTATTGATCTTATAAAGCTATGTTAAGATTCTCACATCTATTTTTAATTAAGAAAATAGTTTTGAGACTACTTTTTCAAGCTTTTTATTTTGTTTGTCTGTTACTGTGCTGTTTTAGTTCAAAAATACTATTTGAATTTTATACTTCTTCACATTAGAGGTGTTCCAGATTTCCTTGTCCATGGATATTCGAAGAAATAAAAACATCTGTATCCATCTGAGCAAATGACATTATCTCAATCTGTCAGAGAGGAAAATATTATGCATATTCTGTTTTTTTGATGGATTTTTCACAGATTTTTTTATGGATTTTCAGGATAGGTCAAGGAAAAAAAAAAATTTCTAGTACTAATAATTTTTTTAAATCTAAACATCAATTTTATTGTTTAGAACTTAATAATGATTGTTTATTATTTTTAGAGCATCTTCTCATTTAGCCCAAAAATCTCTTGATTAAATTAGTAATTTAGACCTACTACAGTGTTGGTTTACATGGCCGGTGATGTTAAAAAAAAAATAAATAAATAAAAAAAAAATATCAGAACAGTCAGAAAAATAAAAGAAAATTTTATTTAACACTAGAAGCACCGCACTTTCTTCCTACCTAGAAGCGCCAGCAGCAGTCAAATTGACTGCTCAAAGAATTTGGTACATTTATTTAAATGCAAAAAGTTTATGCTATTTTTAAAAGCTTTTTTAAAGAATAAAATGTTAATTTTTGTTAAAATACATGTTACAAAAATATTTTTACTTACTTTTTAATAAAACTCATTTTAATGCTATTTGCAATTTTTACATATTAGAATTTTTTCAATGCTGGAAGTGCATTTACCACATATAAAATGTGAACGTTTCTGGCACATATCACTTGTTTTGCTATTCTTACAAAATCCAATGGCACTGACATCTCTTTTTTGAGAATTTGTTAGTAGTGTTCGAAATTTCTCAGGGTAGTTTTGTACTTATCTTTTTCTTCAAATGACTCGCTCTCAATTCTTCTGCCAATTTAAAAAGAAAGTTATGTCTTGTTATAGACTTACCACTCATTTCTCGGTAGATAATGAAGGCATTAGTTCCTGCCAAATCCAGCATATTATAAAAAATATGCACGGGCCATCTACGGGAAGCAGCCCGCACAGAATATTTACGTGTCATTTGGTCAATAATGTCGACTCCACATTTGGTTTTGTTGTAGAATTCTACTGTTTCGGGAAGTTTTTTCACAGTTTGTGACTCTACATTTACATCTGTATGCAAGGTACTTAGAAGCAGGACATTTTTATTCTTTTTACCCTGATAGATTGTCCGTGTAGTACCTCCATTTTTCAGTAAAACTGTTTCGTGTAGCTGAGTTTTTGATTTCCTGATCTCATGCGGAATTTCTTTTCGATGTCTTCTTACTGTCCACACAAAACTTGTATTCTTCATTTTAAGTTTGTTAGCTAATGAAAGTGAGGAAAAATAGTTGTCCGCTGTCACATTTCTACCTGTATTCAGATCAGGGCTCAGAAGGCGCATTACTATATTTTCAGGAAGGCTTTCATTTTCATTTCTTGCGTTATCCTTTCCAAGGTGTGGAAAAGCAATGCACATAAACTTTGAGTCAGCAGCAACTAGCATCTAAAATTTTATACCAAATTTATCTGATTTATTCGGCATACATTGAATAAACTTGCACCTAACTTTGGATGTAAATAGTTGTTCATCCACCACCAGGTTTTCTCCTGGCCTATAAGAAAGAGCACAGTTTTCTATAAATTTGTTCCAGATGTCTGAAAACATCCTGTTTCACTTCAAATCAAATGTTAGATTTTTCATGATATCTCGAAAACGATTACGGGACATTGTTTCTTTAAAAAAAGGAGGACCCCAAGTATTGTTCCACAGAAAATTGTAATCCATGTTATAGCAACCACATACTCCTCTAGCATAAATAATAGCAATGAAAGCATCAAGCTCTTCTAAAGTCATTGGCCAGTTCTCTTCATTGTTCAAAGCTGCCTCTGCTTCTGTACATTTTTACATTCCGAGCATTACCATGTAAGGAAAGTATCGTAATCATGAAAAAATTCGACTTCGAGATTTTGGTGTATTTACATGTTTTGAGGTCTTCTGAATTCATTTATGCTATTTTTACGTGATGTACGTATGTATGTGTGTGTATATGTGTGAACATGATAGCTCCCAAACGGGGCATTCGATTGAGTTCAAATAGGGTATATATGTTATAAACCACCATCGTAAGATCGGTATTGATTTTGATGTCTATAGGACTTATAGTTTTTATACAGGGCTACGACAAAGATTTCTTTTACATTATGACATATGGGGAGAAATTCCTGAAAGTGCGAAAAGGGTAACTTGGTAGGCAGGTGAAATTCAGTGAAAGGAAATAGATAAAATGTTTTTGTTCTCAAGAAAGTGGTGAACAAAAAACAGGAGCGGGAGGGGGGAGGGGCTGGGGAAGGGGGTGGAAAATGACAAGTATTTCATGGATTAGAGAAATAAGGGAATGAAAGGAATGTGTAGGGGAAATGTTTCTTCATGATAAGATTGTTTCTGCGTGATAGAGTACGGTGAATAAACTCAATTTCACTAGCAGTCAATTTGACTGCTTGTGGCGCTTCTAGGTATACATAAAAATATTTCCATTAATTTTATTTTCATTCAATGCATACTTGGTGGCAATAATTATCAAGTTTTTTTAGGAGAATTCAAAAAATTGTGACTTCCTAAAGTAAAGGGTCTTTAAGGAATCCAAGCTAAAATGGCGAAAACAGTCAAAATGACTGCTCTGGCGCTTCTAGTGTTAAACAAGCCAACAAAACTTAACATTTTAAGCAACAAACAATTGCAACATTTCCTGACTTTATGATGATACAAAAACGCACAGACACAAAACTAAATTGAACAGAGCTTTAATAAATATGCAAAAATGGTCACATAATGAAAACAGATAGAAAAACACATTCATTAAGCACAAAAAAGGGAAAGTTTAAATCTGACCATCTAATTCAATTGTTCCCAACTCAACTTAATCCAGGGACCACTTTTCAACTTCCAATTTATTCATGGACCACTTAAAAGAATTCTTTCCCAGGGAGGGGGGGGGGATGATGAAATTTTAGAAAGTACAAAACTTTTTTTTCACAAAATGTAATATAAGATGAAAAATTCAAAAAAGTGCAGAAAATTCCCACTGACTGAATGATGCTGATAACAGTTAAACTATTCTGTTTACATACACTTGTAGCCGAAGACAAAAAAGATTGGCTGAGATACAATATTTTATCGAATTGTATTTACAGTATGGAACCTCTTATCCGGAAACCAGTTATCCAGAATCATTTTTCAATCGATTAAATTCCTATTTTTTCCAAAAGAAAAGCAAAAAATGAGTTTTTTTAATGTTACTTCCTCTCTAAATGATTTTTTTTTTTTTTTCAATGCAGCAGGCGAGCTTGAACACAATTCTATCGCCAGGTGGATACAGAGCACAAATTACACAGGAAAAGCACACAAAGAAAGCACACAAACAGACAAAATATCTAGACAGTGAAGGCAGAACATATATAGAAAATCAAGGCAGCAAACGAAGTAAAAGTTCTCTTGCTTCCCAGTAACGGGAGTAAATACTCTCTTCCTTTAATGCGGGACAGAGGAGGAGGCGATCCGCAGTCATCACCCGATTGCTGCTGCAAAGGGGGCAGGCAAGGCTACTCACAATCTTGAGCCGGTGCAGATGGGCACAGAGACAGTCGTGCCTTGTTGTCAGTCGGAAGGCAGCGACAGCTCTGTATCTAGGGTAAGTTGGGATGTTACGGATGGCCATATTCCAGGATTTCTCCTTTGTTCTTTCCTCCAGTTTAGATAAGTAGAAGTTTTTTAGGGCCAGTCTCTAAATGATTATTATTTATCTTAATCATATTAAGAGTCTTTTATATTATTTTATAGTATATTAACAATAAATGTTTAGTTCTAATCAAAAATAGACAATAACATTTATGCTTCCAATCAAATCAGTAGATGTCATTTTAATCCCCAACCAGTTATCCAGAAAATTCAGTTATCCAGAATACACCTGGCCCCAACCATTCCGGATAACAGGTTCTATACTGTAATACTGTGCTTGCCCATATTTTTTGAGGATTATGAAGCAAATTTTTAATCCTTTTCTAAAAAAGAACGGAGTATAAGGAAATAATGTGTTCTCGAAAAATTTTGACGAAAAAAACGATTTTGACTACCTCTAAATTTACTTTAAAGAATTTTTTCGATGCATCTCATCATAAGCTCACATGCATGATTATATAAATGCGTCTGAAACTCATTTTAACCAGCAGCAAGTCTATTTTGGACAGTTTTTCCCATGCCGTCTGTACGTATGTATGTAACTCGCATATCTCAAAAAATATTGGTCGTGTAATATTGAAATTTTATATTTCAGATTGTTCTATGATCTAGTTGTGCACCCCCCCTTTTGGTCTCTATCGAATGGATAGTTTATGTACAGGACCGCCCAAAATATTCGAAATACATTACGCTCTATTCGAATCGCGATCAAAATACATTACGCCGAAATTCATTAAATCATATCTTCGGGGGATTGGGCTATTTCAAACGACTCAGATGTGATATACGCTGTTAAGAGTTACAAAATGAATTTCTCCATTAAAAACAAATATCTTTATCATGTATAGTTCTGCTACAGGAAAACTCAGAAGATTTTAAATACATTATGGTCAATGTAACCTCTGAGAGCAGCGTACATATTAAGTTTAAGGCTTTAAATATTGCAATAATGGCAATTTTAGGAGCATTAATCCATTTCAAGCACAATACCGTCCTACCAAATAAGTTAGGTAATGATCCGACTACAGTTTTGTGCCTCCCTCATGAACTACACCAAAAGTTGCCAAGCTTGGTGACTTTTGGTGTACATGTGTACATATTTAACTCTCAAATCTCAAAAACTATTAGTCGTAGAATGTTGAAATTTCATATATAAGATGGTTATAACATTTAGTTGTGCATCTAGATTTTCGGTTCCAATCTACTGGAGAGTTTATTTACAGGACCACCGAAAAGAATTTCAATACTTTAATGTCTATGGACTTAAAGTATTGGCGGACTTTTGGTCCATGCCCAAAATATCGCCATTTATCATCGTTCTTACAGAGTTTTGGCAATATATTGCCAAATTTGGCGATAATCTGTCATTGTTTGGTCCATGCTTAAAATCTCCCCCTATGTCATCGACCTTGGAGAACTTCGCCAAATTTGGTGCCAGTTATTTCGTATTTTGTATAGCTCTAAAAATTTAAACCATAGAATTTTGAACTTTTTCATTTAGAACTATTGTAATATCTAACTGTTTTCAATATATATATATTTTTTTACTGCAATCGACTGGGAATTTATTTACAGGGCGAGCCAAATGACTTTAAATACATTAAGGTGTATGGGTGCATTCAATTCATTGAAAGTCTGTGGTCAATGGCTACTTTGGCTATCCCCAAAATCTCGCAAACTATCTCAAGCTTGTCGGCTTTTGGTGAAATATCGCAAAATAAAGTGTCAGAAGGAAATCTTTCAAATTGAACTCAGCTTGGCGAAATCAAAATATTTGGCTAGAAATCGCTGAACCTTACTATTACTGATATTTTATCCCTTTGAAACAAATAAGTTTAGATGAAGTGCGTTGAAAATATTTTTGATTTAACAGACGTGCAAGGAAGTCATGTGTTGTCCACATCAGATTTTTTACTTCATGAAATTGTAAACACACTCACTCGCTTCGCGACCCACTTAAAACATTTCCAGACAGACCACCAGTTGAGAACCACTGATCTAACTGCATAACAACAACAACAACAAAAAAGTTTGCATTGCATACCCAAGGTAATTACAAGCTGGGATCTAATTTTAAAGACAATTCAAATGGGAATAATCAAAAGATTAAATAAAATAAATGGTTATAGAAGCAAAAAATTAAATATTAATTGTGGAAATCATTATGACATCTTAACACCATGTACATAAAAGAAAGAAAAAGAGATGTGATTATGGAACTTTTGCACCACAAGACCAGAGCTGGCAGCAATTGGTTGCAAAAAGGAATCCAGAAGTTGTATCATTTACCTCTGAACTCCACCAGTTCTTGGCCTCCGAATGAATAGGAAAATCCCAGAAACATCCCAGTGAAGGATGCATGCCAACCAGGGCTGGAAAAATCTATTGCATGACATGCTTGGGGCATGTATTTTATTTATTTGTTTATTTTGTTACATGCCCAATCGGGCATGTAAAAAAATCAAAACGATATTCATAAATTACTTTTCAGACAATCTTCAGGAAAAGGTTTCTGACAGTTGGTTAACACATTTATTCTTTTATGTTTCCCAAACTTTTCTTTTATATTTCAATATACAGCATTTAAAAGTAAATATTAATCTATTAAAGTATAATTGTTTTTCTTAAAGCTTAAACTGCAACTTAAAAGTCAAAAGTAAACCTTCCTTAAAATGTAAACAAACTCAAGCAACATCTGAAAGTTCCGTTTCAAGTTAAAGTTACAGTTCAATTAAAGTCACAGTCTTTTTTTGCTTAAGGCATTTTTTCTCCGGAAGGGGAAGTCGATCATTCCGATGGCAACACCTGGTGGCACAAAATTTTCATGACTGAATAAGGAGGGTCCAAACTAGGGATGTAATGGATATACGGCAAGTATCTGGTATCTGGCCGATCTTTCAATATCCAGAATACTACTGGATATCGGAATCATAACTACTGGATATCTGGCTATATACTACTAAAGTTCTATCTATAATATGCATGGGACAAGGTAGAAAATTATATTTGAACATGCTTGATAAAGTGATACATAAAAGAGAGGGATATTTTTTAAACTAAAACTTCCCCTATAAACAGGGTTCTACCACTAAAATGAGTGAACAGACAGTAACCAAACTTGTTTCATAGACTATACATGAAAAGTGCTTGGGGAATTTTGATTAAAAAGCTTGAGTTAAAAATGTTCAAGTTGCTATTAAACATGAAAAAACAGCAAATTTAACACTGGAAATGGGTCATTCAAAATAAAAACACATTTTCAAAATTTCTTCAGTAGTTTTTGAGCATATTTATAACTAGTTAGGCTCATATTTAGAGCTGATTTCATGCTGCAAAGTGCTGCTTAATGGACATTTTCTGAACTTTTTTTTTTTAAAGGTAGAAAATCTGAAACACTTTCAGATTTTAAATACACTTTAAAGTGCTGTACATTAAAAGCGTATCATAATTTATGCGCTGTCCCTATTTTTCTTCCTTATTCCATTAAGTTGGAAAGTGTATCATTATTCCTCAGCGTGCTGTATTTTTCTTCCTTGCTTCATAAAACGCATCTTTGGAATCGAAATCTATCTTAAAATTGCCTACTAAAACTATTTTACAATCTTCGCCAAATATATTACAACGATACTTCCCCATCTTAAATATTGTTTCGAATGTGCATCATGATCCACGAGTATGCTATTTTGTCTTTCTCTGGTTGATTCCTACTTTAACGCCCCGACTCTCGCCAAGGTGACGATAATTAACATATGCAGATACCATGACTATTTTTTTGTATTTATGTGGCAACCGTAATATACAACCAGAATGGTGATTTGGAACAACATGTAAGTACAGCATTCCTTACATTTTTATTTATTTTGGGTTGCCAATTAATTTAGTTTTAATAATTAAGTGTCTTCAAATTCCTTAACTGATGCGTGCTAATTTGTTCAATTCAGTTTTCATCTAGTTCTTGAGGAGCACTGAAACTTGTGCATAACACCTAAAGACCCACGACTGCAAAGCTTGCCAAAGTGGGACAATTTTTTAGGTTGGCGAGAATGGAAGCATTAAAATAGGAATCAACTCTTTCTTGTACTATAAAACACATCTTTGGAATCGTAATCTATATTAAAATTGCCAACTAAAACTGCTTTACAATCTTCGCCAAGCTTATTCCAACTATACTTCACCATATTAAATACTGTTCGGAATAGGCATCATAATCCATGAGTGTGCAGTGTTCGCCTTTCTTGTTAAATAAAATGCATCTTTGGAACCAAAATCTGTCTTAAAATCACCAACTAAACCTACTTTGCAACCTTTGCTAAGTATAATCCAATTATCCTCTACCACTTTAAATACTTTTGGAAAAGTGTATCATAATCTATGCATGTACCACGTTTTCCTTCCTTGTTCCATAAAACACTTCTTCGGAAATGAAATTTATATTAAAATTGCCTACTAAAATAATCTTACAATCTTTGCCAGGCATTTTCTAACTGTACTCATATATATATTGTAAATTGTTGCTTTTTGACACCAAACTTAGCAATTAATTATCAAAAATTGCAAACCTAGTACGACTTTCAATATTTTATTGCCCTGTTATCTAGAAAACACATTTGAAAATATCTTCACTGTGACAGTTAATATCTATAAAAACCTGTCTACAAGATCATGTAGACTAAATTGTGTGATTGAGCAAAATAGCACCCTAGTGCTTAAAAAAAAAAAAAAAAAAAAAAAAAAACCTAAGCACATCTTAAGTAGTGTCCAAAACTACAAATTTGGAGGCCATCTTTTCATCCTTTTCAGCTGTAGACTGCTGTTTATAGGGGAAGTTTAATTATAAGCACTTGTAGAGAGTATCATTTGAAAAATAAGTGCCAGTATATGCAGTTTCTCTCATGGCAATCCTAGAAATAATGTAATTTTACACTCTCTCCCCCATGGAGTTTCTGCGATATTTTTAATTTAATTTTCAATCTTCATCCTTTTTCTAAATGACAATCCTTTACTGAGCATTCCTTTATTGAAGTCTCCAATATCTAATGATTAAAAATTAACTTTTATTTTGCATATTTTTTAATTGAATCTAGTTATTTAAATTTATTTATGACTTTCTGCAAGTTTTAAATTGATTTTTGAAGTTAAGTCTACTTAAAATATGTACATTTAAAATGTACTTGTGAAATATTTATTAATGAAAATTATAACACGGTTGCTTGTGCAGACAGCCATGTTGCAATATGGTACTTTACTAGTTTAAAATAGTTATTTTAGTTAGTACTACAGTATTGTGTACAGGGATGTAAAGTATCCGGGTATTTATTTTCAAGGGTATATACCCAAAATGGGTATTTACCTGGGTATTTATTTTTGAATTAACACTATTGTTTAAAAAAAGCTTGTATTGGTGGGTAAAGATATTCACACACACATACACACACATTTATATATTAAGTATAAAGTAAAAAAAGAAAATCAAAAACGAGAAACTTAGGAACCCTTTACAACTTTATAATTTCATAAAACTTCAAAAAATATAATTATGAAAAGAAGCTATATGATACATGTTGAATAAAATACTTGATTAAATATCCTAACTAATATTATAAATGCGAAAGTGAGTTTGTTTGTTTATCACGCTTTCACGCCTAAACCGCTGAATTGATTAGGATGAATTTAGGTTTAGATATAGATGGGACCCTGGAGAAGGTTATAGGCTACATAGAATTTTAGATTTTTAATTACTTTTTTAATTATTAATTAAACGTTTTTTACGTTGCCATGCTTGGCGAGTTTCGCCCGTATCAATCAAATGATTCATGTTATGAGCTAACAAGAATGCTATTGCTTCAATAAAGAAGCGCATGCGTCAGTGGCGGCTCGTGGGATACAGCAAGTACAGCCGGGCTGCACTTGAAATTATCAGCACATACTTTAAAATAATTTATTCTACTAATTTTCCTAAATTCAGATTAGAATTGTGGAATTCCTACGGTAAATTAAAAAAATCTCAGAAAAAAACCAAACACAAAAAAACGTACTGTGGCCGGATCACTCATTCAGAAAAAAAGCACTTTAATCTTCCCACAATTCAATTGGGAAAATCTTTGGTTCAGCCCAGAGCGCTGAAAAGAAAATTGGCAGCACTGTTCCCATGACAACGTCTACGTAAGCAGCTTCTCCGGCATAGGGAGTATGCAGCTGATACAGCCGATGAAAGATTTTTTAATGGCGGCTGAACTTGAGAACTCAACTAACTGATTGGCTTGGACGAGAAGGAGGGAGGAGGGTAAGGAGTATATATGTTTGGAAAACTCTCGACTTTATATTGCTGAATTTATCAAGAAGGTAAGCCTGAATAGACACTTATGAAAGGACAATTACCCATCAAAGTAGTATTGTTTTTAAGTAAGCAAGAACTGGCATTTAGAGGACATGGCAAGCGAGAAAATTCTTTAAACATGGGAAATTTTAAAGAGCTTTTAAAATTATTGATATCTGAATTAAAACAATGCCTTTTTATGGGGACATCACTGACAGATTCGCATGTTTAAAAGAAAGGAGGATTGATTTGACTTGATTAAATAAAAAATAAGTATGTTTTCTTTTTTTTTCTTTTCTTCTCAAGTTATCGTTACAAAAGAAAATTCTAAGGAAACTTCGAATCAGACACGGATTTGCAATTTTGAGGATAAGAGCGGCTGGTTGAAATTTATGTCCATTTTATGGAAGTAAAATAGGAACTCTTACATTTTTTATAG
Source organism: Cheiracanthium punctorium (assembly GCA_038373885.1). Classification (NCBI taxonomy): domain Eukaryota; kingdom Metazoa; phylum Arthropoda; class Arachnida; order Araneae; family Cheiracanthiidae; genus Cheiracanthium; species Cheiracanthium punctorium. Next base: position 163,085 of record JAWZYV010009886.1, on the reverse strand, counting down.
AATTTCTTTTTTTTTTCCCCCCCTCAGTGAGGGCTTAATCCGCCAGCTTTCGAATTCAGTAACAAAAGATTTTCCAATCCTGTCCGGAGGAAGGGGGGGGGGGGGGTGGCTCACACGCTTCTAGCTGCACTAACAGTTTTGACCACGGGCCGCCACTGTAAAATTTATCTGCTTCTGCCAGTAGTGCAAACTTAAAAATAATCAGGGTTGGGTTTTTGACAAGACAAGTGTCAAAAACTGGTTTAAACCGTCAAAAACTAATCTATTAAAGAAAGAGAACAAAATGTCAAAGTAAGTATGCAGTCATGGGCGCCCATAGGGGGGGCAAGGTAGGGCACTTGCCCCCCCCCCCCCCTAGAGATTTAGGTTACTGTCTCCTGATGTAAACAAATTGCAAAAACAGTACTAAATTTGTTAAAAGTTTGAAATTTGCCCCCCTCTAGAAAAATTCCTATGGGCGCCCATGTACGCAGTATATTTTCATTTTGTATGAAACTAAATACATAATAAAAATTAATTATATTAAAAATATCAATTATGCTAATACACAAGTTGAGCTCATTAATAATAAATAGTTAATATGACTGCCCATAGAGTGTAATGTATTGAAATTTTTTTTCTCCTGTAAAAGAACTATAAATGATACATATAAATTATTTTCAATAGGGCACATGGTACTGTATATAGTTAGATAAATAATGGTCTGCAGTTTTTTAAGCTTTTCGAATTAAGGTACAGCTAAACATTTCCTAAAAGCAAATATTAAGTTTATTTTTTATTTAATCCAAAAACCTAAATTGAAAGGGTTCTAAGCAACAGGCAATAACATAGTAATTTCAGTCATTTAAATAAAATAAAGATCAACACCCCGTTAATTATCAGTATACTAAAGCTTCGCATTTAAAATAGAATTAGTAAAAAATGTCAGTACTTAAATGTAATGCCTAAAAAGCACGCATTTTATTTTTCTAAACATTGATTGATTAATTAATTACAGATACAAAGAACAAAATATTTTACAATAAAATAATACTTATTAGTTTCGTTCATTTTTTCCCACAAAGCATTCTATATAGCATAACTAACTTTTTATTGAAATTGATAGTTTATAATTTTAATATTATATTAGCAAGAATATTGTTTTGACTATATTGGATACATAATTAAATTTATTTCCACTTTCTTTTCCCTTTTCTAGACAATGTTTTATAAAAAGTATGTAAAAGATGACCATATTTCTTAAAAATTAGTACTAACATTTCACACACATTCATAGCTTTTACAATGCATGCAATGTTAAAGACATCAATTAATAATTGTAATACTACAAGTGCAATATTTGAGGTTTTCGACAGTTTTTGACAAATGTTTTTGATGTGACAGTTTAAACCATGGTTAAAACCGCCAAAAACTGTCATACATCAAAAACTTGCCAACCCTGAAAGTAATATTTTAACTTTTTACATTTTAAGTAATATTTTTTATATACATGTAATGTATAAAAAGGTAATTTGGGTTTTACTAGTTTGGGTATTGTTCAAGCGGGTACTTTCACTGTAAGTTTTACTTTCCTGTCATACTTGCCACGCGCGCTCTGGAGCTATGTTTTATTAATTTTGTTATTTGTCAGACATCAGGCCGTCGATTCTGAGTTCTTTAGATGTACACGTGTCCTCACGCCCTCTTAGCCCCGGATGGCGGTCATGTTGGTAAATGTGTGTGGTTCGATCAGAGATAAGAGAGAGGAGGAGTTGTGTCTTCGCAGACCACGTGGGGTGGTAAGCGTAAATACTCCCGCACATTGAAAATCGAGGGACTTCTGCCACTGGAACGGCTTAATGAGTCCACGCTGATTCTTGTACCCGTCTCCCCTCCCCTCTTCTCATTCTAAATTGTAACTTAATTGTAATGTTCAATAAACCATATTACCTGCCTTAACTCTGAAGCCTACTTGAAATATCTGACGTCTCATACATATATGCAAAGAGATTTCGTTTTTGTAAATTGTTAGATTTGACACACAACTATTGTTTGTAAACAAAACAAAACATTTATTTTACAAAACGTACAATGTAACTTACAATTACCGTACTTCGTACATATATTTTTAAAGCACTTCTTTTTAACGCATTTCCTTCCTAATCATGTTTTTTCCCCCCATCACTTATCCGTTGCCATTTCTGAATTGCTTGTAATCACCAAAAATCATGCTCATGTTGCAAATGTTTGATATTAGAAATAGCATTTACATTCAACCATCCTGACATTTCAACTGTCCTCAGTTGAATTATATCAATACATTACTAATTGTATTATGTCATTTTTATCAGTTCTATTGTAAAATTTTGAACATCGACGGCATTTATTATTATTACTTTTTTTTTTTTTTTTTAAGATTTTGTTGGCCTTATAACTAGTCCAAGTTTGTTTGTTTTTTTTCATAATATTTTCAGGTTCCTCTTCATAAGTTTCAACTTCACGTGATCATTAATAGGTACTAATTCTCTAGAAGGCTTATCATTATTAAAGTCTTTCGTAAAAATATCTTCAAGCAGAGATGATCCTTCTGAAAACTGCACAAGAGGAAATGCAGGGAACTATTTGATAGAGGTTTAATGTAGTCTCTTTCAAAAGCATTCTTATCTTGAAGTTCAGACTCACAAATAAGACAATATACACTCCACAATATTTACACTTATTTAACTTGGCTTTTTGCAACTTATCATTAACCGCAAACGATATTTATAATATTTGACTGAGTTGTTGACAGTGATCATTTCACAGTTGGTCCGAGGAATTTTTAAGGGGTTCAAACGTCTATTCACGTAAGTTTTGAAAAACAAATGGGAAAACTGACAGAAACCAAAATCTCATTTTCAAATCAGTCGCCTGGAGCAAGGTACAAGTAGCCCAAAACTTGAAAATAGTATGAAAATGACATTTTTCATTCAAAAGAAGTCGCCCAAGTCGCCTTGTCTTTAAATTAATAACAAAAGTCGCCTTTTTGGTCTCTGCTGGACACCCTGCTAGAACATAGTGCTCCTCGACAACAGATTGTCGGTGATGCTCGAAGCCTTTTTGTTCCACTGACACTGTTCTATCCTTTCTCTCTTCCATGTACAGACTGAGGACTGGCTGAGTGGTCGCTGCTCGGACCACTTTTTACACAAAATAACCAACAGATTAACTAAAAAATTATGAGCCCAAATTGCAAACAAGTACATAGCAAAAGTTAGTAAAATTTACCAATCCTGGACACTCTTGGAACACCTCTGAAAGTTAAGCTAGACAAAAAATATTTTAGAGCTTTCTTAGTTAAGTCACCCACCAATTTTCCCTAGGCATTCCATTCACCTTTCAGACTTTTTTGATTTTTTTTTTTTTTTTTTTTTTTTTCACTGCAAACAAAGTCATGCAAAATTTTTAAAAATTTACTAATATTCGGGACTCTTGGGGCACCTCTGAAAGTTAAGCTAGACAAAAAATATTTTGCAGTTTTTTTAGTTAGGTCACCCACCATCTTTTGCCAGGTATTCCATTCACCTTTCAGAAAAAAAGTATTTTTCCTCCCCCCTATTCCCCCATGTTATCTATTCTAATTTTTTTTTTATTGTTCATCATTAAAATGCATTCGTTCAACACATAAACAAACACTTAATTTACATCTTTCAAAATCATAGGCTTGCATGATTAGCAACACTCACTGATAAATTGTGATTTATTAAAAATTCTGTAAATAAGCACTGAGTAGTTAACTGATGTGTCAAAACCAGGTGAAAAGTAATTTTAAATTTTAGTACCAAATTGCTTTTTTAATACTTTAGACTTTTCTTGATACTTAACAAGTCAGCAGATGTGTATTAGGACTGCTTGATGCCACAAGCCTGGCATACGTACGAGGGTCATTTTTAAAGTAGGAACTGATTGAGCCTTGTGTCCGTGCATCCTGTCAAGTGGCATCAGTTCAAGGTCGGCCACGCTGCCATTACGTTTCAAGTCCCTTCGTTTGTTGCCATGTCAATCAGTAATCCCGCCGACTGTGAAGTTCGCTCAGTTATTTGGTTTTCAAATGAAAAAAAAAAAGGTTCATCCTGCTAAAATTCATTGGCTGCTTGTTGAAGTTTATGGTGAAGGTGTAATGCTCAGCCTCAGGTTGTGGCAAAAACAAAGATGCAACTGGAAATTTTTCATTGGGAAGTACTGGATCATTCAGCATACAGTCCTGACTTTGCACCATCAGATTTTCATCTGTTTCCAAAGTTTACGGAATTTCTTGGTGGAAAACGCTTGGAAAATGATGACAAGTTGAAAGAAACTGTTACTAACTGGTTTAGCGGTCAGGAGGCAGAGCTCTTGATGATGGGATCTAAAAGCTGGTGCCACGACTTGACAAATGTTTAAATGTTAATAGTGACTATGTTAAAAAGTGAAAAAATGTTCATATTTTAGTTTGTAATACAATTTACGTTCATAACTAAATTTTCTCCTGCTACATTACAAAGTGGTTCTTACTTAAAAAATGATCTACATATATAGGTGCTGACAAATGAGCAAAGAAAAGAGTGAATCGGGGAGAGCAGAGGAAAAAATGGAAAGAAAAGCTCTTTCTCTCAAACTCCTCAACCTAGAGGCAAGATAAAGAGAGCTGCGACAGCTCAGAAAGGCTGCATTCAAAATGTGAAATTAATTGAAATTTTCACACTTCTTATTTTAAAAATATCCTATTTGTTATTTTTAAATTTTGGTAGTATGTATGGGAAAATGGCAGGAAAATAAAAAAAAGGGAAGATTTAATTTCCTGGAGGAAGACAGAAGAAAAGTTCAAAATCAGAAAGTATTCTAGGAAAACAGTAAGAGTTGGCAGCTATGCTTTATGTGTTTGGCAAATCTTTGAAAATATATGCATGATAACAGTGCTTTAAAAATTAAAACAAATGTTTGAAATTAATTTTTCTTCTTAAATAAATAATATCCTTCAAAAATATTATTATTATAAATACACAAACACACACAAAAAGGGGGGGGGGGAAATCTTCCATTGCATTTGAGCAAATAGGTTGGCGTGCAAAATCTTCAGTTGTCTCTGGGCACTGAAAACCTTAGCTGTGTCTCTCAATAGACAACCAAAAAATTCAGCATAGGACCATGAATAGTTAACCCTAACAGACTTTACTTCCACAATTAAGGTCACAAGGTTAGAAAAGATATTGCATGTAATTGTACATAAATAATAAGGAATGTAATTTGAAAATGGTTGTGTACAGCTGCGGAAAAAAAAAAAGTCCCACTTGCTCTTTATTTCGGCGTCGTTCGTCGTACAGCAAAGTTATATATACTATTCGTTTGCAAATAACGCGTACTTTAATTTACTATTAATTTAGTTTGCATAAGGGGCCGTCTTCATATTTAATTCTGCATCAACTTTGTTTTTCTCAATGGCAACCCCATATTTTGACTTTATTAAACGAAAGAAAACCTTCAAATTACCCTAAATATAAATTTTCACCAATTTTCTACGATAATTTCCTGAGATATTGCGAATTCATTTTTGCGCGTTTTTAAGGGACTTTCTGCAAATTGATAAACGCTATTTGTAGGTTCCGAACTTTTTGCCTTTCATTAATTTCGCTCGCGAGAATTAAAAGAAATTAATATTATTTTCAAGAAAAATATTGTTCCCATCTCTCTTAAAGTTTTTTGTACTGAGAATATCAAGGGTAGAATAGAATATTTAGTCTGTGGTCCAAATGACTCGTGATTTCATAACTTCCTTGGTTCGTACACATGATTTAAGGGAAAAATGCAAAATGACTGCTCACGGTTTTGAAAATCTTTGTAATTTTGAAATTGTTATTGAGTATTTCCGTTGATGGTTCTTTTAGACAGATGAAATGTTGGCAGGAGTTAGAGGCTGCTCTCAGCTCTTCTGACTACAAGCTTGAATATTACTCAGCTGTGGTCGAACTTGAAGAATGATTTCCTGATAGAAAATTTATTTGTTTGAATTTCATGTAAAAAACGCAATTGCTTTTTTGCCGACCCAATATTATCACTGTGTTTGTTATTCCACTTTCTTCATTTAATACTATCGTCTGCAATGTGCAATATTCTTAAGACTTTTGGCGGTATTTTAATTTATAGTTAGATGAATTTTTTTTTTTTACAGAGAAACGTGATTTTGAATGTTAGATAAAGTATGGGGAATTCCAAAGACCTAATGTTTCCGATATTAAAAAAGGTCCCATTCATGCCTGGAAAGTTGAGGATGTTAGTTTTTCTGAAATAGGATGTTGTATTAGAAGACATACATCTACTGCATCTAATTCTATAGCTGGAAAATATTTTATTTGGGGGAATATGGTAGTGGACGCAACAATACATGCTTTATAGAATCCTCATCAAACTGTAAAAACCTCTAATTTATTTCCTTCAAAATTTGATATTTTTAATACTGGTATCTTTTACTGTGTTTTTGCACAAAATAAATCTAATTTACATTTATTTTATGCAATTTTCAAAAAAATTTCAAATAATAAATTTATATATGGTCCCTTAACTCATGAAAATAACACATTTTATTTAATATAAATTAAACTACTGAAAGTAAAAATTTGAAATTTTGCACAGCCTTGTAATATTAATTTCTGCATCTATTTCCATCGAAATTTGGCTAGGTTGCTATTCATAATTTTTTTAATATTAATTTAATAATTCATATTAATAATTTATTAAAAATCATAATAACATTAAATTATGTTTGGGTCGTTTAGTTCTAATAGTACGAATAAAAATCAGCTTCTTACTACCAATATTATAAGAGATATGAATTGAAGTATGAAAAAATATTTTAACATAGGGGGAGGGGGATTTTGGGTGTTCATAACTCACTTATTTTTTGTCCAAATTTATTGAAAATTGGTGTCTGGGGTTAAAATGAGCTAAATTTTTGAAATATGAAGTGAAATCTAGGGGTTGCTATTGAGAAAAAAAAGTTGGTGCAAATTTTAATATGTAGATGGCCCCTTATGCAATTTTTGTCCATAGCAAATTAAAGTGTGCGTCAATAGTAAACGATTGGTATCTGTAACTTTGCTGTGCGACGAACGACGGCCGAAAAATGTACAAGTGGGCCTTTTTTTTTCCCGCAGCTGTACATTTCATAAAAACTTAATGAGAATTTTTTACTTTTCCATTGCAAATTTATTTTGTCTCTACTATATTAAAAAAATATATTTAATCAGATCTGAAAAGATTAATTTTATGAGTCTAGAATGCATAAATTTAAACATGATCCCTGCGATCCATACATGAAGTTCATTATACATACTTTTCTCCTTCAACTCGTGACAGTGGTCTTCGACGTAAATCATCCACACTGAAAATCAATAATTAAAATTATTTACAATTATATAATAAAACATCAATAAAAATAAATCATTTTTTCATACATCTGTTTAATTTTATATACTTCAAAAATGTGGTTCTTGAAAAATGGAGGGGTAACGCTAACAAAACCACTATATTTCATACATATCATAAGCACTTACTTAATAGATGGGCTTCCAGAGTAACTTTCAAAAGAAGAATTCAGAACTGGAGATTCAGAAAAATTTTCAGCATTGGAAGGTTCATTATAATCTAAATCCTCAAAATCTTCATTTTTTAATAGACGTGCTAACTTTCTCTGATAAACTTCTCTTGTTGTAGCTAGAAAAAAAAAAGTGCATACATATACATACAATGTAAGATTGAGATTTATTTCAGTGGTGGAGTTAAAAAATTAATATTAATTTGTATCAGTAAAACATACATAGAGAGCAGTTATTCTACTGTGCAGCAAGGCCTGGACTAACTCATTTGGAGGCTCTCGGCTGGCGATTGAAAATGGGTCCGTAGTAAGGAATTTAGAGGGGAAATTAGGCTTAAGTGCCTAAAACCCACATATTTAACTATTTTAGAGCTTTTGGGGTCCTCCACTGCACCACTGCATAAAGATGTAACATTACTCAGAAATGAATAATCAAATTACTCTGATATTTATATATCAAATTACTCTAATCTATTACAGTGGTCACTGCTTATTTTGGTCAGTGGTTTATCTGGTGAGCCACTTATTCCGGTAAAACTTGGCATGAATAAAACAAAATTGGCAAATTGCTCTGGTTTTCCACCGGTTTACTCGGTAGTGAGTGTCACTTTATCCGGTCAGATAATCTTTGGAGATTATGGAAATTTCAACATCATTAGCTTTTAGGGCAGAGTGGAAGCCAGTCAAAGATAACTAATATTTGTGTGGAGGTGTTACAGTAATTCAATCAAAATTAATGTTAATACAACAGAACTACCCGTTTGGTAATTCATAACGCAACTTTTAATATAGCTCTCATTAGTATAATAAAATATAGTATTATTGCTAATAAGAACGTATAAAAAATCAACCTATCACTTTACTTGTGTAAAATAATTCTTTTTAAATTATTTAAACAATCTACATATTTTAAATAAATTTAATCTTGAATTTAACATTCATTAATAAAAATTTATTCTTAATATTTATACAATCATTATCAAACAATCAAAGCTAAAATCACTAAAGCTATGTGCCACAATTCAGTCTTAAAACTGAACATGAGGATAAATATTTTTCAAAATCCTGATGTTTATCTAGAAAGTGTAACAAATCAATCATAAATTTTTCATCTTCAGCTTTCTTGTTGCCAGAAGACTATTGACCAGAGGCGAGGCCTCTGTGTATTCCTTATGTCTACGTGTCAAGGGCAGATCCAAAAACTTTTTTTGGTTGGGGCGCAAATCATGAATACTCATATTATCTAGTGTAAAGCCCACTTAATATTGGTGAAAGCCCATTTATATAGTGTAAATATATTTTTCTCGGAGGGGGCATGCGCCCCCTGTGCCCAACCCCCTGGATCTGCCTTTACTACGCATAGACCACTTACTAGGTACTATCATCCATTACTTGAGTCATAAATTAACATTCTGGATGCTGACTAACAATACCAGGAAATTTGATGAGAACTGAATGTTCACATGATATGTTTTTTCTCACGCTTCTACTTGGTCTTTCAAGATTAGCTTTCATTCCGTATATAGCAATACTCCATTGTACTTGTCTATTTAAACATTGTATATTTGTACTGTTAAAACTGCTTTAAAGTCTGCGTTTCTGGTTCTTCTTGACAAGAGAATTTTCAAGTTAAAGCAGCGGTTCTCAACCTTTTAATGTCGCGCCCCCCAATAAAGGCTAACTTATGGAGGCGTGCCCCCCTCACATTGTTCTGCATACATTCAGTGTTTTAATCTTTAACAATAAACATTTAGTCGAATTTTCTACAAAAGAATGTTATCAGTAAAGTTTGAATGAACATTTTAAGCGAAAATGGATATATTTTTGAGTAAAAATGAGAATAACTAAGATGATATTTTAAAAACATGAATCACTACTTGCTGTTTCGTTTTTCTCTTCCCACCCCCCTTTTTTGGAATATACATCTGCATAAAATTTCTTACAAAAACTGTTTTACAATAATCAATAGGTATATTCTAACTATACTTTACCTTTATAAGTACTGTTAGGAATGTGCATCATAAATCATGAGTGTACTGTGTTTGTCTTTCTTGTTCCATAAAGCCCATCTTTAAAACTGAAATCTATACTAAACTCTTGTCAAATGTTTTAAAAACGTTGCACGTAGCCCTATACTTCACCTTTATTTACATTAATATAGACATCAATATTCCAATTTATTAAACTATAGGGTTATGTAATTTCTTGACATATATAAAAGATGTCGTTAAGATGGGTCTAATTTTGGTGACTTATTTATAGTGCCAAAATTAGCAATAAATCCCCAAACCAAAAAATGGCAAACTTTGGTGACTTTTCACATTTTATCTGGCAACCCTTGAAAAGGGATTGGCTCTTTTACCAGATAGACAGAAATCTTTGTCTGAAATTTACAACACTCAAGAGCTGAAAAATGTGTTTTCTGTCAACTATGCCCTATTGGGGTCGATTAAAAAAAAAAAGATTGGAAAAGACTGAAAAAGATTTTTTATGAATTTGTGTTCTATATTTAAATGCAAGATTTTTATGTGGCTATCTTATTATTACTTCAATATATGAAGACAAATATGATAACATTTTGGCCTCTTACACCAGTTTGGGCACAAATTATAAGAAATACTGAAAACAATATTTTGGCATCTGTATTTTAAGGAAAAAATTTTACAGCTATTTCTTTTCTCCTATTGAGTATGAAGGGAAATGTGAAAAGAACGTTAAAGAACATTTTCGTCTTGCAGTCGTCGGACCAATTTCCTGCCTTGCCGTCGATCACAAAAGCTACAGCTGAATTCACAATTGGTGGCGGTAGTGGACATCAGTAGATACAGGACAACTCAACCCCGCTCGGTTTTCTTCGTTCGCGGGCACGAACGGTGTATAAGCAAGCTGCATCCTCTTCTTTTGGCGAACTGTTCTTAACTTATTTAACTTGTTGTATTTAACACCGTTTTATCTTTAAGATGTTACTATGTTCTTGTATATAAAGTTAATTATTTTTAAACCATGAATGTTTAATCATTTTAAAGTTCTTTCATAAACGCAAGTTATTTGATCCTGCCCGAGTATAGACAGAAGGCTGATTATAAGTTTAGTAGAACACCAGTTTCCGTAGTCTCTTTCGGGGCCAAAATCTTACCCTCATTTGGATGCAAATTTTAAAAAACCCTGAAAATGACTTTGAGGTATTTGTGTGAGCTACATTTTAAAGCAAGAGTCTTATGGCTATTTCTTTTTTTCCTCTGAGATATGAAGGCAATTTGTGAAAGGAACATTAGAGAATGTTTTGGCCTCTCATCCCCATTTGGGTGCAAATTCTAAAAAACCCTAAAAATGGTTTTTAGGTATTTCTTTTAGTTAAATTTTAAAGCAAGAATTTTATGGATATCACTTTTTCCCTCTGAGATATGGAGAGAAACATGAAAAAACCATTTTGAGCCGCCACATCTGTCAGGGTAGGAATTTTTAAAAACTGCTTCTTAACCCTTTCCGGCGCAAGAATTTGTATGGTATTTTCTTGTTTATGCAGATGCCTGGAGTAATAGTTAAATTTCTGGTGCCAATTTAATGAAGCACGGATAATTTTTCTGTAAAATATTTATAACATTTTTATAAATAAGCATGACACTTTACCTCCTAATATTATTTTGTGCAAATTTCATTATTATCTGGTAAATAGACATAGGAAAATTGACTAATGCTTCTGAAATTTGTCATGTACACCATAAGTAGGTGGCTAGAACGTCTAACCACTGCCCGCGAAAGGGTTAACCCTTTGAGGTGCAACCCGTGGTAGTTAAGTCGAGCGATGGCAACGGCTGCCCTTTTTTCAACATTGGGCAATCTATCCAGCTATTCCGAATTCTTCCATTTTTCAGCAGATGTCAGTGATGTTAAAAATAATCGTGACAGTTTTTTTTACAGGAATTGATGTGCTACAAAGTAAAGGATTCTCGTGGAGCTGTGTCCCCCACAACTATTTTTATAGAAATCAAATCTATTCTTCGTAACTGGCAACAGTCAAAACATCAGAGTTTGGTGTTCCCAGAGCGGGAACACTGCGCGTTAAAGGGTTAAACGACACCTCAGGCACAGAAACTATAAGCTCCTAAAATTTTGTCTGTATTTCCAGTAGATTTGGCTAAGCATTGATCACCAGTCATTCATTCATTCATTTATTTATACATTCAGTCGGGACATTTTTTATATATAGGTATATATATAGCAGGTATAACTAAAAAAGTAGTTTCTGCTACATGCAGATTAGATTGTCTTGAGATTGATAACCTTACATATCATTAAATTTAAAAAAAAAAGGAGGAGGAAAGAAAGAAAGAAAATCTATTTTTATATCATAAGCTTTAAATCTTAGCAAGCTTTATTTCACGAAATATGAAAAAAGTTGGACTTTAAATGTCAAATATACTTCAAAGATCCGCATAAGAAATGTATCTATGAAAGATTGAATGATTACTTTGGACAGATTTTTATCTTATTTCTATTATAGTATTTATTTATTTTAATGGCAATGCTTAGGCATAATTTTCAGACCAATTTTTCTTGGCAAAAAATTCAGTGATGAAAAAATTTTTATTCCGGAAGGAAAGGGAGGTGCTTAGCCAAGAATGTTTGAATCTTTTGGGAATCTGATCGCTGCAAACATTTAGATTTTCAGAATATCATTTTAAAAATGGTAATTTTTCTAATCTTTAAAAGCTTCGAGAGCATTTGTATCTTTAATGTTTAAGAATATTTGTATTTTCAGTCTCTAAGAATCCTGCAAACTTTCAGATTTTTGGAGTTATATCTATAACTGAATTTCAGAGGCCAAAAGTTTGAGGGTTTTCAGTAATTATTGGATTTTTGGAGCACATCAAAACATCGGAATAATACTGGAGAAATTAGAATTAATTGTGTGGAGTGTTTTTGGCTGATCGAATGATCAACTTAAAACACTCCAACTTTTCCTAATTTAAAAGGTTGATAAAATTTGTGAGATTTCTCACTTTCTAAATGTGTCCAACTCTGGAGAAATCAGAGCACTTGGCAACTAAGTATGACCTTCTAATATTTAAATTTCTTTAACTTTACATGACTTCCATGATATTTTATCATAATTTTTTTTACCTTTTGCTAGTTTCATGGCATTTTCATGATGATAGATACCCTAAATTATAAATTTTTAATGTATACACAAAACAAGACCAAGGTTAAATGTGATTGAAGTATTTAGCATTTGGAAGAGAGGGTGAAGGTAAGACAGCCATATTTATTAGCTGGTATGAGAAAATAAACAATGAAAATATCAAGCATGGCATAAAAATGCATCATATACTTGCCTAATATTGGACCAGCGTTGAAACCAAGTGTCTGTAATCTTTCTGCTAATTCTTCATCACTGAGGTCAGCTATGTTTAAGCCATCAACAATGAGGCTGTTGTCCATATCAATTCAAATATTACTTGTTTAGTTAGGAAGAAACTGCAAGTAAACATTTTTTTACAGAAACTTTAATCTCTTAATCTCATAACAAACAGTTGAAGGAAATTTAAAAATTATCAGCAGTAAATCATAACAATGTTATTTGAATATACATGCACTACTGCACAACCAATACACAAGACAAGGAATTGCAATAAGACTAAAACTGAAACCTAGAATAATTACCAATTACCAACATGGGCAGTGGCAGGTTTAGCTTTTGAGAGGTGTGAGGCACAACTCAATTTTGAGGCCCTCTCCTCACAAAAAAAAAAACAAAAAAAAAAAAAAAAAAAAACCTTTCACTAGCCCTAAACCTTAATTGCACTTTCTATATGCACATGTTTTTTGAAGTAATTATTTTTTTACTTAATCACTTTGAATAACCAATATTATATTACAGCTATCTGGTGGCTGTATTTAAAAGGTTGCTAATGTTCCAATTGAAGTGAAAGTATTAAAACTATCTGATAATTCTTGGTTAGAAAAATACTCTATATTAAATTTACTATTTATTTGAATTTTTAATAATTATGAATAATAAAATAGTATTTACAAATTATCATACAAAATTTCTCTTATTTTCTAATAATAATAGGATACATTTCGAACAGTAGTTGGACATTTTGATACGTTAGTTTGAATTAATTTCATTCTAAAGATTCAATTTTTTTTTTATTTTTTTTTATTTCTAGGAATGGAGTAATTGATAAAGCAAGAACAAAAAAAATTTGATTTTTGATTCTGTATTCTCCAATTGCAAATTAGAGAATAGATTTATGTTAATTTATGTTTTAAAATAAAACTATTTTTAAATGTTTTTACTCCTTGTGTATCTAATTTATGCGTACAAAGGAGTATTAAAATTTAAAAATATTTTTTACATCTATAGATTAGTACTTTAAAAAAATCTTTTACCTCATGAAACTTAATAATTTTTGTACTATGTTTCACTTTTCATGATTAACACTAAATAAACATCAGCATACCTGTAAGTATAACCCAGCAAATGCAATTTCATACTGGTTAATTTTCAGTGTTACTTGATTAGGATGAATCATTTTTTGTCAGTTGTGAAAATTTTGTGTACTTAATAGAGACTTTTGAAGATCAGAACAGGGAAAATTTCATCAGAAACATGACTTTGACATCAGAAAGTTTAGAATTTTTTACTAGGATAAAATGAACCAATAACATTGGTCAACATGATTTTTGGGTCTGACTTCTAAATGTTGAATTTTAGTTTCTCCTATGCCAAAACTAAGGAAAATAACTTTTTTTTATTATGAAAGTTTGCTTTTGTAGAAATTAAAGCAATTTTTCAATTTTTTGGCAAAAATCACTGATTTTTATATTTTTTTTTTGTAATACCACTCAAATTATGATCATAAAAGTTTTTGCTGGATATAAAAGTCTTTTTTATTAAAGATTTGTGATAAACAATAACATAAAAAAGCAAAATAATAAGAAATTAATGTCTAAAAGTGAATATTTTTCATATTTCTTTTATGTTCGTATGAGCAAATAATAATACAAACAAATAATAATATTACAAATAATGCTACAAGCAATACTACAGAGTTACAAATAATAATACAGTTTACTTTCGGGTTAATCAAAGTGCTGCCATCTTTTGTTTATGAAATAAATTAAAATATACTTATCGATGTAAATCACACAAAAGCAAACTTTACGAACTAAAAATGAAATTTTATGCGTTTTTCAATGTCTAGATTCAGAATTTAAGCATGAGAACAGAACCCCCCCCCCCCCAATTTTTTGTTTTGGTTTGTTTTTTAGTTGACCGGTGTAATTTAAAATTCACGCAAAAATATATCTTTAAATATTTAAATATATTTATAAATTTCCCGCTTGAAATTGCAAAACTGTAAGCAGTTTAATAATGAAAATAAACTTTCTGTTTAGTCTAATTATTGTGTTTATTCAAAAACTGGGAATAAGTTTAGGACTATTAGTAATGAATAATTAATTAGGTATGAATTTTAAAAACATATAAAAGTATACATATCATTCTATATTTTAAATATAATGGGAAAAAAACTTACAGAGAATAAGAAAAAATCATTATTTTAATTAGTTAAAATACAAAAAAATATTATTGAGTTAAAAATAAATTCCACTTCATATTGAAAATGTATATGCTCTAAGCTTCAGACCTACGTTTCTTATTAATGTTTAGCATTTTCATCGCGACAATAAAATATATGCCATGTTTATAATATAGTTAGCAGTTACCATAAATATTTTTTAGATAAAAACGAAAAATAATTTAATCATAATTTATTTTTCTATGTTTTTAATAAACTGTGTATATGTCATTCCAGCTCAAAACTTACCCCACTTTTTATCATCTGATTGAACTGAAAATTTGTGCGCATATATAATTCCGGTGAAGCTGGGTACTGCTCTTTTTAATTTTTCAATACTTTTTTTACTTATCAAATATTTCTTTTCTCAAAAATTGTGTTATCTTACACAAATCAGCTCTTATCTGCTTAATTATTGGTCAGCAATTTTTTATCATTATATCCCCGGAAAGTTCTTCCGATTCTAGAAAAGATGAAATCAGTAATGTCTAGCTTAAATTTTTAACTTTTAGTGATTTTTCGAAAGAAAATAAATTATTTCTTTACATTGTGACATACAAAAAACTATGCATTCTCGGAATATTTGAAAACTAGCCCCCTCCAGCGACCAGATAGTTCGCCATCTTAGTAAATCTTGTTTGGAGAGAATCCTTTTCTCACCGGCTTCTTTGGCACTGAAATGTCTCAGATTCTGAATGGAATTTATAATTAAGATGGTTACAAACAGGGGCAGCACTAGGGTAAGTGGTGCCTCCTCTAATGTAACAAAGATGCCCCCTTTTATGCTCCACTTAGTTTTTGAGTTCGAAATGACACCCTTTTGAAGAATGCACCCCAATGCAATGCTTACCTTGCTTACCATGTCGTGCCGCCCCTGGTTACAAAAATAAGATGGTTTAGTGATGAAAATCTACAAAAAGGTACAAATCATTTTTGGCCTATATTAATTCTGAAGAGCTTCTAGATACATTGGCCGTTATAAAAAACGAAAAGGAAAAAAAAAAGTAAGAAAATCTGAAACACTTTCAGATTTTAAATGCACACTAAAGTGCTATATATTAAAAGCGTATCATAATCCATGCATCTTCAATATTTTCTTCCTTTATTCCATTAAGTTGGAAAGTGTATCATTATTCATTAGTATGAATAATTAAGTGTCTGGTCCCAGACAATGGTTAAAAGACCCCTTGTGAGTACAGAGGCGGCTGCTAAGATCAAAGGATTGATGGATGACTGCTATTCTGTTAAATGTGTTAGTGGACAAAGACCTGAATAAGTAGAAAGGTATCTGCTAGTACCCAGAGGGGGCCCACCCACAGATACATGCGTAAAATCTGTGAGGATGACAAAGGTTAGTGTCTCTTTCAGTTACTCTGTTTTCTTTAGAGGAGACAAAACTTGATAAATTCTCATCTCTGAGAGGGTTAAGCATCTCGAATTACACTCTGGAATTTAAACCACCTTTTCTTCAACACCCGTTAACTTGAATGAATGTGCGGAAATTTGTGCTTGATGTAAAATTATTAGTCAAGAGAAATTTAAATTTCTTCGGGAACCATCGACTTTTTTTAATTATTCTCCCACAATTATTTGTGGAAACATTATAACATTCTGAGTTGTGAATGATTTGAGACTGAAAATAGTGTTTTTGCGCAATAATTTACTCCAATTTTAAAAAAGGATAAAAGTACTTAACACCCCCTAATTTTCTATAAATGATAAAAATACATTCTAAAAAGTATATAAAACAAAATAGTTTCACAAAACTTTATTTTTTATTATTGCAATTTCTAGATTATCCATTTATTATGTTTATTAATGCTACTTCTCAGTATGTAATTTTAGGCCGAATGTACTGCCAGATATTTGTAATATCCGGCTACTGCCAATTATTCAGCATATTGACCTTATGCAATGTGTTTGCCGGATATCCATTGCATCCCCAGATAAAATCTACTTCCACGGAAATCGATCTCTGGACGTCTAGGCCATTGATTTTCAAACTAGGGGGCGCGTCCCACTAGGGAGGCGCGAAGACATGATGAGGGGGGCACAGGCGCAGGCGGCGGTTTTACTCCAGACGCCCGCGCATTCCCGTGCCGTACGCGACTTGCGAGAGCACGTGTGCACTTGATGCAAAAACAAACAAGTGTCGTGTTATTGTTGTTATTTGTGTGTAAGAGTAGTGACAGTGACCGATTATTTCTTTTATTTCGCCATGAGCTCTGCGAAAAAACGCAAATATAATGATGATTATATTAAATACGGTTTTGTTTCTATGAATAAAAGTGGCATCATAGTGGCAGTATGTAAATTTAGGCCGAATGTACTGCCAGATATTTGTAATATCCGGCTACTGCCAATTATTCAGCATATTGACCTTATGCAATGTGTTTGCCGGATATCCATTGCATCCCCAGATAAAATCTACTTCCACGGAAATCGATCTCTGGACGTCTAGGCCATTGATTTTCAAACTAGGGGGCGCGTCCCACTAGGGAGGCGCGAAGACATGATGAGGGGGGCACAGGCGCGGGCGGCGGTTTTACTCCAGACGCCCGCGCATTCCCGTGCCGTACGCGACTTGCGAGAGCACGTGTGCACTTGATGCAAAAACAAACAAGTGTAGTGTTATTGTTGTTATTTGTGTGTAAGAGTAGTGACAGTGACCGATTATTTCTTTTATTTCGCCATGAGCTCTGCGAAAAAACGCAAATATAATGATGATTATATTAAATACAGTTTTGTTTCTATGAATAAAAGTGGCATCGACCAGCCGCAGTGTGTTATTTGTTATGAAGTACTGAGCAATGATGCTAAATCGTTAGCAATACTATAACCCTCCTAAGCAAGTATTACGATTTAAAAGTCTTGAGGAAAACGAAAAAACTATTAGGAGTAGAGTTTGAAGAACGGGAAAACTCATTAGTCATTCATCAAATACCATACATTGAAGAAGTCTGTAATAAATTTAAAATATATAATTTCCCAATAGCTTCGCTTCCCATAAGTAAAGGTACTGTCTATTCTAAATCTCAATGTCCCCAATCTAATGCCGAAATACAAGAAATGTTAAAATACCCATACAGGAATTTGCTAGGATGCTTATCTTTTATATCTAACCGCACCAGGCCTGACATTAGTTACGCGGTGAACATACTAAGCCAATTTCAAAATAACCCAGGTTTGTTCCATTGGAACGGGTTGCTAAAATTACTAGGTTACATTAGTTTCACAAAAGATCTGAAACTTAAGTTGTCATGTCAGAAAAATGAAATTCTTGCCTACACAGATGCCGACTTCGCCGCCAACAGAGACGACAGAACGTCAATTGGTGGCCAAATAATATTTTTCGATAAATCGCCAATTATGTGGCGTACATTCAAGGAGAAATGTGTGAGCCTCTCCACAATGGAGGCAGAATTCGTAACAATGACCGATGCTGCTAAAGAGGTTTTATGGTTTGATAGGATCGTAAATGAATGTATTGAGAAAAAAGTAATTGAAACCCGAAGAAAAAAACAGATCCTCATTATATGTAGATAATATGGCCACTATTAACTTTGTGAAGAGTCCTATCGAAAATCATCGCACCAAGCATATTGACTTAAAATTATTTTTTATCAGAGACTTAGTACTGAAAGATACATTTGACATAATATATGTCAAAAGCAAGGAAAATTTATCAGATATTTTTACGAAACCCCCAACCAAGTTTAATACAAGATTTGAATAGGTGTTAGTTTCCATAAATATATGCTTGGTTTTACTAAAAGTTTTGATTCCATTTAGAGTATTTCAAAGTAATACACGTAGAAAAGGTACATATGGAAGTTATTGTTTTAAGTGGTTCAAATGGTGTACCCTATTTTATTTATGTTATTTTACAAATCATTTTACTTTTTTTAACACCATTTTTAAAAATTGTTTAGCGTTCGTAATTTTTCTGGATGTGTTTATTTTAATTAATAACAAGATCAAGTATGCAGTCAATTTGAAAGCCAGATATATTTTTGAGTTTGATTCTCTGTATACATTAATATATTTAAGCATTTATTTAGATGGGTTCTAAGGTTGAGGTTAATTAATTTTTGAAACGTACTTTTTTATATGAGATTTGGAAATTTCGGCACAGCTTCGAAACTTTTTTTGATGTGATTAATGACAAGACATGGCAATGACTACCCATTGTTAACCTTTATATACACATGAGTTTTCATTTCATTTTTCTTAGTATTATTGTATTTAGTGTGCTATTTAGTGCATTTTACTTTTATATTGATTAGTAATTGTTTTAAGAATTCGGTGATAATAATTGTATTTACTTTAAAGAAGAAAGTTAGAGTTGAGGGAAAGGTGCATTGAGGGCTCTGTGCTCCTCCTGAAGTAAACATCATCAAAAAATATATAAATATATAACACAAACTTTACATAACTGTAACAAGAAAAGAAAAAGCTGTTCTAAACTTTTTTATTTTAGAGAAAGAAAAAGTAATCGGTTTTTCACATGAAAGTTATTTAAAGAAACAATGTACATTGCAATAAAATTAAAGTAGTTCTTATTTTAGTGGCTCAGAAATCTATAAGTTAAGCTGACAAAATATGTACTGTTGTTGCTGTATAACTTCTAATTACAAAACTTGGAATAATTTATGTCAATACTTTTGTATTATCCTGGTGGTAATTTCCGCCAAACTATTTTTTGTGTCAAATGTACTGGCAAACTATTTCCAAATGTATTTTTAACCATGAATTATTTCATTTGCCCGGCATTTATCTTGGCAAAAAATTGCTTGTCTTGGCGGACCGCCAGGATAATACATAAGTACCTTTATGTCTTATACTGTTGTTTCACAAATAGAGAAAAGACATTTGGGCACTTAAAAAAATATTTTTGCTTCTATTTTTTGGTTAGCTGGGTGCAAATCAAACCAACAATTTTTTCTTTTCCTTTTTCACATGACATTAAAGGGTAACTGGGTCATTCCACAGTATTCATGTGTTACGTACGGGACATTTTGCCGCAAAATTTTAACATACCTTACATTTTTCAGTATCAAAATATAAATGAGGAAGTTTGCAACTATTTTTAATGTTTTATATACCACCTCAACTAAATTCCTATCAAGTTTTTTTTTGTTGGACAAATAGTTTAAAAAAAAATTAATAAAGTTTTGTTACGTACGGGACATCACAAAAACTGTTTTTAAAGTACCTTCACCAGTTTGGATTTTGCTCTGAATTTATGAGGTATTTTCACAAATAAATTTAATGGATAAATGGAGAAATATGTACCTTTATTAAATAACTTTAAAATTATTAAGCAAGTTGGAGTGTTTAGGCTGATTAAATTTTATTTTTTACCAACTATGCGAAAAATTCCAGAGCTGGGGATCAAACCCAGGACGACCGCTTAACATGCGGGTGCTCTACCACTGAGCTACTCTGGGACAATTTAATGTCTGGAATTTTTTGCATAGTTGGTAAAAAATAAAATTTAATCAGCCTAAACACTCCAACTTGCCTAACATACTTGAAAGGTTGATAGAATCACTGTCTAAGATATGCAACTTTAAAATTATGTTTTAAAACTGTATCATTAATTAATGAAAGCTAATTAGTTGTGTTACGTATGGGACATGTGATTTTAAGTAACTCTACAGTAGACACCGGTTATAACGTACTCTCACGGGACTTAAAAAAAAATAGTACGTTATAAGGAATACCGCCAGTAAGATTCAATATTACACAAAAAAAGAAAGTGGGCTCATAAGTTAAAATTTTTTATTTGGGAATACCTTATTCCCCCGTACATGATATATATTTCGGATACACACATAACCATCTTCAGTCGTTTCTGGAACTCTCACAAATGGCGGCTTCTTTTTATATCTTCTTCGTTCTTCTTCTTGAAAGTTCGATGCATGACGTCATCCCATGATTGGTCGATTGTATGAAGCGTATCGTTGATGCTGCCCTCTGTCGTCGTTATTTCTAAGCTCTCACGAATGTAGGCATATATACTATTTTTAAAGTTGGCTATTTTTTTAATATTTTTGAAATCAATGGTAATGGGCTCTAATGGTAATAAGAGCCCATTACCATTGATTATAATGGTAATATGAATAATAATATTATTGTACAATGCTTGGAAGTCTTACTAAATTAATGCTTTAATTATTTTATCATAATAAAGGTCTTTATACACTATAGTGGTACATCTCAAGTAGAATCTATCTGCCTCTAATTATTTTACAATCTATATATTCTCTAGAATGTGATTTTCGTAATTCAAATGTGATATATTGATATCACATTTGAATTACCGGAGATTAAGAAGAAGAAAGGCCGGAGATTAAGAAATGAAACTTAATCTCCGGCCTATTACATCTTTCCATATGTTATGTATTATGTATTAGAATTATTTAAAAATTCTAGTTTACGCACTTCTGTTAATTTTCTTGGCCTAATAATTGATAAACGATCAGCCACTCTTGAATATTTACGGAAAAAGGAAATGTTTTAAAATTTAATGCAAATAATTTGACACATTTTTATGAGCTAATAAATTTGTATACAGCGATATAATAGTTAATTATCTACACTTTATGTTCTAATGAACATTATATATATGTACATTAAATACTGATTGTAGATATATATATCCTTTTAATTTTTTTACCGTCTATTATTATTTATCCAAATTCTTAGTATTTTTATGTCATCAACAGGCTGGAATTGTTTCATTCATTTATTTTGTCTTTAATTTATCTAGGGATAGATTTTCCTTTTTCTGCTTCTTATCTATAGCATATAGAATTGATGTATGCAGTTTGTAGGGTCTGTGAGTTTCATCAGAGTCCGATTATCATAAGAATAAGAGGAGCAACAGCCCGGGGCCCCTTAAAAACAGGGGCCGATCCCTAAATCTCACAGCTTTATACATTATATATATATATATACACTAGTATATATATATATATATCAGTAAAATCAAATTTTTCTATCACTTCATTTACTGAATTATACAGAATATAATAGAATTTATACTAAATGTTTCTAATACAGAGCATATCCCATTTTATATATTACAAATATTTAGTATAATAATGAATAAAACACTCTAGAATAATGTATTAATTAGCAGATCCAGGGCCCTTGCTAATCCCCCTTAACACTCAAAATTGTATAAAACTTGGCAAAATTAGATACATAGTAAGCAAACTCGGTAAAATTTTTTAACGAAAACTATAATTTACTTTCTATTTCTGGTACACTTGTCAAATTATGTAAACCCAATCGGCAAAAGTAAAAAGTTGGTAATATAGTTGATACAAAATAAATAAGTTGGTAAAAACAATATTTTACTTGGCAGTTCATCGACATCTCTCCCCCCACCCACTACAACTAAAAGAATTCTTAGCAATGGCTCTGACTCCCACGTACAACTACTAGTATTTTTCAGAGAGACATTCAGAATGTTTCCGAAAACTGTTTTATAAAAAGCATATTTGAAAATAATATTCGACACTCGATGTGCTGGGGCTGGCTGGGTAATAACATACAACTTTAAAGTGATTTGCCTGCTAAGTGTTTTATACTGTTGATTTATAAACACTTAACGTAAAGATTTCATAGGTATGTCTTGAATTTCATAAATGATTTTTGTTTTGAATATGTACGTGCATATTAAATGCCTTATATGCTTAGTTTTCCTGTCATATCCTGTGTACCGACGTTAATTCATACTCAAAATAAAGGATTAAATAAATATTATCACGCCATAAGTGTTTAACAGCATTTTAAAAGAATATTTGGTGCTGAAGATCATAATTTTTATTTTCACTTAGACTGAATTAAGTTGTATTTAAAACAAATAAGAAATCTTTTGCGGTTTAAAACAAAGTCAACAGTAAAAAAATTATCTAGAATTTGCTTTCTCATTTAATTTTAAGTTTTTAGCTATTTACCTTATGAATTTTTCACTGAAACAAAATGGTCCAAAGAAAGTCTTAAAAAATCGTTCTTGAATACGAATTAGTTTTTTCTTTCATTGAATTAGTAGTTTGTGCTTGATTAAAAGAATTTAGCATTTTATAAATATAGATTATATGTAAATGAACTTTACACAAAGTTTAACATTTACTTTCTTACCGTTACAAAGACGAGCGGTTATTATTCTTTGTTGTTACACACATTATTGCTAGCCCATATTAATCTTTCAGTATCCTACAAGAATCAGTAATGCAATTTTCGTCCTCGCTTCAATCTGCATCCATGGGAACATATAGGTTTAAACCCGAAGAGTTTATCTGCATCTATAATACATATCTATTAATTGCTAAAACCCCGGACTAAACATTTAAAGAAGGGTTTTCTCTAATCGTATGTAAATTTCATTCAAAAGCCAAATGATGATTGCTTTTTAACTGTCCACTGTTTCTTTTTTATTTCCGTAACATATTACCTTCAAATCTAAAATTGTAATTTTAGACTGCAATTTTAAATGCATTAAAATATATATTTAGAACAATTAATCAACAAAAAAAAAAAAAAATTGCTGTTTTTCGCGGATCAACTTGCGGTGCGGGCGGCAACCCCTAGCGTGGAGTGTATAACAGCGGGAGAAACGACTCTTGCCAAAGGAGTCTGACTGCACGCCAAATCGCCAGAGAGCAATTTAATCCGCTATGCCCAGCCTCTCGTATCGTCATGTCTTTAACGCCGTAATAAAAAGTTTACATTTCTCGCCGATAGATGGCGCTGTTCCTAATTTGCATAAAATAAGAACTCTTTTTTTCCCTATGCAAATATCCATCGTAGTCCCGCACTAACTGGCAGATATAATAAGGGCATCGCAAGTTAACCTTTCAGTCAGACAGAGAGTGTTCTCGGTCTGCTGCGTTGTGTGTGTAAACAACCAATGTGATTCAAATAGAGCCGGATCAGGGATCCGTGCTGCGGTACCCAGATGATTCAATGTGATGTGATGTGTTTTGTGAATCTGAATAGATCGCCGCTGGCGACTTGTCTTCCAGAAAGCTTGTTTTTATTTGTGCTACTAAGCGGATGTTGCTTAATGTATTGTGTCTTCACCATGTGCACTGTGTAAACCTACCATAGTCATCTTGTTTCAATAAACTACAGAAAAGGTACCTACTTTGTCTTTCTTATTTAAACGCATATTCAAAACCAAAGATTTCTACTGTGCAACTCAAGTTAAATGAGTTTCAACTCTGCCTAGAATCTACAAAAATTTATTTTACAGATAAAATCCAGTGACTATTCAATTTCAGCCAAAGACTTTCAATTTGTAATTTAATTTGTTTGTTGAATAGCTTAATTTATAATACAATATAATTAGTTAACCCCTTTCTGGATGTTCCTTTTTTCGGTCTTTGATTTTTCGTTTTGTCATGCCAATATAGCAGCCCTGTTTATTGGTACTATTGTCTGTAAAGCTTAGTTTATAAATACCGGCGGTTTCATCAGGATTGATATTATCTTTATCACTGCGTATGCGTTTGAAAATATTTTGATTGGGTTTTATGGGGATTTTGATATTTTTCTTTGCGGCTTCATTTGTGATTTTTTGGGCGGCTCCCCTGCAGTAGGGAATGGCATTGGTAAATTTTGGTTTCGGATTTTGATAGTTATTAATTTGTTCCAGTTTTTTTATTCTCTTTTTAAAAAGGTTCTTTACTATTGAATTTGGGTACCCTGCATTTTTACATTGTGTTTTGATAAACTGGAGTGCTTCATTGAGGAGTGTTTCGTTTTAGCATACTGTAATTGCGCGATTGACATAGGATCATATGGCGGCTATTTTAAATTTGTATGGAGTTTTTGAATTAAAATGTACTATTTCGTTATTATTGGTGGCTTTTCTAAAAACTGTAGTATTAATATTATTCATCATATCTCTATTGATTTTGACATCTAGGTAGTTAATGGTGGCTTTTCTTCTATTTCTATGGTGAATTGTATGTTATTGTCTATTGAGTTGATTTCTTTGAGGATATTATCAGTTTCATTTTTGTTAACTATTGCAAAGATATCGTCTACGTAGCGAAACCAAGTTTTTATGTGGTTGGATAATTTATCAAATATGGCCCTCTCCACTAGCCGCATTTTCCAGTCTGCTATGACACCTGATATCGGCAACCCCATAGGCACGCCTTTCTTTTGTTTGTAGAAATTATGGTTAAACTGAAAATATGAGTTGTGGAGGACAAGATTAAGTGCGCTATTTAATGTAGTGGAAGTAGAGCTATTATTAATGTTGGAGGTGATTTGTTTATTGATTATTGCATTCATTTCTTGGATATCTATGGAGAGGTAGAGGTTAGTAACGTCAAAACTGACGAAGCATTCCTGGGAGTTTATTGTAATATCTTTAATGCGTTGAATAAAGTCTTCTGTTGAGGCTAAGATATTGTTACTTTGGGGCATGAGATCTTGTAAGATGAGTTTTAGATATTTTTCCAGGTCATAAGTTGGTCCTTCACATTTACTGACTATTGGTCTTAAAGTGGGAGGGGTTTTATGGTCCTTGTATTTAGCAAAAATTCTTGGGGCTATGGGGGCAAAATTAGTTAAAGTGGGTTGTCTGTTAGCTGGCCAGGATCCATTTTTGATTAATTCTTTATTGAAAATTTTTCCTGTTGGGTCTTTTGGTAATTTTTCTATTTGTAGTTTATTAATGGTTTCTTCCATCTGGGTGAGATAATCATTTTTATTCATTATTACTATTTTGCCGGTTTTATCTGAGCTTAAGCAAGTTATATTATTGTTTTTCTTTAAGTCGTTTATGCATCGGCGATTGGCATCGTCGCGGGTAGGGTTGCCAGGTCGCCAAACCAAATAGCCGGACAGACCAGCCAATTTGGCCGGACATTTGGGTAAAAAGGCCGGGCAGCCTACAATATTGAGGATTTTGTCTCAGTATTAATAGGTACAACAAACAATTGTATGTAAAATCAAGCTCTTTTGATTATTACCATGAATCTTGTTAAATTCTAATGAAATATAAATAACATCGAATGCCAAATCAGTTCAAGTACTTTATGACTAATCAGCCAAAGTCACCAGTAAAAACCTAACAAAAGCCGGACACCGTTCAGTTTGGCCGGACACGCAATCAAAAAGCCTAACTATGTCCGGCTTTATCCGGACGCCTGGCAACGCTAGTCGCGGGAGGGGGAGTTAAGTTTGTTGACAAGTTGTTAAACAAGAACTTTTGAAAACTATTTTGAAAATATAAATATATTGAAAATGTATTTTAAAATACATTCTAAAAATACTTGGTTTATTACGAGTGAAAATACAAAATACAAGTTACAAATGTATTTTGAAAATACACGTATTAGCAATACTGTTCAACTCTGGCCTCCACACCTCTAAATCCGGCACTGTACATAGAAAGATTAATTTATACACCATCACTCATCGTAAGAAAATATTTTAACATTTAATAATCATCAGGATTTTAAATATTCACTTTCACGATTTTCTTGCAGTAAAATCTTTTAGAATGTCTTGAAAGTCTGCACTTCACAATATATCATATTCAGTGGACATGATTGAAAGGGAGTTTGAAGATTTTGGGTTATAGGGGATTGATGAGAATGTTTAACAACTTTCATTTTGAAAGAGATCATTCACCAGAGGAATTTGCTATCACTATATACCTATATATTTTTAGTACAGTCAAAACATCAGGAAACGTTGATTGAACCATGTTTTAACATACAAATTTGTAAGATCGCGTTCCTGCAATTGTTTTTTGAAGATGAAATTTTGTTAGCTCTGTAATAAAGTGCTTAAAATGAATTATTTCATTTGGAAACTTCAACTCAATTTCCTCCTGATAACTCTCTTGAAAATTTTTAGCAGCTTCCATAATCTCAGGATTTATTTTCATGATGAATCCATACAAAGAATGAATTTT
The DNA here is from genome assembly GCA_038373885.1 of Cheiracanthium punctorium. NCBI lineage: Eukaryota > Metazoa > Arthropoda > Arachnida > Araneae > Cheiracanthiidae > Cheiracanthium > Cheiracanthium punctorium. Next base: position 135,961 of record JAWZYV010009886.1, on the reverse strand, counting down.
AGTAAATGCTTTCTACACGCTGAGTCAGTTCAGTATTCAGTTTATCCATGACTAGTAGGAAAGTTTCAATTGTAAACTTTTCCAGTCCTCTGAGTATAACCTCATTTTCATTATATTATCATTGTGATACCTTTTTCTTACATGTCCTCACTTGTTTCCATTCAGTGTACCTCGTCTTCACTTTTTCTTCAGCCTTCTTCTCATACACATCAAACATTTCCCTTTCCAATAGTAAAAAGTTTCTCGGGCATTTTAATAAATGGAGAGCCTTTAGAAGTTCAAGCGTTTCACTTTGCAGGGATTTGATAACTGCATTTATTCTATTAAGGATTGTTGCCTAGAAGTCATAATCACATTATCTTTTTTCATCATTTCATTTAGTAGGCAATTAACTTTACGAAGTCCATGGCTTTTGATTTCTATCATTACAAATTACATGCAGTGCATTTTTAAAGCTGCTGTAGCCTTCAAATAAAGCCTTGATTGCATCGACTTTAGTACTCCACCTTGTATCCCAAACCCTTTTCAGAACTAATGAAGATCTTCTAATGGGGGGCCCAACTTCTACCCATCCCAATCAATTATTTCCATTGTCTACTAACAATACCATTGCCCTCAGCCAATTAATCCCAATGTCTATTAACAGTCTGAACTAGAAAGAGGTTGTTTTTTTTTTCAGCTGACAAATAAAACGTTTGATTTATAACATCATTAATAGTAGAATTTATATCCTCTATGACTATTTTAAAACGTCTGTGGGAAACAATTGATACTCAAGTACTTTAATACTTACACTGAAAATAAGAACTCTTGAATATTTCAATGCCTTGCTTACATTCAACTCACTCCGCGGCAATAAGGAAGGGAAGTTTGAAAAACAAGAATGTAAATACCCAAGAAAAGGAGCAGAAATTCGGAGATTTTGCAAGCCCTAATAAAGAGGAACAAATTCAATTTTTTAGAAGAGGGATTAATTGTGAAAATTTAATTATTTCAAATTTGTTTTCAATTATCATAAACATGGCACCAGTAAATGCTCAGTAATAATTTGAGAATTGACTTTTATCAATATGTGCCATCATATTTTGAAGAACTTTAGTTTGATAATTGGGCAATTCCACAATACTGTGAGTGGTTATGCCATGTCTGCAATAAATTTGATAGGTCATAACTACTTTGTTTTATATAAACATTGTAACATGCTATTTACAAAAAAAGAAAAACTGTCCACTTAATTGTTTGTTTAGTTATGATTAATCAAACTTGTTGCAGAAATGATATATACGCTTGCAATATTGTGGAATAACTCAACTGCCTTTCCTATGTGTACCATCATATTTTCAAGAACTTTTAATATGCAAAGAAACCAATAAATACATGTTTGGAATTGTGTCATTACATCCATCAGTTAGTCTTTAATATATTGTTTTTAAGACTATATTACTTAAAAGAAGGCAGTACTTGATTCGTAAAGGTCAAAATCAACAGTCGCCTCTCACTGACTGCGTTTTTGAAAGTGAAGACTACAAATTTATGTTCCAATTGTAAAAGTATTTATCCCCCCCCCCTTTTCTTTTTCACAGTCATTTTTCAAAGTTTTTATGAATTTAAAGTAAAATAGAAAGAGGAGACATTAAAATTTATGTTCTTCACAGTAGTCAACAACGTTTTCACATATTTTTGGTTTAACATAAAAAAAAAATTGACCGCGTGAACCAATTTCTTCAAAGAGATGATATAAATATAGATGAAGCAGTCAGGCATAATCGAGGTCTTCTGAATCTTCTGGAATCAACGAGAGACAAAGCTGTATTCGGTGCAATTGCAGAAGCAAAAATAACGGCTAAAAATAATAATTTACCTCCTGATTTTAAAGAAAAAAAGAAAAGGAAAAAGAAATTGATATTTGACGAATCTTGTGAAGATGAAATTTCGAAATTATCAGAGGAAGAATGATTCAGAATTTCTTTATTAAAAATTATCGACAAAATAATGAGTGAGCTAAAAATGCGTTTCCAGTCTCTGGAAGTACTTAATGACAAGTTTGGATTTCTGAATGGGATTAAAATCCACCAGATGGATACAGAAGATTTAAAATCGGAAGCTCAAAAGTTAGCATTTGCATATAAGCAGGATATATGCACAGAGGATTTTTTAGGAGAAATAGAAAGTTTTAAACTTCACGCTCTACTGCTTGACGACGCTATGAAAACATAACCTGCATGACCCTTTTGAGCCTCATTCATAAGCATAAACTGGAAGAAGGCTATCCAAATTTGATCACAGCCATGAAAATATTTCTTACTCTTCCAGAAACAGTTGTATCAGGTGAAAGGAGTTTCCGTAAGCTGAAAATTATAAAAAATTATTTAAGAAACTCAATGGAGCAAAATAGACTTTCAAATTTGAGTATTATCTCAATCAAATACAAAAAAGCATCATTGACATCTTATGATGACATCATAAAAACTTTTGCTGCAAAGAAAGCTTGTAAGCGAAATTTTTGTAAAATTGAAGTTTGAAATGAAAATTTATTTTAAATTTATGTATAATAAAACATAACACAGGATTTCGATATTGCTATTACTTTTCTTCATAAGTACTAATAAAAAATTTCAAGTTGTGATTTTAAATGTTAAATTACATCCTTAATTTAAGAACACAATCATATGTAAAATTAATCGGAACTAAAATTAAATACATTTAAAGTTGCGCCGACTTGACAATAACATCTTTCTGCTGCTTCATTCGCTAAAATGCTAGAAACAGGTTTTATTTTTTTCTGTTTATTGAATGTGTTTTCTTTTCAAAAATTTTCAAATATTTCTCATGTCTCTTTTTTTTCTTTCGGGGAGGGAGGGGGGGAGGGGCCAAAGTTAAGGTTTGCCCCGGGTGACGTAAACTCTAGTTGCGGCCCTGGTAAGGAATTAGAAAAAGTTTTGGCAAATAAGAAGGAAAAACGGACAGACATACCAAGGCATGGGGGGGAGAGAAAAAGGACTGCCCGGCGTTAAAGGGTTGCCGGGTGCCGCACCCTGTTTAATATCGGTTGAGAATCCACACACTGTGGAATGTGAAATGGGAGAAATACAGATCAATCATTGCTCAAGGCTGGAAGGGGGGGGGGGGTTAGAAACAGTGTAATACTGCATTTTTTCATTCTTGGGAGTGAACAACAAAGCATAGAAGTGATTTTATTGGGATTTAATGTCTTTTTAAAGAGCGGCCATAGGGGTACACTATAGAGAAATGCCATCGACATAGGCAGGGCCGTAGCGAGCAAAAAATGATAGACTGAAATTTTATAACTTAATTAAATTTTGTAAACTTAGTTAATGTATGGGCACATCTTACAAACTGGGAATTTTCTGTTTGGAGACAAAAATGAACATTTGTATTTATTTAGATTTACTCTTCCAAAAATTATATTCATTACCGTAAAATTCTGTACCTTCTTTTTTTTTTTTTACATAACTTTGTGATTTAATGTAAAATATTTCTGAAAAATATTTAAGGAATAAAAACTCAGGTCAGTGTTTTGGGGATATTCTGTGTAGACTGACATGTTTTTTTTTTTTTTTTTTTTTTTTTTTAATTAGCAAATAACAGTTGCAAGAACAATTTATTAAAGGCATATTTAGAAAAAGTCTTACCTCTGTATTCATATAAGCTGTGCATGTTTATTAAACTTGTATTAACCCTCCGGCGGTCAAAGGCCGGCCAAATGGCTTTGCATACAAACAGCCGGCCGGCCGGCCGAGAGAAAGTGATAACTTCTTTCCCCCTGCTTTGCAGCAGGCGGAACTTCTTACGATTGCTGGACAATAGCCGATACGGGAGGCGCGAATACCTCCCATGACCTCCATATGTATTTTCTCTTTTTCCGTCACACGAAAATTACCCTATCCATTCTTCGGTGCGGTCATCATAAACACCAGCTCTCAAGGAAGGAAGAGTGGATTTTCACCACCACCCGCGGTGAATCGCCATCAGATAATTTCCGAAAGGAGGAAGGCAATGTTCTTCAAATTTTGGCCGGGTCTGAACTTCTGGAAGCACTAATTGAAAGCTCGCCCGAACATCAGAGGATTAAGTTGTGTAATATTAAAAAACTTGAGAGTGGCCACTCAAGATTTCAAGCTGAGTGGCCACTGGCCACCGACAAATTTTCTAAATTTTGACCTCTAATAACCAATTATTACCTGTTGCGTATTTTTATAAATCTTTGAACCAGGCCAAACAAAATTACATCTTGCTCTTTAAACTTAAATTAATGGCTATTAGTGAAGCTGTAGCTGCCTTTAAATATTTCCTTTCAAATATTACCTTTATAATAGAGAATTTGTAATTTTGTCTGATAGACAACCAATCCTCTAGATATTGTAATCTAATGGAACTTTGAGTATATTTTCAAATTCGAACACATTCCTAATTTTAAAATTTATCAGCAGAGTGCTTATTTAGAGATAAGTTTGACTCTACTACACAAACATAACTGTAATTATGTTAATTTCGTAATTCCTGAAAATCCACGAAGTAAGCATCCACTACTAAAATAGGCTACAACCATACATCATCTACAAAATCTCCAACAGTGCAAATGGAAATAATTTGTACTTGCTCTGCACTCACTGCAATGATTGATCATAACTGCTACGTTTACAATAGGTTTCATCAAGGTGTCTACCAAATTTCTGAAAGTCAATTTCCTGACTTTTGGGAGGTCCCGGGAAAAAATTCCTGAACAATGCATTTTACTTTGGCACGGGCGCCGACTTGTAAAAATTATTGGGGGGGCTCGTATCCTTACGGAGGTGGACGGGGGGACACAAAATCCTTCTCTCCGTCAGTATAATAAAGGGGTTCAGAAATTTTAGACTTGAGATTTCAAAATGTGCATTTTTAACATAACACTTTCATGAAAATAAAAGGAATTCCATTTAATAAATTTTTCAAAAATTTTTTGAACTCATTTTTTAAATTAAGTATTTGAACTCAAGATCTCGAATCAGTCTTCAGTACACATATGGAGAAAGCAAATCTCCCTTCTGAAAGAACAACTGAATTTTAATTAAGTTAATAACAGCAAAACAAGTAAAATCTTTTTCGAAATGTATTTAATGATAATTTCATAGGAAAGAAAATGCATGCAGTCAAATGTGGAAAACTGTTCTGCAAAACATTACTCCAGCTAATATTTCAAAATACCCTAGAAGTACAAATACGAAGAGACGAAATATATATAGTAATCATTTTATAAACTAAAACCATAATGAATTTGAAACATATTTTGATGATATTTGTGCAACAATATATGAAAATTTATTTTTATTCAGTACGGAAAAAAGTTGTATAAAATATAATCGTGCTTTACATTTAAAATTGGAATAACACAGTGGAATAATACAATGCCAAAAATATCACTCTGAATTACTGTAGATATTTACAGACAATTTTTAAAAATACTCAACATTTTCACTTTACATTAAAATAAGAATACTCAATAATATGAAAAATGGAAAAAAAATGAATGAAATCTAATTCGAAATCATAGTCTACGCCATATTATTTTTAAAACATATATAAAAACTCCACTGCACTCTAAATCACCCTTCTATTTGGAAAATTGTTCCAGATTACCTAAACAATTATCAAAACAAATTAAACTAGCACACTAGCAATTGGTAAGTCAGAGACGCTTTGGCTAAATGGATACATAGTATTCATTTTATAAACTAAAACCATAACGAATTATGTTATTTGAAATTTATTCTGATGATATTTGTGCAACAATATACGAAAATTAATTTTTATTCAGAACGAAAAGAGTTGTATGAAATATGATTGTGATGACTAGGGTACGAAGGGTATTTTATTTATAAGCCTTCTTATGATTACCATAGCCCGTTCGTGTAAACATAGTGCTAAAAGTTCTCCTTATTGAATTTGCAAAATATACATCCATCTAATGCAAGGTATCACTGAAATGTGCACATAAAAATTCAAGCTAAATAGTCAGCTTCAAACTTTCTAGCACATATTCATTCAAATTTCAATTAAGAAGTGTACAATGCCAAAAAGTGTTTCTTGTGTACGAAGTCAATAATGAATCAGAATTATTTTCTCAGTTACATATACATATTCTGTATAAATATTAATGCTAAAATAGCTTTAATAATGTTTAATTATATTTTTTTCCTTCTAAATTTTAACGCAGGCCTCTAAAATGGTAGGAGCCCACAGGTGAAAGCCTACTCAGCCTAATGGGTAATCCGGCCCTGTTAGGTATAGTCCCTCTTTCCCCATGACAGCCCCCTCCTTCCTCCTCTATAATTTTTATGGTTTTGTAGCAGTTACGCCAGTTTGATATTCCATAAATAATAATTTACAAACATAGGTGCTCCATAGAGTGCTTTTACAGAAGAGGGAGGCTATTTGCAAGTGTGGGGTGGAGGTGGGGGTCGAATACGAGTATATGTATCACACGCCCAATTCACACATTTTTCTAAAACCATTTTTTGATTTTGATCGTTTTCTTTCATTGTGGGTTCGAGGCAACTACCCCATCCACCCTTACCTTAATCATGCTCGCTGTGACTCCCCTTTCATTTGCCCTCTATGTATGGATGAATGCACATATTTACAAAACGGCTGCATATTTTTCTGCCAAGGAACAACGACTGAGCACATAGTCAGAATATTGTGTGCATACTTTAGTGTTGTTATAAAATAAAGTAAATTAGTCAGAGACTAATGGTTTTCTAAAGAGGAATTCTCTTTCAGCAACACAATATGATATGTATGCACATGATCAAGGCCTCTCTGAATTTTGGGCCTTGTCCAAGCTCGGCTTGGGCCCTCGTTTTTTTTTCTTCCTTCTTTCTTGGCGAGATGGTTAAATCTAGGCCCAGGGGGGTCATGACCACTGTGACCCCCTCTGGAACCGCCACTGGCACCACATGCAGCCAAGAGTAGCAAAATAATAAACCGAACAGAAATCTTGCAATTATGAAGCGAAATTCGCCTAAAACAACGAGTCTTCTTAAAGATTTCATGGTTTTCAAATGTTCATTTCTAAATTTTCGTATTTATGTGTAAACTAACAAAAATTTTTGAAAATCGTAGGGGGGCTGGGAGACAGCTAAGTAGTGCTCAGCCCGCGTAGCCCGCCCCCCCCCCCCCCCACCTCTGATTACGCCCTTGATGGGGGATAGAGTTTTATATGTAAAGAGAGAAGATAAGAGCAAGCAATTATAAAATATAATCCAGAAGTTGTGCTGCTCGAAGATTTTTATGAAATCATTTTTTATTTAGCTCTTAACTGTAGCTAAATCAGAAACGTTAAGCGTTCGATATTAGTAAAGTTTTGATAAAACGTATAAAGAAATGAATACTGTCTATATCCGAAACTGTATTAAACATCAATTTTTCATCTATCTCACAAGGTTCTTCATGATTTAAAATCTTCAAACTTAAATTTGACTATCAATTTTCTGCCTTGAATTGTTTTTAAGTCACATTTAAACGGTTTATTTTCAGCATCGAAACTTTATACTGCTGGGAAATGGGAATGTCACAATCGTTTGCAGTTTTGCACAATGGGAAAATCTCCCTTATGGTCAGACGTCTACAGAAGAGTCTGTATCTCACAATAGAATAAAAGTGAAAGCTTTTGCTGTACTGATTTAAAAAAGAAAGATTACATTACATGAGAACGACCCTCCTAAAAAAAAGCGCAGTCTTCTCCCTACTAGAAAGCAATTCCAACATCAATTGTGTCACGGTGTAAAATCTGAAGGGTTCTTGGGGGGCAAAAAACCCGTTTCTTTTTGCCTAGCTATGTGATGGTCATTTGTTTGTGCTTGCGCTCTTGATAAAGAAGGTTGACATCAGTGCCTTAAGGCATTACAGGCGCCCAACGTAATTCCTGAATCCCTGTGAAAGAAAAAGCGGAGTGGGAGACAGAAGAAGCTAGCGATACATTCTCTATTTTTAGGATTCTTAAGTTTAACCGATTTGGAGGAAGAAATATGATTTGACACAAATAAGTTGGAGTGAAATTTTTGAAGGGGGCTCAGCCCCCTGAATAAAAATATTGGGGGGACTGAAGCCCCTTCAAGCCCCATGAAGTCGGCGCCTATGTACTTTGGGAAATTGCACAATGCCCCCTCCCTTGTCTTTATATTTGCATATTTTGTACAACTTCTTGAAATCAATTTTAACTGAAGTATACAGGATTAAGCTTTCATCAATTGAGAAACAGAAGTAGTTGCACTTTCTGATAGAATTAACTAACTGTTCTTGGAAATACGGTCCTAAGCCATAAGTTACCAAGTAAGCTAATTTGTCTTTTACCCTCCCGTCACGATTGATGAGCCCCCACTTTTCCCTCCTTATACAAAAAATATGCTTGATGCTTTCGCGGTCCGAAAAATGTGTTGCAGTTACAGGGATGTTAACTCCAACACTCGATTTGGGAGCACCCCGGGAGCAGAAAAAATATCATTTGGGAGCACCTCGGGAGCAGAAAAATTCGATTTGGGAGCAGAAAAATTCTATTTGGGAGCAGAAAAATTCCATTTGGGAGCACCTCGGGAGCACAAAAAAATAGTTTCCGAGAGGAAAACTAAGATTCGAGATCAGAATTAACATGATTTTGGAGCATAAAATTGAAGATTAAGGAACACAATAAATGCATACAAGAAAAGCAAAGTTTGCGTGCAAACACCATTTGCTAAAAGCAAAACACTATTTGAAAGCACTTTAGGAAAGCTGTGGAAAAAAAGGGTGTATACAGGCTATGCTATCAGCAACTTGGTAAAAACAATACATATCAGGAGTCAGCAACCTTTCTGTGGTTAAGTCATTTTTTTCCTACTCAAGAACCATGAGTATGATTTGTATGCGGCTTGCGAGCCACAGGTTGCCAATCCCTGTACCTTTTTTTTTCTTTTTCAGAATCATTTAGGGAATCTTCCTCTCGAAAAAGAGAGCACAAATAAAATGAAAACTAAATTTTAAAACAAAAGCTTCTATCTCATTCTTTGGTTCTATTACAAATCACAAGTAGTACTAAATGGAGATATTTGAAAACCTAAATATTATACCTCTTATACAACAACATGTAATTTTTAAGCAGTATTGAAAACAAAATAAATTTGATGGTTAGAATAATTAAATGTGTGTACTTTTAATAGCATATGCTTTTGTATCAGTAATTTAACCTCATCTAATATTTACATATACATATTCATCTATAATACTTGAACACAATATACAAAGCAAATGTAAACAAAAAATATTTAATGACTGTTGAGAGAAATTAAGAATTATGGGAAGTTAAAAATTAAGATTATGAGAAATTAATAATGAGATTACAAATTAAGTATCATAAGTTATCTAGTTTTCTATTTATTCTTTTTTTTATTTTTATTAATTTCTTCTTGAGCTTTTTCAATTTCTTCTAATAGTTTTAATGTTTTTGCAAGTCTATCCTTCCCTTCCGTTTATAGAATCTGTCCACTTTCTATAACAGCCAGTGGCGGCTCGTGACCTGCTTCAGTGGTGGGGCCTAAAAAAACTAGTGCCAGTTCAAATCGGGAAAATACATATACATAGAGCTGTGGCGGATCGTTACCCATTTCAGAGGAGGAGGCTTTTTTTTTTTTTAAGCTTGAAAAGGTAAAACATATGAATCGCTTTTGTAAACAGTGTGAATACATAAAAACTTTTCGAATAACAAGTTATGAAAGGCGTATTGATTTCTCCTTTAAGTTTTCATTTAAAGACAGCAGATTAATTTTGCACCAAAAAAACATTTTCCTCCATTTTTCTTTCTCAAAAAGGTACAATATCAATTTAAAAAAAAAAAAAAAAACAATGCATGCGTACATGTTGAAAAACAAATTGGTCCATAATGTTTCATCTCCAAATAGCAAATCGTGCCCCTTCATAAAAAAAAAAAAAAAAAAAAAACGGTGCCCGTTGCAATGAGGTACTTGTTTGCCTATCTGGCCGGCCCTGATTGAGGTGACTAACAAAGCCCGACTGGTCCGATCCGGGGTGGGTAGAATGGCTTCGGAATGCAGCTTTCGTACGCAGTTTGAATCTTGCTTTACTGCTAACTAGCTTTCCATACACGCTTTAAAAGATAAATGAGCGTGGCAAAAATTTAACAGAGTCAAAATGACGTATTCGGCGCAGACCGGCGAGAAAATCGGCTAAAAGCGCAGTTCGGCGCAATATTTGTGTTTCGGCGCACCCTGAAAGAGTCAAAATGACGTATTCGGCGCAGACCGGCACAAAAATTGGCTAAAAGTGCAGTTCGGCGCAAGAATTTGTGTTTCGGCGCAGAATTAACATCCCTGCAGTTACTTTCGGTTTTGAGTCTGACAATTAGAGAGAAGGGGTAAAAAAAAAAAAGATTCTTTTGGTGAATTTTTCAGACCCATTATCCAACTTCCCAGTTTTTTCCAGACTTTCCGGACCCATTTTCTAATTTCCCGGCTTTTTCCAAACTTTCCAGAGAGGTAGACACCCTGCTAGCCTCCCGCGCGTTTGTTTCCCCTCTCCAGCGTTCGCCGAAGGTCGTCGGCGACTTCACTCGCCGCGTGACGTCACGTTTTCTCCCGCGGTTCTTCTTTTCGGTTTTCTCATGAGCCGTGATCGCCACAGCATATCTCCATAGTAACGGAGACATTTTGTTTCTGATTGGCCGGTCAGAACTTTGTTTTATGCAAATTAACTGTTGCACATGTGAATTGTACGTATATAATGTGGTTCCTTTTTTGCCTGCGATTATTGCATTTCTATGGCATGCTATTCGATTCTAGCCTCTGTATTTTCTGTGTATGCTAGTTCTGTAAGACGCTCAGCGAGCGTGAATGTATTTGAACTTTATAATATTTCTTTTAATTAAAGAACTTTTGGTTTCTTAATGATGTCTCATAATTTCAAGTTTTAAATCACCACTGCTGGCAAAATGCGAATAATATCTTCTAAGATTTTGGTTATGGGCCGAGCAATCCCATTGTAAAACTGCTCATTGCTGACTTTTAATAATGGCAGCATACGTGCACATTGTCATTTTCAACTCAAGCCCCTGCCGGTGTTTTCCATCGTTCGGCGTTACCGAGGTGTCTTCACCGAGGAGTGTAGCGGCGTTATGAAGCAAGTGTTCCGGCTCTAGTGTTTTTTTTTGTCATCATCCTTGTTGTTGTATTCTACAAGTATCATCATCTTGTGCCTTCAAGAGTTCTGTCACCAGTCAAGCTTTCGATTCCCCGGTTTAGTGTTTAGTTTTCAAGCTGGCGTGTTATTCCTTGCGTGGAAATGGACTTTTATTGAGTTGCTTCGACGGTGGCCGAGCATATCGGCGTTTCAGCCAAGCTTTAAAGGAGCCTTTTAGTAGACTATGGAACTTTTCCTTGCAGTAATGTTTCGGTTTCATCAGTATGAAGTAGGACTCTCCCCTGTTGTAAGTTATATTTAAATTTTCATCATATGCATGTGTTTATTATACTTCTTGTAAATTAGTGTTGTAAAGTGATAATAATGTGCTCGCATATTCACGAACGTCACAACCAAATAGAGATGCTTAATGCATCGAACTGGAACACCTGGAAAGATGACATGAAGGTTTTGTTAATGGAAAGGGGAGTTTGGAAATTTATTGATAAAACTGAACCCGCTATAGACGATAAAGCTACACAAAAGGAAATACTAGACTACAATTTGCGTAAAGCGAGGGCATATTCGACAATATATTTGGGTGTTAGCCCTGATCTTCGCTCACTTATATCAACGGTAGATTCGGGTGATGTTGCATGGGACACGCTTAAAAAGCATTTCGAACCCTCTTCTAGAGCTAGAAGTATACAACTTTTAGATGAATTTTTCTCGCATCGTTATGTTGCGGAAGAAGGAATTGGATTATTTGCTGCTAAAGTAAAGAAAACAATACTTAAATTACGCGACTTAGGTCACCCTGTTGAGGAGTTATATCAGGGATTTCAGCTCATTCGATATTTAGATTCTAACTTTCAGAATATAGTACAAGCGATTTATCGTTGGCCAGAGAAAGACTTTACCTTTCAGAAAATCTTAGACGAACTACTTGTAGAGGAGGGACGCATTCGTCAAGTGAAGGGGGACACAAGTAATTACGAGAGTACTTTGTTATCCACAACTGTTGAGGACACGCAAAAACATAAAAATGAAAACCCCAACAAGTTAGGTCCCTGCTTCCGGTGTAAAAAATACGGACATGTAATAGCCAATTGCAGAGTAAAGCTTAGTTTTAATAGAAATAAAAGTGGTACAAAACGAAAAGTAAAATCTAGTAATTATTGTGATGTTAAAGTAAACGAAAATCTCCTTAATGTTGAAGCTAGTAAACCTAATGCAGTAATAAACAAAATTTGGGTATTTGATACAGGTGCATCTAATCATTTCTGCAACAACAAAAGTTTATTTTCCACATATAAACCAGTACAAAACACCACAATGTCTCTCGCGATAGGAAACTTAGAAAGTGAGGTAGAAGGTGTTGGAACTGTAGAGTTTGGTGTACGTCTTAATGGAAAAGTACATATTATAAAGCTGACGGATGTGATGTACTCACCGAAATTGCGTAGGAATTTGATATCTGGTTTGAAGGTGGAAAGTGCTGGTGCAAAGTTTATAGGTACAAACGGTAAAATTTGGGTATATAATAAAGCAGGTGAAGCAATTTTTTATGCCAAACGTACCAATGGTCTTTATTTTTTTAAACCCTCGCACTACATTAAAAATAAAACGGACGGCAAAAAGGTAGGAAGTAAAATGTATAATCTGTCAACTGAAACAACCAGTGAATTAGCCCTTTGGCACTACAGGTTTAATCATGCTAATATGGATTATTTAGTGCATGTTAGTAAAAATAATAGTGTTCGTGGATTACCCACGTTAAAAATCAATAAAGAATCTTGTACGTCGTGTAAACTAGCTAAAGCGCGAAGGAAGAGTTTTAAACCTATATCGAATATTAGATCTTCGAAACCGCTTGAATTATTACATCTTGATGTATGTGGGCCGTTGCCCGTTGCGTCACTTGACGGTAGCCAATATTTCTTAACTGTCACTGATGATTATTCTAGGCACGTAACTGTTTTTACTTTGAAGAAAAAGTCTGAAGTTTTTTATTGTTTTCAAAAATACCAGAGACGAATCGAACGGCAATTAAATTTAAAAATTGTAAATGTGCGTACAGATAATGGAATGGAGTTTTGTAACAAAGACTTTAAAAATTTTCTTGACAAAGAGGGTATTCATGCCGAAAGAACAAATACTTACACACCAGAACAAAACGGTGTTAGTGAACGGTTTAACTTAACAGCGATGAACGCAGTTAGGGCTATGCTTCATGCCAGCAGTGAAAAGGGATTAACTAATTATATTGTATTATAAATTAAGCTATTCAACAAACAAATTAAATTACAAATTGAAAGTCTTTGGCTGAAATTGAAATGTCACTGGATTTTATCTGTAAAATAAATTTTTGTAGATTCTAGGCAGAGTTGAAACTCATTTAACTTGAGTTGCACAGTAGAAATCTTTGGTTTTGAATATGCGTTTAAATAAGAAAGACAAAGTAGGTACCTTTTCTGTAGTTTATTGAAACAAGATGACTATGGTAGGTTTACACAGTGCACATGGTGAAGACACAATACATTAAGCAACATCCGCTTAGTAGCACAAATAAAAAAACAAGCTTTCTGGAAGACAAGTCGCCAGCGGCGATCTATTCAGATTCACAAAACACATCACATCACATTGAATCATCTGGGTACCGCAGCACGGATCCCTGATCCGGCTCTATTTGAATCACATCGGTTGTTTACACACACAACGCAGCAGACCGAGAACACTCTCTGTCTGACTGAAAGGTTAACTTGCGATGCCCTTTTTATATCTGCCAGTTAGTGCGGGACTACGATGGATATTTGCATAGGGGGAAAAAAGAGTTCTTATTTTATGCAAATTAGGAACAGCGCCATCTATCAGCGAGAAATGTGAACTTTTCATTACGGCGTTAAAGACATGACGATGTTTACACCGCCATTTTAAAATGCTAACGAAGTTACGTTTTCACTTAGAAAACTTTTAAAGGAGCTTACAAAAGTTTCGTTTTTTCACTTTAGCAAATTTAGAGATAAAATGTCATGGAAATAAAAGGTAAGTAAAGAAATAGAGTTTTTTTTTTTTCTAACAAGGGCCCGTCTTCCATGACATTTAGGAAACTGGCAGATTCAAAGTAAACGAAAATTAGAGGTAACCTTTCCTCTTTAACGAAAAAGTAAGTTAATCATGATGCATGAAAAATACTTCAAAATTCACTAAAGGTTAGTAGAAACACTATATACAGTTGTTGCTGGCCAGCATGGTTAGTACACATTTAAAAAATTACTTCATTTCAAAAAATTTTCAACTTACTAGAAATTACTATATAAATGCATTCAAATATAAACACTTATGCTAGAACATTAATAAACACATATGCTAGAACATTAATAAACACATTTCTAATCATAAAAATATTCATACTTCAAAATTACTCATGATATACGTTCAGTGCACCTTAGAAAATACTCACATTTTGCAAAGTTCATATAATACCGTACAGTACATTGCAATGAAAAATATGAATTAAATTTGAAAAAAAGCTCGAATTGAAATCCAACTGAGATCGAGCTGGGATGCATCCCGAAAAAATTGAAAAAAAAGATTTGTGTTATAGGTTAACACATTATATGCCTGACACAACACCTTACAGACTAGGGTGGACATATAGGAGCTTCCACTAGCAAAAATGGGACTTACTGAAATAAAACTTTAACATCTCCTGTGATTGGGACGAAAATACTCTACTCTTAGAACTAACCAATCACCTCAGAATTCTCTGGCAAATTACAGTTTCACCTTGCGAGACGCTTTTGAGGCTGCTCGAAAACTTCAGAGAAAGACCAGAGCTAAGAATATCGCACTCCGTGGGGAACTTTACTCCCTCGACTGTAAAGATGTCAGACAGACATAATAGGACAAACACAATTACATAAAGTTCATTTTTCTTAGGTTTTTTTTTTTTTTTTTTTTTTTTTTCATCATCAAAAATTTCAAAAAAATTTCCCCCTTTCCCCTCAAAAAAGGTCTCGAGCCGAAGGGCATATAGGAGACAAAAAAATTGCCTAGGTTCCCACAAACGGGAGTAGGTCTTTCACACTTAACTAAAAATTTTGTCATTGAAAGTGGACAGGCTGATTTTGGGTAAGGGTTTTGTGAAAATGTCTGCGGGGTTTTGTTTAGTGTTAATATATTCCAATTTAAACAATTTTTCTAAAACGAGGCTTCTTAAGAAATGGTATTTTACATGTATGTGTTTGGTGCGATTGTTCTCTATAGGAGAATTTGACAAGTCGATAGCTGCACGATTGTCACAAAATAAGGTAACTTTTAAATTTTCTGGAAGAATGTCTAAACCTTTTAGTTCATCTAGGATTCTATACATCCATAACAGCTCTTTTGATGCCTCTGTCAGGGCAATAAACTCAGATTCCATAGATGACAAGGCTACACATTTCTGCTTAAAAGTTCGCCATGAGATATGGGTTTTGTCTAACATTAAGATGTGACCTCCCATCGACACACGATCATCTCTATTTGAGGCGAAATCGGCATCAGAATAACAGTTTATTGAAATTTCATTAATGTTGGAAAGTTTTAGCTTTCCAACAACAGCAACAACTTCGATGTTGACTTTACATATCCCAGTAGTTTTACTAATTGGTTCCAATGATGTTGGCCGGGGTTAGATTGAAATTGAGAAAGGATATTTACAGCGTAAGATATATCAGGTCTGGTTCTACTAGCCAAGAACGATAAACATCCCAAAATATTACGGTAGGGCAGTTTTTCCATTTCCTTAGTCTGAGCATCGTTACTAGGACTTTGCGTCTTTGAAATTACAATTCCAGTTGCGATTGGCAATGAAACTAATGGTATCTGATACTTCTTAAACCGCACATAAATTTTATTGATGTAATCTTCCTGGTGGATAAATAGTCCTTCTCTATTTTCAACAAATTGTACCCCGAGTAGTTTCTTCGTTCTACCCAACTTCTTTAGATCTACTTTATCTTCCAAAAGTTTAATTACCTTCTCTATTTTTTCTTTGGTTTTAGATATAAACACCATGTCGTCAACATACAGTAGTAAAACTAAACTATTTTCATAAATGTAGACACAATTAGCCCACTCTAGCTTATTAAAATTTAACTCACTTAGAATTCCGTGTATTTCATTGAACCATTCACGTCCACTCTGCTTTAAGCCGTAAATAGCTCTGTTGAGCTTACAGATGTAGTTTTCTTTACCTTCCTCTTCAAATCCTTTGGGCTGCTTCATATAAATATCTTCTTATACTGGGGCGTATAGGTATGCAGAATTTATGTCTACTTGCATATGAAACCAATGAAAGTGTCCAACTAATAAAGAGAAAAATAATCGTATTACAGAGAAATTGACCACTGGGCTAAAAACTTGGTGGTAGTTTTCACCTTTTCTTTGACCGAATCCTTGAGCGACCAGTCTAGCTTTGTATCGTACTATTTTACCTTTTGAGTCGTGTTTTACTGTGAATACCCATCTATTGCCTATTATTTTTACATTTTGAGGTACGGGTTTTGAGGTACAAGTTTCCACACTTCTCTTTCGTACATAACATTCATTTCTGCAGTCATAGCTTTCTTCCACTCATCTGAATCTTGAGAATCTATTGCTTGAAAATATGAGTTTGGAATTACTATATCTCTAGTCAGGAACTGGTTAAATTCGTTTCGTCTTTCACAATGCCGGTGTAGGTATCTTTACCTTAAAAACTAAATTTTTCAGGGTCATACTTAAGTCCATGTTTCTTGCAATATGCCTCGACCTCTCTACAGGATCGTAATCTTACATTGCTTCCTGATATACCGTAGTATATATCATTTCTGGACCCGTCTGACCTAGGGACGGCTTTTCTCATCCAAACTACATCTTTAGGTGGTGCTACTCGGTCTTTAGACTTAGAAAAACGAATTGTTTCTTCTCCCTCCTCCTCATCGGATTCACCGCTACTTATTTCAAATTTTTCTTCGGATGTGCTAGGTTTCTCGTAATCTTCTATTTCTGGTTCCCTTTCTTCATCGGAACTTTCTTCCGCTGTAATGGGTTCCAGCACGACTCCGCTGCTCTCACGAGTGGGTAAATTTTCATCAAACGTTACGTTACTTGTTTCAACGACTTTTCTGTCACTCGGTAGCCATACTCTATAGCCACGGGTAAGCATAGCGTACCCAACTAGTATGCCTTGTTTTGCCCTCATTTCGAGCTTACTTCGTAATTGACGTGGTACACCTACGAACACTTTTGATCCAAAAGTTCGTATATGCTTTACTGAAGGTTTGCGACCACAAAATAGCTCAAACGGTGTTTTAGATTGGTTTGCGTGGCATACCCTGTTCCAGGTGTATGTGAAACATAACAATGCTTCCGACCAAAAACCATTTCCCAGTTTACTGGAGTGTAACATAGCTTTTACAGCGTCCAAGGCCGTGTAATTAAATCTCTCACTTACACCTTTCTGTTCCGGCGTATAATCGTTGGTTCTTTCAGCTTTAATGCCCTCCTCCTCCAAAAACTTCTTAAATTCATTATGGCAGAATTCCATGCCATTATCCGTTCTGATATTGATAATTTTTCTGTTTAAAAACCGTTCTGCACATTTTTGGTACCTCTTAAAATTCTCAAAGACTTCAGATTTCTGCTTCATGGGATAAACAGTGACTTTTCTTGAGTAGTCATCTGTTATCGTTAAAAAGAATTTATGTCCCGATATGGATGGGTTAGGTAAAGGTCCACAAACATCCATGTGCAAAAGTTGGAGGGGTTTGTTCGATCTAACCTTAGGAATACTTTTAAAGCTCTTTCTTCTAGTTTTTGCTATTTTACAAACATGACAGGGTTTAAACGGCTTAGATTTAAAAACGGGTAGGCCAAATACCTTTCCCTTACTAGTTTCAATTATAGCGTTACAATTAATATGACAAAAACGGCTATGCCAAAGTTCTAAGTTCTGATTGTCACCTTTTGAAGAAAAATTAGCCTTTGCTTTCTTTTTATTAGTTATTGTAGGGTAAACATGGTACAGACCACGTTTCTTGTGTGCTGTAAATAGTTTTTGTCGGTCACGTGAAAATACCTCTACTTTGTTATTTCCCCCTCTAAATGCAATGCCCTCAGTGTCCAATGCAGGACCTGACAGGAGATTTCTCCTTAATTTAGAGGAATAGAGGACGTTTTTTAATGTTTTTAAAACTTTACCACCTTGAAATTTTAACTCGAGTGTTCCCCTTCCCTCTATGGAACAATCAATGCCGTTTATGGCGACCGACATCGACCGACCTTTAATTGGTTCAAAGTTTTTAAAAAGTCTTTTATCCCGACAAAAATGAGCACTAGCCCCTGTATCAAAAATCCATGAAGAATCATTTAAATCCTCACTTGTGTGGGCTTCTATCATATGATTCTTGGGTTGTCGTTTGTTACTTTTACGATTACTGGGGGAGGGATCCTACAGCTAGCAATTAAATGTCCGATTCTACCACACCTATAGCACTTTCTAGTGTCTTTCTTTACACTATTCTTAGGTGGGAGACGCTTCACTTGACTAGACATTGCGACGGTAGCTTGATCCCCTACACTTTGCTTTAGTCTGGCCTCCTCAGCCAAAAGTTCGGCTAAGACTAAATCGAACTTAAACGTTTCATCAGGCCAGCGGTAAATTGTTTGAACAATTCCCTGATACTCAGAGGGTAAATACCTTAGCAATTGAAATGACTAATACCAGTCAGCTGGGGGAGCGTTAGCGTCTTTTAATTGCTTAACTATCATCCTCAACCTGGCTGCAAATAAGCCTATTTCCTCCCCTTCGTTCAATCTACATGAAAAAAAGTCATCTGTGAGTCTCATAGCACGAGCTCTAGATTCAGGTTTAAAGTGTTTATTTAATTTTTCCCAAACTTCTTTGGGGTCATAAGTGTCAGAAATAAGAGGCTTGTATTCATTTGAAATGTTCAAAAATATCGTGCTATAAGCACGCCCGTATCTAATCTTGTAATCCCTTAATTCCTTAGCGTCAGTTTCAGGGGGTCTTTTTTCTACACCACTGACTATTTCCCAACAATTCCTATCCATCAACAATACCCTTACGTCTTCCTGCCAAGACTCATAATTGTCGGCAGACAATTTTTCTATTTGGGTAATTGAAGCTTCCATTTTGGAAAGTTAGGATACAACACAATTTACAAGAAAAGATTAAAAACACTACAGGCCCGCCCTCTTATAATTTTAAGGCACTTAAAATCTGTTTGTATACGTTAAAAACACTTTAAAAACAAAACACATAAATACACTCGACATATTCAAAACACATTTAAACTTGGGCTTGATGGCCCATAACCGTGAAAAGGGATTAACTAATTATATTGTATTATAAATTAAGCTATTCAACAAACAAATTAAATTACAAATTGAAAGTCTTTGGCTGAAATTGAATAGTCATTGGATTTTATCTGTAAAATAAATTTTTGTAGATTCTAGGCAGAGTTGAAACTCATTTAACTTGAGTTGCACAGTAGAAATCTTTGGTTTTGAATATGCGTTTAAATAAGAAAGACAAAGTAGGTACCTTTTCTGTAGTTTATTGAAACAAGATGACTATGGTAGGTTTACACAGTGCACATGGTGAAGACACAATACATTAAGCAACATCCGCTTAGTAGCACAAATAAAAACAAGCTTTCTGGAAGACAAGTCGCCAGCGGCGATCTATTCAGATTCACAAAACACATCACATCACATTGAATCATCTGGGTACCGCAGCACGGATCCCTGATCCGGCTCTATTTGAATCACATCGGTTGTTTACACACACAACGCAGCAAACCGAGAACACTCTCTGTCTGACTGAAAGGTTAACTTGCGATGCCCTTTTTATATCTGCCAGTTAGTGCGGGACTACGATGGATATTTGCATAGGGGGAAAAAAGAGTTCTTATTTTATGCAAATTAGGAACAGCGCCATATATCGGCAAGAAATGTAAACTTTTCATTACGGCGTTAAAGACATGACGATGTTTACACCACCATTTTCAAATGCTAACGAAGTTACGTTTTCACTTAGAAAACTTTTAAAGGAGCTTACAAAAGTTTCGTTTTTTCACTTTAGCAAATTTAGAGATAAAATGTCATGGAAATAAAAGGTAAGTAAAGAAATAGCTTTTTTTTTTTTTTCTAACAAGCAGTTTAAGTAATAAATTTTGGGGCGAAGCAATTCAATGCTTCGTACACACTTGGAATCGAATTTGTCATAAAAATAAAGATAAAACACCATTTGAACTTTTTACAGGTAGAAAACCAGTAGTCTCTTACTTTAAAATGTTTGGCTGCACAGCCTATGTAAACACACCGAAGAATTTAAGAAATAAATTAAGTTTAAAAGCAAAAACCGGCATAATGGTAGGGTATGCGTCGGATACTAGAGGTTATCGCATATTTCTTAAAAATGAAAATAAAGTAATAGAAACATCAAATGTTAAATTTAGTGAGAGAAGTAAGTGTGTGGAAGCCGAACTGGAACCCAGTAAGAGTAGTAAAAGATTTGTATATTTTCAAAAAAATGACATGGATTTAACCAGTCTTGAGCAAACGCATGGTGAAATCACCCTCCCCCCAGATGAAAATATCATTTGGATTAGACGTGCTGTTCCACGAAAGGATGAAACGCGAGTTGATATTTATTATAACATTGAGGGTAAAAATATGCGTTTAAGATCCGGTAATGAGGTAGAGAAATACTGTAAAGCGCATAACATTAAATTTGATAGTAATCTGTTTGATTTTAGTGGTAAAAACACTTATTCAGGAAAAGTGACAGATCAAATAAATTTAGATGAAACAACGGACAATTGTCAACCCGAAGCGCTTAATATAGAAATAAAAATTCCCAGTAATTATAATGAATGTATGTCGTCTGCGGAAGTCGAAAAATGGCAGTGTGCTATGGCCGAAGAATTAAAGATGATGCATGCGCGTAATGTGTGGGAACTAGTCCCTAAACCTGATAATAAAAAAATTATAGGGAACCGCTGGGTATATAATTTAAAATGTAATGAAAATAATAGGATAGTAAAATATAAGGCCAGACTTGTAGCGCAAGGATTCGCGCAATATAGAAACGACACATATGACGAAGTTTTTAGTCCGGTAGTTAATTTTTCATTAATCAGACTATTCTTTTCAATTCTTGTATGTTTCTTTAATTGGTGTTACTGTCAAATCGATATTAAATGTGCGTATTTATATGCACCTCTACAGGAAGAAGTTTACATGTATCAGCCACAGGGATTCAAAGATCCCAACCATCCTGATCACGTTTGCCTACTTAAAAGAGCTTTGTATGGTTTACGGCAGAGCAGTAAAGAATGGTTTTGTGAACTTGACCGAACACTAGAAAAATTAAAATTTAAAAGACTAGAATGGAGTAATTGTACATACGTATATAGTGATAATGTTGTTCTTCTCGTGTATGTCGATGACATTTTGATTTTTGGAAAAACATTGGACTGCGTCAACCACATTGTAAGTTTGTTCAAGAATGAATTTGATATCTCTGTTTTAGGAAAAACAAAAATGCTTCTAGGAATTGAATTTGAAGAAAAGTTTGGAAAGTTATACATACACCAACACAAGTACATAGATAAAATTTGCGAACAATACAAAAGTTTTAATTTCCCACTATCAACTTTCCCCATTGTTAAAGGCTGTATCCTGTCAAAGACGGACAGTCCTGCATCAGAATCGGAAAGAAATGAAATGTTAAATTTACCATATAGAAACGTTGTGGGATGTTTGTCGTATCTCGCGAACCGTACGAGACCAGACCTTTGTTATGCTGTAAATATTTTAGCACAATTCCAAGAAAACCCCGGTGTAAAGCATTGGAACGCATTATTGCGATTATTGGGTTATGTTCAATATACAAGAGATTACAAACTTAATTTGTCAGATGTAACTAATGTAGAAATTAACTGTTATAGTGATTCAGACTTCGCATCCAATAGAGATGATCGCATTTCTATGGGTGGGATATTGCTGTTCATGAGTAATGCGCCCGTAATTTGGCGTACACTCAAACAAAAGTTTGTAAGTCTTTCTACCATGGAATCGGAATTTGTTACTTTAACGGAAGCTTCTAAAGAAGTTAGTTGGATAAAACACATCTTAGATGAATGTAATGAATTGGGAATTGCTGAATTACAATTAAAAGACAATAAGATATTTTGTGACAATGAGGCCGCGATTAGATATGCAAAATCGCCTATTGAGAATATTTGATCTAAGCACATTGACGTAAAACTACACTTTATAAGGGATTTAGTAAATGACGGACTTTTTGAACTTAGATATGTTCATAGTAAAAAGAACTTAGCTGATGTATTTACGAAGCCACTCCACAAACATGGACTGAATAAGTTTTGTGAGGTTATATTTGAACGAAGTGTATAATATATTGTTTTCTTGCATAGGAATATTTGTGGTTTGTGATCTTAAAAAAAAAAATAATAATTCTGCAGAATACGTCTAATAAGTGAAAAAACACTCAAAATACTGGTGTTAAACGATAAAGTAATTAAAAAACTTTGTAAAAAACACACATAAGAAGTAAAAGGAAAAAGGATACGCGTTTCGTTCAAAAATTGTTTTGAACTTCTTCAGTCCAAGCTCTTCGACGTAAGCCCTGTGTTCTTTACGTCGAAGAGCTTGGACTGAAGAAGTTCAAAACAATTTTTGAACGAAACGCGTATCCTTTTTTCCTTTTACTTCTTATGTGTGTTTTTTACAAAGTTTTTTAATTACTTTACGTCTAATAAGGTTTATTGTATTGTGTTGTATCGTTTAACATATATATACTAAAATGTTTTGAATTTAAATGTGTAAAGGTTTTGGGAAAGTAATTTTGAATTTTTTCATGTTTTGATAATGTACTTTTTTTTTTGCTGCGATCACGGTGCATGAGAGGGGGCCGCTTGCTAGCCTCCAGCGCGTTTGTTTCCCCTCTCCAGCGTTCGCCGAAGGTCGTCGGCGACTTCACTCGCCGCGTGACGTCACGTTTTCTCCCGCGGTTCTTCTTTTCGGTTTTCTCATGAGCCGTGATCGCCGCAGCATATCTCCATAGTAACGGAGACATTTTGTTTCTGATTGGCCGGTCAGAACTTTGTTTTATGCAAATTAACTGTTGCACATGTGAATTGTACGTATATAATGTGGTTCCTTTTTTGCCTGCGATTATTGCATTTCTATGGCATGCTATTCGATTCTAGCCTCTGTATTTTCTGTGTATGCTAGTTCTGTAAGACGCTCAGCGAGCGTGAATGTATTTGAACTTTATAATATTTCTTTTAATTAAAGAACTTTTGGTTTCTTAATGATGTCTCATAATTTCAAGTTTTAAATCACCACTGCTGGCAAAATGCGAATAATATCTTCTAAGACACCCTGCATATGCTTGAGAGAGGTTAGGTGAGGATAATTTTTTTTTTTTAATATTTGGGCTGGGGTTGGCACAGCAATAGCTTACTAGATTATTTGACTGATTATTATATAACAAAAGTAAATAGGAATATCAATATTTTTTTTAAAATCTGGTTGAAGTTTTCTGGAGAAGGATTGTAAAATTTAAAGACATTCCAGGCCTTGGATTCCTTTTTTGTAAATTCAAGGACATTCCAGGTTTTCAAGGAGGCCACCCTGCATTTTGGTGTAAAAAAAAAAGCTGAGTTGCACCTTTGTCACAAACATACGTACCTAAATTTCCTGGAGGTTATTGCAGTTGACCACATATTGGTCCATTTTCAAATGAAAAAGTGTACTCACAATCACAGACCATTTTTGAAGACATCTTGAGTTGATACCTCTCAGCTCAACAAATGCGAATGTTGTAGTTGAAGCCCTGTTAAAATATTTTATGATATATGGTCATCCTGCTATAATTTTATCCGATCTAAGACCACAATTTGTTTCATACATACTCAATGTTTTTCAAGAGAAAATAGGTATAAAAATTAATCACTTCTTCTGCTGGGCATCCTCAAGCAAATGCTAGAACAGAATGTGTTAACACTTAAATTAAATATTCTGTTAAATCTTTATTATTGGATTGTCATGATTTTGAACATGCACTTTTAATTCACAGATCACTTTATAACGGCTCTATTCATTCTTCTACTCATTTCAATCTAAATTTGTCACACTTCGGAAGCTCCTTTTTTTTTTTTTTTTTTTTTTTTTTGTTATGCTAATGAGCCTAAAGTGATGAATGAACTTAATGATTTTCACACGTATAAATTATTTAAAGAATTAGATGGATTTTGTAAACAAATTTATGGTGATATTCAGGATATTCAAATGAACAAATTATTGATATAACAAAAATGCTAAGTTAAGAAATATTAATGAAAAGGACATTGTCTACATAAAGTATATTGATAAGTTTAAACCTAAATTTTATGGACCTTTCCAGGTTATAATTAAGCATTCCTCTGTTGCTTTTACAATTCAAAGGCTTCTTTTTCCACACTCCCAGCTTCGTTGTGTTCACATTGATAGACTTATTTCAGCTCCTTTGTGGTTATGCCATCTCTTTGATGTTTTGCAACCTGTTTCTCTTGCTGCTCCTGCATCACATTATAACTTACAGATCAGACAATGAGGTATGCTTGCTCAGTGCTTTATTAATGGTTGATTGGGACTCCCACTTGCCTGGAATCCATGCATGTTTGTGCACTGTCTGGTTGGTCCAGCAGGTAACACTGGTGCAGGGGTTGCAAACCAATGGCACGCGACACAATATTTTGGGCATGCCATTGATCAAAACAGTTTGCATTTGAATTAAAAATAAAGTTCACTATAAAGTATCATGATTGGACGGTCACTAAGTCAAAATTATTTGACTGCACATCCATGGCCTCATTAAACATTTGTTTAGGAAAAAATGGCACAATGATCCTTAACCCTCTCACTGCGTATTTTTTTTAGCAAAATAGGTTCAAAAATTGCATTTTTTTTTTATTACATATTTCAAATCTACATATATTTTAGACTTAAAATATACAAAAATTTTTTGTAAAAGAGTTTTTTTTCAATATAGAATTAGATCACAGAAAAAAGTTTCAGAATATTGAAATTGAAGAATAATGATATAAAAGCAAAATTTTGAAAATCAATTTTGGTTAAATTATGATTTATTTTATAAAATACAAAGGTAAAAAGTATATACTAATGAAAATATGCAAAATACTTACAAAACATTTATTAGAAATGAAGTTTTGTATGATAAATTTCAAAACAAGGCTCGAGGCAAAGTCCGACCTCGCAATCTTTGCACCAAATTCGCATTTCTTTTCGAATTTTTTCGGAATCAGAGTCAGAACTACTGTCAGTGTCGGAAATATCGTCAGGAACATAGGTCATATCACTTGCGAAACGCTTCCTGCCAGACATCTTTGAGCTGTGAAAAGCGCGCGCAAAATGCTAAAAAAAATTCTTTTTATATTTTGCAGAAACGTAGACAACTAACGCCATCTGTTAGTCGACATATAAATAAACAATTAAACATAAGCCAAAATGAAACCATGAACGGGGAAAGAGCGGGTTGCACACTTAAATAGACGGCAAAAACGCATCCCCGCAATAATCGCGGGTTGCGCGAATTTTGCTACTTCTACGTTGCCCGTGGAAATCGCGGGATGCGCAGCGAGAGGGTTAAAGGTTGGTCACCCCTGCTCTAGTGTATTGAGTTTTTATGGTGTTTGTCAATATTCTGACAGTTCACTTGATTACTAAAGCGCTGCAGCTTACTGGTTAATAGTAATTATCATTTTGTTTTTTAAAAAAGTTCATGTCTAAGTAATGTGTTGTTTTGCAATGAGTAATGTTTGGTTTTCACTAAAGTTTATAATTTTTAACTTTCCACATTTTCTGTAAAGATGTTTTTAAATGTATCCCTGATTTTAGATTGACTTCCCTACTTAGAAATTTTAGGGAACTAAATCATTTCGAATTAATGAGCTTCTATGACCTATTTTTGAGACGAGATTTGGGTTCTACCCTGTTTTGCACATTTGAAAGTTTTTCTTTCCTTACTATTTCAAATATTTACTTAATTTGTGATGATCATATTTAGATATGTTACCTTTCATTCATTTACCTCCCTTTAGGACTTTGAATAATTGGTAACTCGCATTTGTCTTTATTAGGAAACACAGTTGTGGTGTTTTCACCTTATGTATTTTAATTTAATGTTTTTTTCTTTTATAGTGGTATGTGTATCTATACATCCTTTACTAAGGACATTTTTTAAAATTTAAATTCATTGGTTAAATTTTAATTATGTACAACATAATTTATAACCTTTTGGGGGGGGCTGTTAATTGGTTTTTTTGCCTCAGTAATGTTTTTCTTTTTTTGTTTTTCTTCCCCGGCTCTATTCTTGCATTAGAGCATTTTGAATTAATATTTCATTTTAAAATTTACAGTTCGGTGACCCTAATCTAGGGTTTTAATTTAATAGCTGTGCACAATCAGGAATTTTCTTCATCTTTTTGAGCATTTTTCCATCTTTTGCATGATTACATCACTTTCTGTTGCTCTTGCATCATTTGGTTGAGGCCACCATTTTTTGTTTTCTCATGCTTGCTGGGAGGTTCTCAAAGCTTTTCCCCCCACTAATAGCCCCTGGAGGCAAGTTTTGTCGCAAATGGAATGAGTTGGTGTGCTCTGGAGAAGAGTTTTCCAGTGCTGGACGTAAGCGTCCAGCGCTAATATTCATCAGCACTGAGCATATAGACCTCAACCTTTCACCGCCGTCCCACTGGAGATGGATCTCAAGGCACCGTAAATTGCTTCACCCGTGAGCTGATCCGGCCCTTGTGTGCTGTCAGCACAATGGAACAAAGCCCAGCAAGCAGACACCAGATCTCTACTCCAGCGGGAGATTCCAACTAAAGAGAAAGACATCCTCCTTCGACCTGGTTGTGGTGAGGTGTCTTTTATATTTTTCTTTGCCTTAGTGATGGTGTCCACAGCAATGTATAGCAACATCTAAGAGACAATTTTCTCAGAATTCTGTGGTTCTTCTCAACGTTTTCTTCTTGCCAGTGTACATGTATGCAAGGACGTATTTAGGGGGGTGGTCCAGGGGGTCCGGACACCCCCCCCCCGAAATTTTAATTTTTGTTACTAAAATGATAATGATACAATCTTTTTGTGAAAAATTCAGCCTTTTTTACCATTTGGACCCCCCTCCCCCAAATTGGTTTTCTGGATACGTGCCTGCATGTATGATTTCTTCCATTGTCAAGGCAACTATCTTCTTTTGTGCCAATGAGAATTATCTACCAGTCAGTGGCGTGTTCGCAAGACCCCCCACACACACACACACACGCACACACATTTTTTTCTTTTCTTAAATTATTTTGCTTTCTTTTCCCTTTGATTAACCTGCAAATAGCCCATTTAATGCAGAACGTTAAGATTAATTTCTGGAATTTATTTTATATTTTTTTGTGAGCAGCTTTTATAGAGTTTTATCACTTTATGAATTTTTACTTTTTTTTTCTTATTTGCTCTTGTAATGACCCGTGATCATGTTTATATTAACATAATACAAAAAGGGATCGATAAATGTAGCAATGCAATGGTATTTTGAGTATCAAAAACTTTCATTTTTCAATAATAAATAAATTTTTTTTGTGTCAACCTTACGTACTCAGGATTAACTTTCTCTATCCAACTTAATATGTGTAAGCCTGATAATTGACTGCCACTGTCAATTACTATTATTTTCAACAGCAACTTTGTTCTACATGTCAAGTTCTTATTCTTATATTTTGTCCGATAGCATTAATTGTGCCAGTAAGAACAATACGTAACATGGCAAATGTGTCTTGCCGCTAAGTCTCTTATGATGTGATAGTCGTTAGATCTATGCCATTTTTTAAAGCATTTTTAGCTTGTTAATAAAGTGCCATTTTTCAATCCCAATCTTAGTGCTCCTTATTTCGACAAATCACAGACATGGGCTATAAGTGAAAAACTCGGGTTTTGGGGCAATTTTCACACAATGCAATTAAAAATAAACTTTTTTTTTTTGGGGGGGGGGGGGGGGTTGCATCTAAAATATTGCTTCTAGTAGCAATACTACACAGTCAAATTTTTATGATAAGATTAGGTAATGCTTGGCAGACATACAATGTTCTTTTTTGTATGTCTGAGAAGCTTGCAATTTTTGCACACCTTTGCTGTATCAGCAAAGCTATAACCTTTTTCACAATTTATAATTTTTCATACATTTTCCTCTTTACACAGTTTTTCATGAACACATACCTATTTTAAAAATTTTGAATTGTCATATAATTTTTCTGCATAGTAATAATGTATATACAGTCGAAAGTCCATATATTGGACCTCCCTATATCGAACTCTTAGGAAATCTCATTGTTCAATACATAGAAAAACTGTTTATATCGAAAAAAATCTCTATATATCGAAATTTTTATCAAGCAATATTGGGAAATTTTATTCTACTTTAGAACAGCTTGGCTTACAAAAAATAAAGGTCATTGAATGTCACTACGAACCCTAGAAGTCAGCTGGGGTTGAGGGGTGGACAAAAGTTTATTGTTCGTTTCTGGAATTTCTTAAATTCCCCCAATTCCTTTTCGAATTTCGTTTGTGATGTGTTCTGTTTATGTTGAGGATCTCTTGGCAGCGCGCCAAGTTAAAGCACAATAGTTCTTCCAGTTTCCTAGCTATCCCTTCTCCTTCTGTGAGATGATTGTTTCTCACTCCTCAAGGGCGGCTCCAGGCTGAATTTTCGGAGGGGGCCATTGAACTTTTTAGATAGCCTATAAATTGTTTAAAATGCAAATTGAACGTGAAGAATCGTAAAGTATACGAATCTAAAGTTCAAAAACAAAAAGTTCGGAGGGGGCTATGGCCCCTCTGGCCCCCTCGCTGGAGCCGCCCTTGTCACTCCTAAACCTGCTTAGTTTCAGTGATAATTTTTAGTGTTTCTTGAATTCGTTTTGAATTTTTACATTTTCTCTCGATTACAATGTCAAAAAGAAAATCACTTTTTAATTGTCAACTTTCATTTAGTGTGCTTCACATATAAATTAGAAATTGTGTTTCATATACGAAAATTAGCTATAATTTAATATTTTAGGAATGATTAAGATAAAACTAAGATCGCTTCTATATATCGAATTTTTTTACGGCAATTTGCTACTTCGATATATGAAGGTTCGACTATATTTTTATTGTATTTTTGAGTTATTTCACATAGACAAATTGTTAAATGATATAAGATTTGGTTGTTTTTAAATGCAGTTGCTGTTACATTATTGGATTCAAGAAGTTTTGATTAAGACCAAACAAGGTTTTCTTTGAATTTTATGTGTTAATTGTAACAACTTTCATATGAGAACATTTCCTTTTCGAAAATAATTCTTTAAAATACTAACCGCACTAACGTGCATATTAGACATTCATTTAAATTTTTTCCATTACAAATATCTTATGTAAGAAAACCCCAAATCAAACAATTGTGCAGGTTTGCAGAAAGAGTAAAGTATTTTTCATCAATATATAGAGGTTGCAGTCCATGTTTTGCTTTCAGTTGGCAAGTTTATCTTTGTTTACAGGTATAATGCATATGGCTCACCATTTTATCAATCATAAAAAGATAATTATCACTGTATTTCTGACATGGTTGTCAAATTTGCTGCCCGGGTAACTCCCCATTTTCCCCATCAGGGTGGGTTTTAAGCTTAAAACCTATGCATTTTTGGGGTAAATTGGTTCTTTTCAGGGGTGAGATTGGCAAAAAAACAAAAAGGCTGAAATTATACAAGAGCAAAAAAATTCCTATGCATGATACTTGCATTTAATATATGTAAAGAAGTAAAACATCAGAACATGCTATAAGATAAAAATATTGCACAGTTAAGTAATAACCACCATCAGAAATCCACAAAAAAAAAGCAGAATTTTCACAGAAGACAGACAAAAAAGTGAATTCCTCTTAATTCAGAAAAAGCTGACAAATCTCATCCCTGTCTTTTTTAAGATAAAACTTTGGTTTGTGGCATTTTAAAAGAAATAGCTGGATAATAATTTAATTTTCTAAAAAAGTATTCAATTTCTTATAAGATTTTAAAAGTTCCGCCTTAATCCATTATTTTTATCAGTAATGAAACTATAAATCTAGGAAAAAAACTAGCTGAAGTACCCGTTCTTCGCATGGGAATGAATGAACTTTTTGATATTACGATTTGTTGTAATTACTACTTATTATAATAAAGAGATATAGCAAAATGGATATTGTGCTGTATTGTGTTCAATAATCATGCATACCGAATTTCAAGGCAATCGTTTGTATGGTGCAGAAGGCGGTGCGGCATAGCGCAAGTTTTAGCAGAAGCGGCGAGTTTTAGTAAAACGGATACGGCGAAAATATTCCTCGCATTCAGATATTGATGTATACGAATTTTCACAACTCTCGGCTGGACAGTCCTGAAGTTCATGTGTTGATGCAACGTCTAATGGCAAGTTACAAGAAAATGGATAGTGCCAAACTCTTCCCTGTGTTCAAATATGTATGTATACCTATTTTCTAACGATCAGTTGCCATCTAGCAGTTAATTAAAGTAATGATTTGCTACAGCGCCATCAAGTGGCGAATTATAGCAAAATGGATAACACCAAAATATTCTCATTGTTCAAATAGCTATGTATACTGATTTTCATAGCGACCATTTGAATGGTCAAGAATTTGGCCTGCTGCAGCGTCATCTAGTGGCGAGTTAAATAATAATGCATTGCAGTGCCATCTAGTGGTGAGTAATATCAAAAGGAACACAGTTAGAATATATTCTTCATGCTCAAATGGGTAAGTATAAAAAATTTTATGCCAATCAGTCGAACGGTATAGAAGTTGATATGTTGCAGCGCCATTTAGCGGCAAGTTACAGCAAAATGGATAGTGAAAAATATTCTCCATGTTCTAATATCCGCGTGTACCAAATTTCATCGAAATCGGTTGAACAATATTCGCATAGCAAACGGCTAAACAGAATAGAATTCGACATTCTGCTGTGCCACCTAGCGGCAAGTTAGAGGAAAACGGATAGAATAAAAACCTTCTCCATGACAAAAGACTTAGATGAACAAAATTTCATGGTTATCGGTCAAACTGTGCTGGAGTTTTTCAACCTCATACACACATACCAACATTCATTTTTATCTATAACTAGTGTTATTATATATACCAGTCTCAAATAAAATCCACTTTCAAATCTAATCTTCGCCAAAGTGCCAATATATGCCATTTTGCAAGAGTTTTTTCAGGGAATCATTCGAAGCATTGACTTAGCAGCAATAAAAATGGGAAATGGTTTGACTGCCAAAAAGTAAAGCAGGCATTTATTTGAAAAATGGAATCCCTTAATAGCCGCATTTTTTAAATTATCAACGTATAACGTGTTTTATTCATAGTTACTCTGATGTACTAAATGCGAAGATTTCAAATTTCTGAAATTTGGCAGATTCCCCCCAACTTAAATATACTCAATTGGCAAGAATTCTGAAGATAGATTGATTGAAATGCCTTAATAACTGCATTATTTCTGCACAGATTATTAAAATTTAATGCTGTATTCTAATAAAACCTATGTACTTGTTTTCAAAAATCTATTTCCTTAAGCTCTCAGTAAATTGCGCCAAGCCGAAAATTGTGCAAAACGCTAGAATTCACTTTCTCAAAATTGGCATATTAGCCATTTTATTTTTTTCTAAACTAAAAAATTTTACATATTAGCCTTGGAAATCTTCAATTCTTATTGTTTTGCATATAAAACATTTCATTCCTGCTCTGATTTCCCATGCATACAATATTATAATTTTAAAAAAATAACCTTACAAATATAAACCAACAAAAAAAAATCATTATTATTCTTTTATTTTTACTTCAAGAATTTAAAACATTTTATTCGGCAAAATCGCCACACATGGCAACCCACGATGCTTATTTCATACTTTTTTCACTACAGGGGCTACAATTATGGAAAGCTTTCTGCATGGAGAACATAAAAAATCTCTTAAATTCCAGGAACGGGTGGACTTTCAAAGTTTTAAAGTGGACTATCATTTATTCTATATTCTTTTACATATCTGTGCAAAATTTCAGGCGGATAGGTCCATTTTTGTGGATTTGTATACTAATCAAATTCACAAACTGACAAACAGAATTTCATTTTTATTTATAAGGATAGCATGTTTTCTACCAGTCTTAACAATGCTTAAAAGTTATGCTTCGGTAGTTTCAGAAATAGAAATTTATGTCATAAATTTTCTTACGACCAAAAAAATAAATTCTAGAAAATAGATGTTCTTTAAAGATAGTATGTAATTAAAACCATACAATGAATTATAAAGTATACAGGATGTCCCATAAAGTTGGTAACACACTTTAATTTTTTATCTAATAGGGATAGGTGGGCAATGTAAATTGAAAAAATGTTCAAAGTAAGGTATGAAAAATGACTTAAGAAAAAATTCCTCTTGTAAATTTTTGAAAAGTTAAATTTGTATATGACCCTCATACAAAAAAATCCCCAATTATAGTCCATTTCATTAGATTAGGTGTCTCAAGGCCACAGATCTTCACCTCTTTTTGCTGGTAACTACGGTAACAAAAGATGCTAAGAATACATTCACTTTTTCCCCACTTTGTTTTGTCTTCGAATGAAGATTTCCAATGAAAGAGGAACATTCAACATTTGACCCTCAACTATAGTACGAAAAAAATATGCCATAAAACTGTCCTGGTTGTCGAATGGTGGATGGGAGAAACGAAAATGTGTGACCTTGAGATGCCTACCTGATGAAATGGACTATAGTAAAGTGTGTCCTGTACACTAAAATTTGAGAATTATATCCTAAAAAGTATCACAGATATGAAGATAAATATATGCTGACTTAAACTGTTTTTCAATAGCTGTCTAAGGGGGGGGGGGGGAATCACATCAGATGATCGCATTTCAGGGGTCGTGCAGTAATTATGAAAGAAAACATTTTTTGCACTTTAGCATTAAACTTTCACATTCAAATTCATGTATAGATACCGATTAACTTTGTTTAAAGATATCTCCAGGGATGAGATTGACAAAAAAGGAAAATATCTGGAAGAATGTGTGAACAACATTTGACCAATAATACTTATGAATTTCAAGTTCAATAAATATTGGAACTACTACTGATATTAAATCTATATTACTTATACACAACTTTGCCTTAATAAAAAATTTTAAAAATTCAGAAATTTTTTGAAAAACTGAAACTCAGAATTTGTTTGAAAAATCGAAAAAGTCTAAAAATCAGACAAAAGTCTGAAGAACCTCATCCCTGTATCTCTGAGACATTTTATGATCAAAGGCTGAAATTTTATGCATCCCCACATTAGTGTATGGGGCACATTTTACTAATTGGGAATCTTTTTGTGCAGGGGTTGTATATAAATTTAAAAAGCGTAACTTCTGAAAAATCAACGAGAGAAATTTTTCTTAATATAGTCTATTTTCCTACCTTATTCTGAACATTTTTAAAATTTAGATTGCCCCTTATGTATCTCTAAAGAATTAAAGCATGTTATCACCTTTTTTGGACACCCTGTATAAAGCTATACAAATGCATCAGCTAATTTTTCTTAAAAGAAAAAAATTGATGTGGACAACCAGGGGTGTAGGGTTAGGGGGGTCATAACCCCCCCCATGAGAAATTTTTTGCCATACAAAATGTATATTCTTCACTACCTTATCACACACACGTATACATATATGAGTTGTAGTAGTCGTAACCCCCCCCCCATGAAAAATTTCTGGCTACGCCCCTGTGGACAACACATAACTTCCTTTCGCATCTATAAAATCAAAAATATTTTCGTCGCACTTCATCTAAACTTATTTCGTTTGAAAATGACAAAATACTGCAGTAATACTAAGGTTCAACGATTTCTACCCAAATATTTCGATATTGCCAAGTTGGGTTCAAGTTGAAAGATTTGCTTCTGACACTTAATTTGGTGATATTTCAAAAAAAGCCATAAAGCTTGAGATACTTTGCGAGATTTTAGGCATAGTCAAAGTAGTAATTGACGACAGACTTTAATGAACTGAATGTATCCATACACCTTAATGTATTTAAAGTCATTTGGCTGACCCTATAAATAAATTATCCAATTGATTGCATTCAAAAAAGAGATGCAATGTTAGATGTTACAATAGTTCTAAATACAAAATTTTAACATTTTACTGATTACCAATTATTTTTGGTGCCAAATTTGGCAATATTTCGGCAAAACTCGCCAAGGGCAACGACAAATGGCAATATTTTCTGCAAGGACCAAACAATGATTATCGAAAAATTTGGCGATATTTCAGCAAAACTCGCCAAGGTCGGTGACAACTGGCAAGATTTTGGGCATGGACCAAACAATGACTGACTACAGATGTAATATATTGAAGGTGCCCATAGACATTAATGTATTGAAATTCTTTTGTTGGTCCAACCCCAAAGAACTCAAAACCCTTCACAAAATAGACATTTTAGGCCTTTGTAAGGTTCACAGGTACTTTGCGTTTGCATGCAGACTTTTTAAGCTAACAAGATAAAAGAATAATTATTAGGGATTGACCGATACCGATACTTTACCTATAAATTCATTTTCAGAAATAGCCGATACCGATACTTTTAAGTTATGGTATTGGCCAATACCGATACTTTACATAATTTAATGCCATTTTTTTTTCTATCGGGTGGGTACTTTGACGATTAGGCATTGTCCCTTCCAACGGCCCGAAGGTGTTGGCCACTTTATTATTGGGGGCACCTAGTAGGTGGACCAACGTCACCCCCTATGAAGGGACGGAAATTACAACTACACCCAGTCGGGGATAGAACCCCAGCTTCCGGGAGTTGAACCCGAAACCAGAGTACGGTGCTTTACTCACCATACAACTCGGTCGGCTTAATTTAATGTCATTTAAACCTACATCTGTATTCTGGGCAGTTTTTGTAATGAGAGTGTAGTTCTCATTAAAATGAATAACAGCATGATGGAATTTGATCCCAGTAGAAAGCATTAAAAAAAAAAAAAAAGCAGTGGATACATTGAAGTGTGAATTTACAGTAGTTCTACTCTTTCTTTTCTATACAATCATGCCGACGAATGGCCGAATTTATAAAAAGCTGAGCACTAGGAAGCGTCTTAATGTGTAGGTTCGGAATTCTTTCTCCTCGCGTGGCTCTGAAATTTATTCAACTTCAAAGCTTGCAAGTTTATTTAGATTTTCTTTAATTATAATTCTTTCACATATGAAAATATTTTATACATTACTTAAACTGCATTAAATTGTGATAATGTATATATTAAATAAGTAATAATTGTGATAATGTAAATATTAAATAAGTAATATATTAAATAAGTACATATGTATTTAGATATTCTTCATTAAATACGTTTGTAAATTCTTCCCTTAAAATACATAATAAGTTCACATTAATTAATGGTTTTATTTATCTGCTCCAATTATTTAACCCCCTACGTGAAGTATTAAACTTTTTAGCAAGATTTCTTCATAATATGAACTCATATGATCATTTTTAAGTTCTTTTTGAAAATCCGAATACTTTGATTCTCCGAACAAGGTTAAGTCACAATTAATCCGGATGATCCATGTATTTGATCTTTTCCGTACTAAGAACAGGTACAAATCAATTATTCCTGTGTTTTCCTTATATATAAACCAAATACTATTCACAAGAAATATTTTTTACCCCAAAATTTAAAATAAACTAAATAATAATTAGTATTACTAATTATACTAATAAAGCTTCAACCTTTATAAATTAACAATATAAATAATTATTAGATTTAGTTAAAATTCAAACACGGAAATACCATAATTAAAACCATTAAAATTTCCGTAAAATCTAAAAAACACGCATCATTTGAGCGCTTTTGGCAGTTCAATCCACTGCCGAAAGCGCTCAAATGGTGCTTGTTTTTTAGATTTTATGGAAATTTTAATGGCTTTTAATTATATAACTAAGGTATTTCCGTGTTTGAATTTTAACTAAATAAACTTACCCGGAGCCGGGGTTCTTATGGAAAAGAAGAAAGCCTGAACTTGTGTGTGTATCGCCAATTTTGCCATCGCCGTGCGTTTGACGGTCTTCCTCATCACCTTACAATAAGTATTAATTCTCCTTTAAACTACTTTTCCTCCTTTATTGCTGGGTATGTTCGAGATTTTACTTATAATTACCTTTTTAACTATGGCTTATAATACTGATAAATTCTACAACTTCACAACTTTATATACAACCTTCAAAAAGCTAAAAAAACATCTGACCCGTGAATCGGAACACTTATTTTTTCTGAAGGATTGTCAGCAACCCTCTCTAAAGTGATTAATTTCTACCAGCCAAATTTGTAATAAAGATAGAAGCATTAAATTTATTTTAGCAACTTAATTTTTCGTTGCAAGGAGACAGAAAGAATAACTAAAAAAAAAAGAAAACAATGAGAAATTTGAAGATTTTTAATTATTTCATTTTAATTATGTTTATTGTTTATTACAACTTTTTTTACTGTGAGATGGCCACTGGCAGTCACTAACGAGTATATGTATTATGCTGTTTTTTCCCATCTTTTGTATCATTCCACCACAGAGTTATTGCTGAACCTGGGTCATACTCATCAATAGACCCTCCATTGCATTTTATCATCATTAGATCATCTTTTGATCGATCTTTTTTATCAGAATCCGATATATTTTCGTTTTGCCTTTTAGCACCCCAGAATGCCAACAAGTTCTTTTGAGACATTGGGGGAAAACTTGCACAATTTATTGGATTAAAATATCTGTTGCTGAATGCTGAGCATAAAAATCGCAAAACACGTGTATCTTCAAGTCTTAGTATCAGGCACTGTGAAAATATGAAAAATACCAACGTGGTTGCAATTGAGACCCTCATTGGTCATATAGAAGTGACCCCACTGTGACGTGATGTGATTAAGTACTTGATGTGTGTATCGTAATCGTAATGAATTGTAAACTGTAACCGTAGCTTAACAGAATGTATAAGTACGATGAATCTGAGGCCAGAATGGCATGCTTGTACACACTGCTGTATTTAGTCGATTTTAATAAATTTGTGATTGCAGTATCGAGTTCTTATTTATACCACATAACATGGTGGCAGCGGGAAAGTAGACTTGGTGTTTGAAAGCATTCTTATGGAAGTGAGTGCGTCGAAGTCGTGAGGGAAGCTTGTTGGATTGTATTTGGTAAGCAGTTTGTTTTTGGTGTATATGAATAGTTATGGAGGTTTCTGCAAAACTGCCGTTTACTTTTGAAATGAATGGAAATCTCGCTGCGAATTGGAATAAATTTAAACAGTCTTTTGAGATATACTTGGTAGTCTGAGAAGATTGCTAAATCTGATAATATTAAGATTGCACTGCTATTGAATTTAATGGGTCCTCAATGTTTGGATATATATAATAGTTTCGAATTGACAAATGAGGAGAGAGTGAATTACTCTGTGGTAATACAAAAGTTTACTGAGCATTTTGCACCTAGGAAGAACACAGTTTTTGCAAGGTATCGATTTTTTAATTGTATTCAAAAAGAAATGGAAACTGTTGATGAATTTGTTACTAATTTGAAAGTTTTAGCAAAAGACTGTGATTTTGGTGCACAGGAGACGTCTTTAGTACGGGATTTACTTATAATAGGAGTTAAAGATTCAAGTATAAAAGAAAAGCTGTTGATTGAAGCTGATTTGTGTTTGGATCAAGCAGTTGATTATTGTAAGGCAAAGGAGAGCAGCGATAGAGAAATTAAATTAATGAATGAAAATAACAATGCCCATATTGATAAAATATCAAGTTCCAGGCGGCAGGGGGTTTTTCGGTCTGAGAGAGAGGGGGACAGGCAGAATACAATAGGTAGAGCTAAAAGTTATGATGAAAAACCTCTGAAAAAGGTTTGTGGAAGATGTTTGTCTCGGCTCGCGTTTGGTAAATGCCCGGCATTCGATAAAAAGTGTTTTAAATGCGAAAATTTAAATCATTTTTCAGGTGCTTGCAAAAATAGAGCCGTAAATGAGGTAGGCGATGAAAATGTCGGGATTGAGGATGCTGCTCCAGAGTTATTAAATTTTGATTCTGTGGTTCTGGACATTAGGACGGAATGGAAGGAATGGATTGGAGTTAATGGAAAAAAAATATTGTTTAAAATAGATTCAGGTGCACAGGCTAATATTTTACCACTTGATAAGTATAATGTGGTTAAAGGTGATACCATGTTGTGTAAAACAGAAAAGATCTTGAGATCATATACAGGTCATCATTTAAGGGTAGTTGGAATGTGTGAATTGAATTGCAAATATGGAGGGAGGAGTGAACTTTTGCAGTTTTTTGTAGTTAACCAACATTCAAGTGCTTTGCTGGGATTGGCCGCTTCTGAAAAATTGGAAATTATAAAGCGCGATAATAAGCGGCAAATTGATATGGTGGAGTCAGCTAATATTTTTGAGCAGTATAAAGACGTTTTTGAGGGAAATTTAGGTAAGTTGCCTTATACTTATGATATAAAACTATCTGATCATGCACTGCCTAAGATTGCTGCTCCTCGTGTTATACCACATGCCATAAAAGATAAAGTCAAGGCGGAGTTGGATAGAATGGTGAAGTTGGGGGTTCTTGAAAGAGTGAGTGAACCCACTGAATGGGTTCATCCCATAGTTATAGTGCAAAAGCCCAATGGAGAAGTAAGAATATGTATGGATCCAAGAACTCTTAATAAATACGTCAAGAGGGAACACCATCCCATTCCGAATCAAAGTGTCTTATTTTCAGAGATTGAGGGTGCTCGGTGTTTTCCTGTATTGGATGCGTCAAATGCATTTTTACAAATTCCATTGTCCGAAGAATCTAAAAAGTTATGTACCATTGCTACTCCCTTTGGAAGGTTCCGGTTTGCAACATTACCATATGGACTGGCTTCCTCTCCTGAGGTGTACCAGAAGACTATCGAGGATGTCTTTTTGGGGGTGAGTAATATTTTAATTTATATTGATGACATTTTGATATACGGCAAGACAGAAGAGGAACATGATAGAAAATTAAAAGAAGTTTTAGATAGAGCCAGAAAGTGTGATTTAAAATTGTCTAAAACTAAAAGCAAAATTAAAGTCTCTTCGGTAAACTATTTGGGCTATAATTTGTCAAGTGAGGGTATTAGTGTGTCGGAGGATAAAGTTAAAGCAATCTTGGACTATAGAGTCCACACTGATAAGGGTGAATTGCAGAGATTTCTTGGTATGATAACATATCTATCCAAATTTGTTCCGAATTTATCTGATAAAACTGGAACTCTGAGGCAATTGCTTAGTACGAAGAGTGAATTTGTATGGTCAGAAAATGTGGCCAAGGCTTTTGATGAATTCAAAAAATGTATTACTAATGCTCCGGTACTTTCCTTTTTCGATCCTAATAAAAAGTCTGTAATTTCGGTTGATAGTAGCCAGTACAGCTTGGGAGCGGTTTTGTTACAAGATAATCATACAATAGCTTATTCTTCTTCGGCTTTAAGTGATACTCAACAAAGGTATAGTCAAATTGAAAAGAAACTTTTGGCCATTATGAATGGTTGTAGGAAGTTTCATTATTACATTTATTTGAAAAAGTTTTTGGTAGAGACTGATCATAAACCTCTTTTAGGGTTGTTGCAAAAACCCATTGAGAAACTGTCTCCTCGATTGCAACGAATGGCTCTTGAATTGTTTAAATATCAGTTTGATTTGGTTCATGTGCCGGGGAAGAAATTGTACATTGCCGATGCACTGTCCCGTAGCCCTTCTTTAGAGGAATTTCGGGTGCCATTTTTAGAGGGGGATGCTGCTACAGTTTATGCAATATTAACGACAAGTGATGATAAAACAAATGCGATTAAACAGACACTTCTTGGCGATCCGATAATGCAGGAATTGAAAAAATTTATCAAGGAAGGTTGGCCTAAACAGTACAGCTCAATATCCAAAGCTCTAAGGCCGTATTGGGATAAGCAAACCGAATTAAATGAACATAATGATCTTTTATTTGTTGGAAATAAATTAGTAGTACCTGAAGCTTTGAAAACTGAAATGCTTCAAAAAATTCACATAGCTCATCAGGGTGTTAATTCGTGCATTAATAAAGCTAAAAAAGCAGTTTATTGGCCTGGTATGACAACAGATATAAAAAATTATGTTTTATCTTGTGTTACTTGCCAGTCTACCCAGAAAGCTAATGTTAAACAAGAACTTATGTCATATCCTATACCCGTGCATCCATGGGAAGAACTGGGAATCGACTTTTTTTACAGTAATGGTGAACAGTATATTTTAATAGTTGATTACCATTCAAAATTTATTGAAGTTAAAAAATTGACATCCATAACATCTGAGAATGTTATCAGTGCACTTAAGCAAATCTTTCGTACACATGGCATACCAAGGAAAATACATACAGATAATGGCCCACCATTTAACAATGAATTGTTTTCTAGATTTGCTTTCAAATATGATTTTGTCCATGTAACTTCATCACCATATTATCCCAGGTCCAATGGGACGGTCGAGAAAGCAGTTGGGTCTATTAAACTAATCTTGCTTAAAGCTAAAATTACCAAAACGGACTGCAACCTTGCACTGTTGGAATATAACAATACCCCTAAAGATAATTTACCCTCGCCTGCTGAGATGTTGATGGGGCGTCAACTGAGAACTTTATTTCCTGTTAAATCTAGTCTTTTGAACCCAAAGTTCCCTTCTAAAGCTACAGTTAGAAAATTACGTGATAATAAGGAGAGAAGTAAAAAGTATAACGGACAAACTAAAGATTTATCTCCTTTGCAGAAAGGCGATCAAGTTTATTTACAGATGGGACATCGAAGGTAGATTCCAGGGGAAGTGTTGCAGAGACATGATGCACCTCGATCTTATCTGATACAGACTCCGACAGGAATTCTGAGAAGAAACAGAGTTCATCTTCGCCCAGCCCGTAACCTGAGCAGTCTAGCCACAGATTCTTTGCGTCCACAAGTGGCTTCGACATTGACTTCATCTGGTGATTCTTCAGTCCCGCAACAGGAAGCACTGGTTTC
Organism: Cheiracanthium punctorium; assembly: GCA_038373885.1. Lineage (NCBI taxonomy): Eukaryota > Metazoa > Arthropoda > Arachnida > Araneae > Cheiracanthiidae > Cheiracanthium > Cheiracanthium punctorium. The sequence goes on along the minus strand of JAWZYV010009886.1, from coordinate 94,556 downwards.
GCTGTCCCCGCCCCCGTTGCCTGGTGAGAGGGAATCAACTGTATTGAGACCTGAAGCGGCTTCTGCGAGTGGTTCGCTTTCAACGGCTTTTGAGCAGGTGTTACCGGAAAGAACAAGGCGCACTGTTAAATTTCCGGCGAGGTACAAGGACTATGAACTTTATTAGATTTGAAGAACTTTTTTATTTTGATGTGAGGCTTTTACAGTTTGGATCTTTTTAAAAGGGGGGAGATGTGACGTGATGTGATTAAGTACTTGATGTGTGTATCGTAATCGATACACACATCTTCATCTGTATTTAGTCGATTTTAATAAATTTGTGATTGCAGTATCGAGTTCTTATTTATACCACATAACACCCACAATCACGCTGCCCCCCTGCCCCTCCGCCCAAAGAATTCTACTCATCTGTTAAATCTATGCCTCCGCCTTCATGTCCGGTGCAGACAGAAGGGGAGAACAAACAGTTCCTGAAAGGAGGAAGCTAATTTTCCGGGAAATCGGATTTCAAGGTGTGTAGGTGAGTAAAAAAGTCAGCACTAGAGCTCGTAGAGGTCAGGTGTCGACGAGGAAGGAAAACTCTGTCTTTTGAGCGTCACTCGCCATTGTGGCGAGTGGACTTAAACTTTTACCAGCCAGTAAGGGTTTTTTAATCGCCATTTGGCGAGTGGCGAGCAACATTCGCGAGGGTTGATTGTCAGTACTTCAATATAATTCCTAAATGTCTACAAGTAAAAAATAAATTCATAAGCAACTCCTTCCGTTTTCATACGAAAATCTTTGAATACAAGTTGTTAAAAAAGCTCATAAGAAGTAAATATGCCGTCAAACACCAGCTCAACACTAAAATAGAAGAAACTAAGGAATGTTTAAAAGCAAATACCAACTATCATACGTTTGAAAACCTTGTCAAAAAAACAGAATACTTTTGTCGGAAACTAAAATTCAAGCTGCAAACAACACATAGGAAAAAACTTAATTTCTGGATTAATAAATATGGTGCAAACAAAACAATAATGAAGTCTGACGATCCTCAATTCATAAACCTCTCCTCTTTTAAATTAAATAAACACCAAGAAGACACCCTAAACCATGGACCAAAATTCATACTAGAAGATAACATAAATTTAAAAGACACAATAGCTGCTTATGAGACCGCAATAGAACTATTACCTAACAACAATAAACAGGAAATACGGCTTTTCACTCAAAAAGAACTTGTTAAATTAAAAAAGAAAGATATGAGGGACAGGGAAGACAAAAATGTTTAAAAGAACTAAAAGATAATCCAGAAATAACCTGCCTCAACTCAGACAAAACAGGAAAAATCATTATTTTAGATAAAAAAGATTACATTACCAAAATGATTGAAACTATCAATAAACTAGATGTTAATATATTAAATAAAGACCCCACCACCAAAATTAACAATATCCTAAAAGAACTTATAAACAAAGGAAGCTGGCCCAATAACAAACCGCAAGAATTACATAGTCCTACTGCTTTTGCTCCGCGCATTTTTGGAAAATATAAAGATCATAAAAATCCACCATTCCTCCGCCCAATAGTTAGTAAATGTGAAGGCCCTACTTACCTACTTGAAAAATACCTAAAAAACATATTACAGCAACTAATTCCTTGCTCAAACTCATCCCTAAACTCCACAAATGATTTCTTAAAAGAATTAAAAAACATACAATTCTCAGATTCTGTTAAAATGGTCAGCTTCGATGTCACCAATTTATATCCATCAATAGACACAACAGAAATGTACAATATAATAAGCAAAGAAATCGAAAACGCATTTAATACAGATATTTCCATAACCCTTAAAGCTGCCTTGTCCCTCATCCTCAATAACTCCTATTTCCAATTTAATAGTAAATTTTACAAACAGAATAAAAGAGTCCCTATGGGCTCTCTGATCTCCGGAATTATAGCTGAATGGAAAATGAGAAACCTAGAAAGTTTAATCAGTAAAAACCTCCACCCCCATATCAAATACTGGTATCATTACGTTGATGATGCTTTTGCCATAGTAAATAACAATAGCATTGATAATATTCTCGACGAAATTAACTCTCTTGATGAAAATATACAATTTACTATAGCACTCGAACAAAATAATAGCCTAAATTTCCTTGGTGTCAAAGTAATTAGAACCACCCCAAACAATATCGAAACTACAGTCTATCGAAAACCCACCAATAACAATAAAATTGTCAATTACTCCTCAAAAACTACTTATAACTACAAAATTTCAATCCTACGTTCCCATATCAATAGGGCCCTAGAAATATGCTCAAACCAGAAATTACTAAAGAATGAACTACAATTTATACAGCAACTTGCTCGCGAAGCCAATTATCCCAGCAATATTATCCCCCGCCTAATCAAAAACAGAAGAAAGAAACTCAACATCATCAACGACGCACAGAAAGAAAAACCCACCTTTACTCATCCGATCCCTTACTGCTGCGGTCTCGCTGTAAAAATATCCAACAGTGCCCGTAAAATGAACCTCCGTATCCCGATTAAACCCAATTGCAGTATCTTTAAAAGAATCCGGTCAGATAAAGACAAAATAAACCCTCTAGAAACTGCAGGTATTTACAAAATAAATTTTACTTATAGAGAATCCAACCTTTCCGGACTGGTACTACATTGGTGTAACAAAAAGAAAAATTAAAGACAGAATTAAAGAACACATAAACGATATAAAATACAATAGACAGAGTACCGCCCTTTCCCGCCTAGTCTTAAAAGAAAATATAGATATAGATTTCATAAATGTCAAGAAAATAGCTAATTAGAATAACCACAGTTATGGCTTGAAACGGGAAGCGTTAGAAATAATGACACAAGAGGGAGCTGTCAACGACATGGAGCATGCGCAAATAGAGGAATCGTGGCAAGAATTAATGAAGAAGTGGGAAGCGAGCCAGACGGGCTCAGTTCTGAAGACGGCAGTGGATTGAACTGCAGAAAGTACTCAAATGGTGCGTGTTTTTTAGATTTTACGGAAATTTTAATGGCTTTTAATGGTTTTAATTATATAATTATTAGATATTGATAATTATTACACTTCTCAAAACAGAATGATACACAAATCCTATGTTCTCTCATTAATCTGATAGATAATAAAATCATTAAATGTTTGATAATTCGTACTTTTGATAGCGTGTAATGTTTTAAAAATGAATCATTTAACTTCTGGACCAACATAATTAAAGTTCACGAGAGTCGCCAATTTTCAAGTCACTGCCAAAAACTTAATTTCTTTGCGACACAAAAAAGGAATAAATTCTTTTTACATATAGGTTTCGTTTATAATTTTAGTAGAATTAATTTTGTCATTGAAACAGCTACAATATGAAGAAAAATATTTTTGTTCGTTTTCAAGCTACGCCTTGGAGGGTCTAAATAAAAGATGCTTAAAAATGATGAGACTAAATGAAGGTTAAAGAAAAATCCAAAAATGATAAACTAAATTCAATTTTCGAGTCTTAAAAAAAGTTGCTACTTAAAGAATCCATATTTAATGAAATTGATCTTCAGTGTTTTTGTTTTTACGATCATTGTTAACATGTTTTTCTGTGATTGATATGAACAAATTTTATCTGTTTTAATTCTAAGCTCTGAGCAGGGGCGGCGTGGCACGGTAAGCAAGGTATGGGTGCCATCGTCATTTCGAACTAAAACTGAGAAAATCTTGATCTAGAGCAGTGGTTCCCAAACTTTTTTGTCCTTCTCTTCAAAAATCTCGCAAACGGATTTTTTTTTCGTGACCCACTACTACATAACGATAACCAATATAGGCTATATAAAATAGTATAGTTTACTAGAGATATAAAATACTAAAGTTTAATTTTTCTCACCCTTTTCGACCCACCGAAATTGTTCTCGTGACCCAACAATAGGTCGCTGAAATCTAGAGCACAAAAGGGGCGCCTTTTTTTACGTTTGCAGAATGGCACCATGGGATTTTGGGGGGGGGGGTGTATGTCCGACAAACGTCATTTGGTTCAAACCCTATCCCCGTTTGCATGTGCAGAAATACGATTCACTTCCGATAGCAGAATGTTATTTTCGGTTTCAAATATTTCCAGCTGACTAACATTAAAATGTCTGTATCTGAAGTTCTATAAGCTAAATAGAAACAAATTCCTCAAACGTATTTCCAAGGCTGAAATATTACACTTTAACACACATATAGGCAAACGCCGGCCCGCCACAGCTTTTGATCCGGCCCGCTGAATATTTGAAAACTATGTATAAACCTTTCAATATCCCATATAAATCCCAATTATACGGCCCGCCACTTCACTAAAATCTGCAAGTTTGGCCCGCGACTTCGCTAACATCCTAAAGTTTGGTCCACAATTTTTAAAAGATTGCCCATACCTGCTTTAATACTTTAAAGGTTGTCATCTCCTGAAATATCAAACGATGTCAAGGACCGTCTCCCCGATCAATTTTGATATCTATATCATACCCAAGCCAAATCAGATGTCCTTGCGCCAATTTTTTAAAATAAAAATTTAAAGCATGTTTAGCGTGAAATCTATATCAAGAGCTAGACTTTCTCCAACAATATCAAAAGCCTATATATTCAGTAGAATCTCCCTATAACGAAGTCAACAAATTTCTCCCTAAAACGAAATTTTTCATGGAAACGTAACTTTAAGGCTTAAATAACACTATAAACATTCTCCATATAACGAAGAGCTTATCTTCCCATAGCGAATATTTCAGATTTACCTTTGATTTTTTTTTTTTTTTTTTTGTTAGTTTTGAAGAAAATTTTAATTTTTGAACAGTACAGATGATAAAAATGGAGGCCAGGAAAGTGAAACTGACTCCGATAATGAAGACACTTTACCAGCGCCCAATTATAACCAACAGGGGTGCCGGGCATTGATAGATTTGGGGCTCCCCAATCTAAGAAATTTGTTATATTTTTCATAAAATTTTGATATAAAAAAGAATATTTCAAAAAAACATTTAAAATTTCAGGCCCTTTCAAGTCAGGGGCCCTGGGCAAAGTCCCGATTTGCTCATATAATAATAAGGCCTTGCGCTTCGCGACCAAATCACATCAAACTTTAATGGTTCAACCTTTCAAAAGCATTAAAAACAGGTTTCCAAATGGAAGAAAATGTGCCTCACTCTGTTTTCAGAGGACTTTTAAAATGAGAATATTTTTATGAAAATTTAAAATCACAGAATGCAAAAAAATGTAAAATAATGGAATTTTGAAGTAAAATAAACGTATGTGCATTACATATTTTATTCTCTAAATTCGTGGATTGTCTTTACTTTTGAACATTTCATTTATACAATGAAAAATAAGAAACCGTAAGCTTAACAAATTTATAATAATTACCAATTTATTTTTAATTGAAAGTCATAATTTAATACTTTTAAACATCAAATTAACGTACCATAACTTAAAAGTCATACCATAACTTAAGCCGATACCATAACTTAAACGTTTGTAATATTTGCTGAAATAACTGCAAAAACCTCTGTACAACGAAATTTTCTCTATAGCGACTTTTTTAACTGGAACCGAGCGAGTTCGTTATAAGGAGATTCAATTGTGTATATATATATATGAATGAACTCCTTTTCGAGTCCACACAGTGAGAAAATAAAAGTTTATAAAACTGAAGTAAAATTAGAGCCTACCTCTCGACATTTGTTTTTTGCAATCCTTGCAGACAGCGTATATAGTGTTTGGCACCAATTCAAAATAATTTAGAAGATTAGATGATTGTCCTGTTAAACTGTCATCTAACGATTCTTCGTCCATAATTTCGACCATACTTGGTGATACGACATCCATTTAGCGATGGTTAAATTTAAATAAATCACAGTTTGAAAACACTCGCACAAACAAATGTGCCAATGAAACGAAACCTCTCATCTCATTACCAAAATAAGATTCTAGAATGGTGATGTGCTTGCGTGGTTTCTTCTGAAAAGCGAAGTATCGGTTGAAAAGTATCGGTGAAAATGGATGAAAGCAACAGAAACTGATACTTTCAGAATCGAAAGAACCGATACCGATACCTAAAAAAAAGGAGGTATCGGCACCGATACTATCGGTTAATCCCTAATAATTATATATGCATATAATCATCCCTCGCAATACATTGAATGTCACAGTTTCACTCTGTTGCAGTTTTTGACTAGGGATGTAACGGATATCCAGTAAGTATCCGGTATCTGGCTGATTTTTCAATATCCGAAATATCGCCAGAGTACTTAGAATGGCTATATACTACTAAAGTTCTATCTATACCGTACTTAAAATGGCTATATACTACTAAAGTTCTATACATAATATACACGGGACAGGATGGAAAATAATATTGGAACATTCATGATAAAGTGATACATAAAACAGGGGGGTGTATTTTTTAACTGAAAAAACAGCAAATTTAACATTGGAAATGGATCAGTCAAAATAAATACGTACTTTTGTGAATTGGTTAACATTTTTGTGAGGAAAATTTTCTATTTCAAAATTGGTTAAATATGACTTTCTTAATGAGAGGGAGGAAAGCAGAACTCATTTTGCTAGCATCGGAATTGGGGTTGGAAGTCCAACCAGAGCAAACAATGATAGATATAAAAAGGGTTATTTTAGAAATGGAAAATTATGATGAGGAAACAGTGAAAGAACTGTTACAGTCAATAATTGATGAAAGGCAAGTGAGAAAAAAAAAAATGAGATGGAGATTTTAAAACTTCAATCTCAGGAAAGGATTGAAATAGAAAAAATAAAGTCACAAAGGTCAGATCAAGAGGGGCATCAAAATATAGTAACAGGTCAGGAAGGGCAAGGTGGAAAAAGATTGTTTGAAGAAGTAATTAGGATAATTAGACTCTTAACGGTCAAGGTTCCAAACAAAGTGGAAGTCTGGGATTATTTTTTCACTAGTCTGGAAAAAGCTTTCAGTAGTGAACAGGTCGAAGATGAATTAAAGGGGAAAATTTTGCTTTGCTTGTTAGGAGAAAAAGCAGCTCCATTACTGTCATATGTCGAAGGGAACAGTATGAAAATTATGAGGAGTTAAAAAAGGTAGTCTTAAGGTAGTTCAAACCATAGAGCAGATATATCAATGGAGTGAGCGTGAAGTCGATTTTCCTCCGCCAACACCTTGTGCAGTTTGTCACATGACAATCAGACAAACCGGTCTGTGTTCCGAACGCTTAGCATTACGTTCAATGGGAAGTTGGACAAATTCCTCAATTATTTTTTTTTAAATGGTCATATACTGTTATGCTCGTAGTTGCAAAGAGAAATAGCAGAAAGGAGGATCAGTAGCATTTCACTAGTACATAAAATTTTATAATAGCATACATTTAATTATGATATTTATGTTAAATAAGCAATAGTCTTAGAATTTGGCGAATATTTGGCGACTTCACTTGCCTGCAATTGCAATGTTCTGAAGACGTACTGATGACATAATTAGCATTGTATTTTTTAACATTGTTTCTTATTTTTAATGATAGTTGTAACTTTTAATCTTATTAAATTCAATTCACTATTAATGTTGCTGCAAATAATATAGACAATTTCAATGTTTTTTTTTTTTTTGTGCGTGTGTGTGTTGGAAGTGCTCCAATGAAATTTTATAAAAGTGTCCAAATTAAAAGGTACTATTTATATTTCTTAAGTTTGTTTTTACTAAAGTTATTCATTAGATATATTTAATTGAGTCTATTAAATAGGAGTCAATCCTAGTCGCTTTTGAATAATATTAATTTAAATGTGCATGTATATGTTAAAAATGCGTTCTTAATTTTGCTTTTAGTACACGAGCAAAATGCATATTGATCAGATCATTATAATAAATAATTTCTATCAGATAATTATAGTGCATAATTGCGATTTACTTTTTACTTAACAAAAATTTTCATTCCAGTTTTCCGAAAGATGAAATACGAAGGAAGGTATGGGAAGCGAAAATGAAACAAGAAAACTTTAAGGCAGTTAACTACACTCGCATATGCTCAAAACATTTCACTGAAGATTATTTTAACAGAGAAAAATGTGGAGGTACCTGGCTCAAAAGAGATGCTGTGCCCGCGATATAACAGTTATAAAGCAATAGACAAAATAAAAATATTTTTTAAAAAATCAATTCCAAGTTATGTAAGACAAACCGATTGTATTTTCAAGAAAAATTTGATGATCAAGTATAATGATAAATTCTTTTTCGAAGAACTTGGAAATAGACTTATTAAGATTTAGTTTGAAAATTCATGAGATTGTATAGTTTTAATTCAAACATTTTTTTGCGTGTTGTAGGAAAAACATAATGAGAGACTGATTTTTAGCATGGCATTTGAGCAAGAGGCCTGGGGAGCCCTAAACTCAAGACTTACTGCCGAAATACCTACTAAAGCTATTGGGTTGGCAACAAAGTAATTGCGTTTTTCCGTATGTCAATATTTCGCCTGGCCAAAACTACTGAAGTTAATTATGCGAAATTTGGCACGTACGTGAGTTCTTCAACATAGGTGCTAGATCAGAGAGCATTTTCCAAAATTCGTAATCTTAGGGGGGGTAAGGGGCCAAAAAGTTCTTTTCACATATCCCGCGTGATCTCAAATAAAAATAGAGATATCCGTGAAATTCTTTCTGTAAAATACAGCAGTCACGAATACCTAAAAATTAATTTCAGGACATTTTTAATATTGTCCTCTAAGGAGGATAGAAGCGAAAAAAGGGGGAGGGTGGCCATCTTTTATGGACGAAAAAAAATACTGCCAGTGAAATTCTTTCTTTAAAATGTAACAAATATGAATCGTATGTTCAGGCACAGCTTACCTGTAATTAAAAACTTGTTGAAAAATTATTTGCTTGAATTTTATACCAGAAAACGCAATTACTTTGTTGCCAACCCAATAGTTTTCAAAACACTATAAAGGGCTAGTTTCTGATAATCAAAGTAAAATATCTGATTATCGAATTCAATCTATTAAGTGTGCTCACAAATTTTAATTTACTCAATTTGCATTTAATTTCTTATTTATAAAGATAGTTGCAATTTGTGTAAAAATGTATAAATTTAATAATACTAGATAATATAGCTTAACAAGTTCGTCAAAAACGTTTTAGGTAAATTCATGTGAATTTTCTTTCTCAATTTTTTAAATTTCAGAAAAAGGAAAAGGGGGGGAGGGGAGAAGAAAAATATATTACTTCGTATTTGATTCGCGTCTAAGATTTTACCCTTTCTACTATTCTACCGTTATAATTTCTTTTAGTTTAAAAGCGTACTAGCTGCAAGTTTTTCACAACACTGCGCATAACGCATCAAACTTGGTAGAAAGACATGCTTCTCCTGCCAGTACGGCAGCCTTTTTCTGATTGTCATGTGACACATCTTGGCAGACAGCTTCTCCCCACCTGCAACAGAGGAGGCTCACTCCATTAGTATTTTTGCTCTATGGTTCAAACCATCAGCTAGAACATGTTTGGAAAATTTTAAGAAAGCGATTAGGGAGCCCGGTGAGATATTTGCCCAATTTACCTCTAGATTATCTTCTATGTGGGACTACTATTGTTAAGTTGAGGAAGGCACAAGATTTTGAGACTATAAAGCAGCTGGTAGTGGCTGACAATATTTGAAATGCTTGACTCAGAAACGGCTGTACACATAGGGGTTAGGCAAGGGGATAATTGGTTTAAACCTAAAGAGTTGGCCCAGGAAATAGATGTGTTCTACACAGCAAAGGGAAAACCATGCCATACTCCTAAAAATGGGCATAAAAGAGGAACTAGTAAGGACTGGGAGAAACATTTGGATTTTAAGAATTCCAATAAGGGAAATAATGAGGAAAAAGGTAGAATAAATCTGAACAGGAGGGGTGGAAAGGATTTTTCCTGCTATCACTGTGGGGGAAAGAACCACTTAAAAAAGGATTGTTGGAGATTAAATAGGAATTCCCAAAACAAAAATATGGGAAGTGCTAAATCAGCGAGAGCAAAGAGGGTAGAAAAAGATGCTCAGTCAGACAATGAGATACAGGAAGGAGCAGTTATTGTTAGAGTTAGTAAATTACTAGAGTCAAAACCCAAGGCAAACACAATAAAAAATCAATTGTGTAAATTAGAAAAAATTGACATTAGTGTTGATGGGGTGGTCACGAATTGTTTAGTGGACTCAGGAACGGATATAACAGTTATTAGAAGAGGTATTGTCCCGAAATTAGATATCAGGGACAAGCCTTCAATTTATTTAAGACATATTTGGCCAGTCCTTTAGTAAACATCTCTTTAGCGATAGCTAAGGATGGTAGAACAAATGTAGTTCACGAAGAGGTATAGAATACAACAAAATAGGGGAAGCTTGAGTGAATGCGAAAATAATGATTTTATAGGGGGGGGGCCGCACGTCCCAAGTGGTGAGTGTAAAAACGGAAGTCAAAACAGGGGATGCTCACATTTCAGAGGTTGAAAAAGAGAGGGGAGATAATGAATCGGAGATAGATGGACATCGGGAAGCAATCAGTCATAGTGAAAGCTTATCTTTTCTGCATCAGCAAAGAGAGTGTGCCCCGTAGCAGAAACACCACGACACGGCGACAATGTTGCGGACACAGAAATCTGCTTGCGGACAGTTTTTGTCAGCATATTTAAAAAAAAAAGTTTTTAATTAGCTGCCGTAATTTTATTGTCTGCCGTTAAAAAAAAAAAAAAAAAAAAAATTAACTGTTTGCAACTTTCGGGAACATTTTGCCGCGGCTCGTTACGCTGTCTTCGCTCTGCGATGAAGTCACTAACATGAAAAATGCACGAAAAGGAACGGCCGAATCTAGCTACACACCTCTGAATCCTCCTGGTTTCCCATTTTTATTATTTGCCAACGATCATCATTTTTTATTTCCCCTGCACCATTTTGGATTCGTTTTGCGGCCCATCGCAAAAATGCATTTATTTAAAATGGCCCCTTCAGATAAATACGATTAAATACAATAACCCCATCATAAAAATATGAATGACTGATTGAAAACGGCCCTTCTACAAAATTACCTTCTAAATCGGACCTTTCTCACAGATATTACTCATTAAAATGTCTTTTACAAATGTTCTATTTTTTTTCAGATCGAAATATTATTCTTATTGCTTTTTTCATCTTATGTTTTCATTTGCACGAGCTGTTTACCCTGAAAGTGCCCCTACTGCAATGTTTTGTTTTTTGCTGACTCAAGTGAGAACTCGATGGACAGAACTACGTGCGTATTTCGCTCAGGAATTGAGGGAAGAGGGAAGAAAATATAGTTGAAAAATACAAAGTTGTTTTAAGTCCTCTAAGAATTTAATTTCCACAAATATCGGTAGTTACGTTTGATAAATACCTAGTTACGAATTATTAACAATTATTATTCGAGAGTTCGTCGCTAGTTGTTTAGTTATTCCTCTTCTCTGTTTTAATTGTTTTGCACACTTGCAAGCTTTTTCGCTTTTTTTCCTCCTCAACAATTTACTCTATTTAACCATTTAACCAGCTTTCTTATTATGCATTATTCATAATTATTACAGATATTTACTAACCATAAATAACTACGAATGATATAAAAAGTGTCTTAGCTAAACTACGTTTTGCGATTCTGAAATTAAGTGGGACTGAGCGATTTGAGACATTTTGCAAATACAGCACTTGAAATGTATTATGTTTTGCCAAAATTAAGCATAGGTGTAGCTGAGGTTATTTGCACCCGTTGCAATCCTTTCATTTTCTGCCACATTCTACTAAAGGCCAGAGCAGACTTCAGTACTTTCGGTACGCTAGAATGGGTACTCAATGTATTTTTCCGTATCTTCAAGACGCATTGCGGAGAAAAGTGTCCCCATTGTATGTTAGGCGTGGTTTTGTGGTTTCACGGGTTATCCTTTGTTGGCGAATCCCGACTGGTCATTAAAAGCCTATAAATTTTTCAACCCTGCACTGTTTCCCCCCCCCTTTTACAAAGCGTACACATGCAAATTGACCTTTAAAAAACTCCCCTCATATCGTGCAGCGTACGGCAATCGTACGCGAGTCCGTGCTCGCCTTAAGTGTCAGTATTCTCCGGTCGCTTATCTTTGTTTTTATCTTGCCGCCTTCGCGGACAGCCAACCCCCCCCCCTCTTATTACGCCACTCTTTTGCTTATAAAAAAATTAGAGTAATTTCAGAATTAGGTAATTCAGACTATTGATAAGATTTGGTATTCTAAATTTACAAATCATATACAGCTTCTGAAATTTTGAAAAATTTCAACATTTTACTAAATGAAGAAAAAAAAAATTAAAGCAAAGGTAAAGTAATTCTGGAAAAGTAAGAAAACAAATAATTGTCATAGTCTAACAGTTAGGTTATTCTTAGAATAAACTATTATCAATTTAAGCTTATTTTGCTCTCAAAAACTAAAAAAAAAAAATTCTTTATAAATAATTCCGGAAGTTTTTTTTCCTTATGAAATTGTTTAAACACTTTTTGTAACAGAATGTTATTTATTTTAATCAGCCAGTTACAAAACTTGCTGCTTAAAATAAAATTTGTAATTCATACGATTTTAATATACTTTTTTTTTTTTTTTTTTTTTACATTACAAAATTGAAGTTTAAGAAAGATTTATTGCTTTTAAGGGAACAGTTTAAATCAAAGGTGAAAGAATCAATTTTCTTTCTGCTTGCTAAATTATAAAAATTTTGACACATTTTTAATCATATGCCAATAATATCACGAGATACTGCAACTTTTTTTTCATACACTCAGCGCAATTTCATTGGCAAACAAACTCTTTAGATGGCTTTTTCTCCATGTTCATATTTTCCTTAATTACATGTTTTAAACATGCTAAGGTTTTTTTTTTTTTTTTTTTTTTTTTTTGAGATAAAGATTATTTTTTTTTTTTTTTTTTTTTTTTTTTTTTTTTGTACATGTTCTTTATTACTGTTCTTATCTGATAAATCTGTGCATGGAATTAGCCTTGAGTTTTTCTTTCTTTTGTATTTTACAGAAATCATATGAAGATATGTTACATTTTATTGTTTTACACTGTATTACTCGTTATACACTTACTCGTATATTAGTAGAAAAACTAGATGCAATATTCGATGTATCTGAAAATCCATGCACAGCCTTGTGTAATATATATTTGAAAATCTTATTTTTTTTAATTGGACAAAATTTTTTATTTTTTTAAGTAGTAGATTTTTTAAAATCAGTTATTTAAACCTTTTTAATAATTTTACTTATGTGCAGTTTAAAGAGATATATTTTTTCAAAATGTACTATTAGTTGAACATTGAAAGGCATCCAGTTCATCATTTGTACTATAGTTTAAAAAAATGCTGAAATGGTAAACTATTTCCTTAAAGGGACTTAGTTAGCATGCCACAAAAAAATTAAAATTATTTAAAATATTTTTAACATTATTTCTTACATATGTTATTTATAATAATAATTTTTATTGATATATTTTAAGAATAAAAGAATAGTGCTTTTTTAAAAACTTATATTCACATTTCATGAATGAGCAAGCATCAAATTAGAAGAGTGTGTGTAAGAGGAAGAACAAATACATTTCAGTAACTTGATTTTAAATGGTGTTGTACATCCAACAGTTGGATGCAATACAAAATTTGTATATGACTCTGAAAAAGGGGGGGGGGGGGGAAGGGAACTAACGATGCACTGTAAATCAAAACACACATTACAACCCTTACAACTTGGGGATAAGCCCTCGTCCTTTTCAGATTATTTCGAACCAGCTTTCTGTAATATGCTACCTAACTATATCATGGAACTCAAGTAGCCATTTTGAAAACAGGCTGTCCTTTTTAATCTTTTCCTGGTAGCCTTTTTTTTTTCTCTAGAGTCAACACTATTTAACAGCAGTGGTTAAAAATTGTTGGTTTTATGTATGAATTATCCTCTAAAACTACGCGCAAAATTTTGCAGACTGATTATGAAACTCTGAATGTTTGTCGCAGACAGCTACAAAACTTTCTGCCACTGGGAGAGTGTGTAAAGCTTGTTAGGCAGTGGGAGTTAGGAAGAAAAAAGGACAATTTTTATGTGTCTGAGGGATTTCTCTTTCACATGGAAAAAATTCTTGGGGAGAATTGTGCTCAATTGGTTTTGCCCGAAAGGCGAAGGGCTGAAGTTTTAAGATTAGCTCATGAATCTCCTTTTGCTGGACACATGGGGGAAAGAAAAACAGCAGAAAGAATATGATACTCTTTTCATTGGGAAGGTTTAAAGAGGGATGTCCATGATTTTGTTAGCAGTTGTCATGAATGTCAGTTGACAAAACCATTATAAGATAGAACCCCAATTACTCTCGTTACAAGATCTGAATTGCCATTCCAGGTCGTACATGTAGATTTAATAGGACCCATTGAGCCGATCAGCTCTAAAGATCACCGATTTATTCTTTGTCTGGTAGATGTCCATAGTCGTTGGGCAGAGGCAGTTGCAATTACTAATTTATCAGCTAAGACAACCCGTGAAGCATTGTTAGAAATTTTCTCTAGAACCGGGATCCCGAATGTTATTGCTTCAGATAACGGGACGAATTTCAAGGCAGAATTAACTCAGGAATTTGAAAAGCGGCTAGAGTTAGTCCCAGATTTTCCACACCCCAATACCTCCAGAGCAACGGATTAGTGGAATGTTATAACTCCACCCTTAAATGGATGTTACATCACGTTATACGGACTGAAGGAAAAAAGTGGCATTTATTTTTGCCTTATAAGCTGTGGGCGTATCGAGAAATACCAAACAGTACTACTGGGGTGGCACCTTTCCAAATTTTGTATGGAAGACCTCCGGGAGGCCCTTTATCAATTTTAAAGGACACTTGGACAGGAGAACACAAGGGATTACAACTAAACACAACTCCTGTTTCCAAATATTTGCAGGAGTTGAAAGCATAACTCGAATATGCGGCAGAACAGGCAAATTTAATAGCTGGTGTCCAACAACAAAGGACAGCCTGATATTATAATTTACGATCGAGCGATAGGAAATTTAAAATAGGAGACAGAGTAATTGTATTAATTCCCGACTCATCGAATAAACTCTATGCAAGATGGCAAGGTCCGGCGATTATTGAAGAGCAAAAAGGTCTTCAATCTTTTATAGTTAAGATGGAGGACAGGTCTAGAAAACATGTCCATCAAAACAAAATTAGACAATATGTTGTAAGATCTAATGCAATTAATATGATTTTTGAAGGTGAGGAAGAATTTGGAGAGGTAGAAAACGTACCTTATAAACAGAAAATTCCAGAAATTTTTGGTACTACAGTAGGGGACCCGAAAACCGGAATCCCGAAATCCGGAAGACCCAAAATCCGGAACTTTTTTTTCTGCAATTTTTTTTTTTTTTTTTTCCCCTTCCTATAAGCATAAATAAACGGATATTATTTTCCTTTTTATTCCTCATTTTCTTTGAAAGACCGTTTTCAATTGAATATACGTAAAAATAAGAAAACCTGTTAAATTGGGAAGAATTTCGTCGATCGCCGCGAAGCGCAGGGAAAGGAGGGCGCGGGCGCGTACCAGGAGAATGATCGATCACATCTACTCACGCCTTTCTTCGCTTTGCGATCGGCGAGTTGCTGTTGAAAGCATTTCCAGAGAAACAGCAGTCTGCCTTTATTGGATAGATCCGCAATCCTGCTGGACAAATATCCCCAAAAATATTATTACAGGTGGGCGGGATTTGAAGTAAAGGGATGTCCAGTCCGTAGTCATCTGTAAATAAAGGGAAATTTTTGTTCTTGGAGGGAAACTTTTCTGGAAATATGGTAATACTGAGTGTGAATAAGAATTGCCGAACTGAACTGAACTGGACAGACTAGACATACGATTACTCTAGTACTAGCTTCCAGTCCTGTTGACGATAGTTTACAGAATGGCGCCAAAGCGGAAGCACGTGTCTTTAAGCATTTCTGATAAAGTGAATTTATTACGCAAACTAGATAGCGGTACTAGTGTTAAATCTTTATGCCAGGAATACGGAATTGGAACGTCCACAGTCTACGACATAAAAAATCATAAAGATAAATTATTAAAGATGTTTGTGGGAAGTGACCGTCCAGAATTCATGGCAAAGCGGAAGACTCTGCATACGTCTAAGTGTCCTGACATAGATAAAGTGTTAATCGAATGGATAAGACAACGAAGAAGCGAGAAATTTCCCCTGGATCGTGCTACGATTATTACCCAGGCTAAAATGTTCCACGAACAATTGCATATCACTGTACCATGTGACTACAGTACTGGATGGTACAATAAATTTAAAATTCGTCATGGACTGAAGTTGGTGAAAGTATGCGGGGAACAAAATTCGGCAGATTTGGAAGCAGCAGAAAATTTCGCAGAAGAATTCCCGAAATGGTTTCATCTGAAAATCTGAGCCCTGAACAAATTTTTAATGCGGACGAGACTGCGCTGTTTTGGTGTTATATTCCCCGTAAAACGTATGTGTTCACAGGAGAAAGTTCAATATCTGGATTTAAGGACTCGAAGGAACGCATAACGGTGCTTGCTTGCGCGAATGCTGCAGGTACCCATAAAAGCAAGTTGCTTGTTATTGGAAAAAGCAAACGACCACGTGCACTGAAAAATGTTAAAGTGTATCCCGTTCACTATCAACACAATAGAAGAGCGTGGATGACAGCCGACATTTTCAAAAATTGGTTCGAAAATGTTTTTATGAAAGAAGCTCGGTCCCACTGCAAAAAAGTAGGACTTCCAGATGACTGCAAGATTGTATTGCTGTTAGACAATTGTACAGCACATACAGCATCTGGTATAAAAAGCAAAGATAATGTCTTTGTATATTATCTCCCGCCCAACTGCACGTCAGTTATTCAACCTCTAGATCAAGGCGTGTTGAGAGCTCTAAAATGTGCTTACAAAACCGAATTTTTAAAGCAGATGTTGAATGCCTGCAACAATGGCTTGAATATCTTGGAGTTTCAAGCTGCATTTACAATCAAAGATGCGATCTGGAAAATAGCCGATGCATGGAAGTCCCTCAAAAGTGAGGTTATTGTGCACTCATGGCACAAAATATGGCCCCAGAGCATCTTTTTTGATGAAGACAAGGATGCTGATTTCGGGGGGATTTAGTGTTTCTTCAGAAAATCTTTTAATTTCTGATTTAGTAAGGTACGCAAAGGACAGCGTATCTAAAGAAGTGATCGACGAAGAATGCATTCAAGAATTATTACAGGCTGAGGAAAATGCTCCGGCTGTCCACCAGCTTACGGATGAAGAAATTGTAGATTTAGTGCTGGAAAAACCAGAAAATAATGCTCATGAGAGCGAAAATAGTTCCGATGATTCTGAAGAGGACAACACACCTAACGTCTCTATAGATGCATGCATGAAAATGACCAGAGACTTGATTAATGTCTTAGAAAAAAAGAACTTTATTGCTGGAGAGCATATTGTAAGTTTGTATAAAATTGAAGAAGTGTTACAAAAAGAAAAACGAGATAAAATGAAGCAATTAAAAATAACAGATTTATTTAAATAAATAAAATATAAAGGTATGCTCATTGATTTTTATTTATTTGTATGTTTAATAAATTAGAATTGCATTACCGTTAGATCTTGTACGGTAATTTTCGATTTCTCGTAACGTAAATATATTCTATGCTATTATAGAATGACTTGCTTTAATGGGGAGAAAATATGTGTCCTTTACGCACGCACACGCGCGCAGCTTCAAGTGTTGATGATTCATCTAGTCTGTTAGATGTAAACAAAGATGAACGGGATTTGGTCTGCTTAATGACTGTTCCCCCCCCCCTTCTCAAAGTACTGCGGATGTGTGAAAAAAGGTTGGGTTACGTAATAAATTGCTAGGCAGAAATCTTTCCTCCGAGTACGCAGATCAACGGGCTGAGGAAAGGCGACAGTTGATCCGAAAATTGCGCAACTGCTCTATCCGTCCTTCCGTATCCCGCTGAATTGCGGTGTAGGATGAGTTATTTCAATCGGAAACTATGTATGAAAAAATGTTAAGTAAAATTTTAAGATTATATAAGTTGCATATTTTCAGCCAATTTAGTTGCAGCAATCGTCAAATCCGTCTGAAAAAAATTCTTGCTCGGCTCGGTAACATAGCTTTCGAATTTTTTAATGGATTTTACTTCATCTTTAACATACTGTATTATTCATTCATTCATTTTTTTTTTTTTTAATCAGAGATATATAATCATGTGCATATTTTTAAAAGTTTTATTTAATAGAGTTTCAGTTAATATTAACGTCATAATAGACGCTAAAACGCGGAAGGACCTATGCTACAGCTTACCTCGGAAGACTTCCGGAAATCGGTAAAGTTCGCAGCCGGTATCCCAAAATCCGGAAAATTCCGAAATCCGGAATGGGTCCGGTCCCGAGCATTCCGGATTTCGGGTCCCCTACTGTACTTTGGATAATTTAAAATGGCCAGAACTGAAAGGGGAGGAATCAGACATTTTTAAAAAATTATTCTTAAGTAGAAAAATTTATTTACCAGAGAAGTACAGCCAGCTAATGTCGGGGTGCATAAAATAGAATTATTAGAGGGAGTGAGTAGGAAGAAGCCTCATTGTTATCCAATACCAATGGTATATCGTAAACAGTAGATAAACAGGTAAAAGAATTATTGTGTTTGGGGTTAATTGAACCTTCAGACGCAGAAATTGCCTATCCAGTTGTCTGTGTCGCAAAGAAAGATGCAACAACTCGATTATGTGTGGATTTCAGAAGGTTAAATGCGGTGACTAAGGTCCCCAGCTTTCCTATGAAAGATCGGGAAGAGTTAATCTATGTTGCAGGGTCAGCTAAATGGTTAACCAGCATAGATCTCTTAAGAGGGTACTGGCAGATCCCCATGGAAGAAACGAGCAAACCTTTAACAAGTTTTACCACACATTCAGAACAGTAGTAATTTAAAACTATGCCTTACGGTTTATCAGGCGCGGCCGGCACATTTCAAAGGGAAATGAATTTAGCTTTACAAGAGCACAGTGAGTACGCGCAGGCCTACATCGTGTTGGAACTAAATAATTTTTATTAAACTAAATATACCTTTACTGAATTCAAACTTAAGATACTAAAAATTTATTTTGCCCATTTGTTTTCTCCTGGCCTTGCATCAGCCATCTATTTCGTAAAGTTTTTTTCATGTGCCAATTAGGCTTAAGTTATGTTTATGCTATTCACCCATGAGTTAAACCTATCTTAATGGTATTATAGTTCAACTAAAATTAATTAATATCAGTTTAAAAATAAAATTCAAATGGTTTTAAACTTCTTCATAACTCTAAGTAGTAGTAGCTCTAATAAGTTAAAAATGTAAACAAAATAAAACCCCTAATTCTTATTAAAAAAAATATATAATAAAAATAAAATAAAATTTAAATAATATACTTTTGATTCATTGTGAAGACCCAAGACAACTTCAAAGTAAAGTTTAAAAACCTAAGCTCAATATTGAATAGTGTTGTGTTTAGTTGTTGACTACTGCTGCTGGATGGAAATAGCCTCTGAACTATGGCCCAGTAGTTTAATGATATCATGCAGCCTGAAAAATAAGGGTCTTCCTTTTGACAAATAGATGCTTAGGTTCTCTAAAGAATCATGGGGTAAGAGAATTAGTTCTGCTTAGGGTAGGACTTTTAACTAATGTTTAAACCATGGGTGAAGAGTAAAAAGTCTGAAGTGAAAGACAATTTTCTGATGTTGTTTGCAATATGCAAATTTAAATAACCTTTCATTTTATGCAAATATTGCATACTTTTTATTCTGTAACTGTAAAATTAACCTGTTTTATATATTATATAAAGTGTCTGCTTTATGAGAAAAAGCACACAGGCCAGGCTGCTGATAGACAGCTATTAAAGGTTGCCCTAGTCATGGGAAGGGCATGATGCATTTCTGCCAGATATTTTATAAACGCATGCATTGGAACTGTAAATTTTTCCATTTAATTTATTGCAGATGGCCTGGTTTTTTCTTCAAATTTGAATTCTTTTTAAAATTTTTGTAAGTGTTCTTTTTGTGCAATATTTAAATAAAATTTCAGGCCTTCACCTCCAGTGGTACAATTCAAACTGTGGGTCATTTTTATGCCGTACTTGAAATTTCATCCACGGACCCAACACATCGATGATGTTATCATATTTTCAGAAACTTTCGCTGACTATATGCACACATTGAAAATGTTTTCAGTCATCTGGAAGAAATAGGATTTTCCATTCGGTTAAAAAAGTGTACTTTTACAGCGGCAGAGATAAAATATTTAGGACATCAAATTGGAGGGGGGAAACACGCCCCAAATGAAGAAAAAGTTGCAGTTATCAAAAATTTAAAACAGCCAACTAACAAAAAGGAAGTTAAGTCGGTGTTAGGGCTTATGGGATTTTATCGAGCATATATCCCTAGTTTTGCTCAGATTTCGGTACCTTTAACCAATTTGACCAAGAAAAATTCACTGAGTACCAATATTCCATGAAAAGGAGAGCATGAGGAAGCTTAGCACAAAAGCTAAAGAAATTATTGTGTGGGGTTACTGCTTTGGCGGCACCTAATTCTTAAGAACCATTTCAAGTGCATGCCGATAGTTCCAATTTAGCTGTTGGGTATTGTCTGATGCAAAAGTACGAGAATGGGGAGTACAAACCCATAGCTTTTGCCAGCCGAAAGTTAACTGGAACTCAGCAAAATTGGGCAAGTATTGAAAAAGAAGCTTGGGCAGTACTTTTTGCACTCAATAAATTTAATAAGTGGATTCACAAGGGGACGGTGGAGATCATCACTGATCATAATCCAACAACATATTTAAATGAAGTGACCCCCAGAAGGTAAGCGCCAATGCCCAGCGAGATGGAAAGATGGAAATTCCTACACAAGATGGAAATATGTAATCACCCACAGGCCAGGTAAAAATCATAAAGCAGCTGATGCCATTTCAAGACTAAAGCAGAATGAGTAAAATTAATTTCTGTTTAATTTGTAATTTACCAGGTAATTTTTTTATTTGTTTAGGTGTATTTTAGCAGGATGAGTAAAATTAATTTCTGTTTAATTTGTAATTTACCAGGTAATTTTATTTGTTTAGGTGTATTTTAGTAGGATGAGTAAAATTAATTTCTGTTTAATTTGTAATTTACCAGGTAATTTTTAGTTTGTTTGTTTATGTGTATTTTAGTTTATTATTTTTGTATGTGTGTTTTGAATTACTATAATGTTTCTTTTTTTTTATCAAAGTTAAAGAAAAAAAAAAAATCCCTGTATCTTACTTTGTAAGGATAGGTCATTCATAGATCACCTGTGAGACTGTTTCGTATATATTACGTAATTGGAGGAAATCAGCCTTTAAGGGCAAATTTCGCTCTTAGAAGGGGACGTAATGTCACGCCCTTGGCCACACGTGCTCTCATCAGGGAGGGTTGATGCTGACCCCTGACCCTAGTTAACATCACCCCGATCTCAGAAAGCTCCCGCTTGGACAAGGGGGCGAGAAAAAAGAAGGGACAGTTTCAAACTGATGGAGGGAGAGAGAGGTGGAAAATGAGAGCCTCTCTTCTCGATGGAAACAAATTATGTTTCACTTATTTTATTTCTCTATGATGGGAGAGAATATTTGCCTCATTTGAAAATAGTTATGTGTACATATTAAAACTTATTAATCCAGTAAATTTGATTGTGGATCTATTGAGCTTGCTTTCTTTTAGCACAAGTGGATCGAGATCAACGAAATGCCTCAATAAAAATTCACGCTCGGAAAAAGTAGATCTACCATTAGCAACTTCACTGTCGCGAGAGTTGCAACAAGCAGGTTATTTAGTTCATTATTTGGTTAGACTATTAACCTCTCTAGTATCTAACAAATATTACGCTTTTTACGATCAAACAAAAGTAAAAATAAGGTAAGTTATTCAAGTTCTTTTTTTTTCTGTGTGCGATTGGAAAAGTTTTTAAAAAAACTCCAGAACTCCTTTTTTTTTTTTTTTTTTTTTTTTTTTCTTTTTTGGGGGGGGGGGGTTAGGGTTAGGTAAGTGGGCAGTAAAGAAACCCTGAGGGGCACTTCAGTTGTTTCCCAGACAGCCCCGGCACTGATTATCACTCCATACAGAAAGTACTCTGACTAATCTTTGTGTGTGTGTGTGTGTGTCGGAATGTCGAAATCAAGAGTAAAAAAGTGAAATTGTCCTAAAATTTGAAAACCATGATTTTTTTTTTTAAATGAATTTGCCCCTCCCCCCAATTTTCCCCCCTTATGATGCCACATAATATTTTGTACTGTGAAAGAATGCTCATACATTTTAGAAGCTAAACAATTAAACCACTTTATTTTTATTTTGTTTTTTAACTCGTAATTTAAAAAAATTGTATTATTTTTTATTAAAGAAATTTAATGCATAACCTGAAAAAATCTGCTTCATACCTGTATAAAATTACAAAAGAAAGCATTAGCATTAGGGATGTAACAGATATCCAGCAAGTATCCGGTATCCAGCTGATATTTCACTATCTGAAATACTGTCGGATATCCGAATCATAACTACCGGATATCTGGCTATATACTACCAAAGTTCTATCTATAATATGCATTGGACAGGATAGAAAATTGTATTTGAACATTCTTGATAAAGTGAGACATAAAACAGGGGGAAATATTTTTTTAACTGAAAAGAGCAAATTTAACACTGGAAATGGATCATTCAAAATAAACACACAATTTCAACATTTGTTTAGTAGTTTTTGAGCACATTTATAGTTAGTTAGGCTAATATTTAGAGTTGATTTCATTCTGCAAAGTGCCGCTTAGAGGACATTTTCTGAGCTAAAAAAAAGAAAAGAAAAAATTTAAGCACATCTCCTGTAGTGTCCATGTGCAAATTTGGATGTGATCTTCTCATCCTTTTCAGCTGTAGACTGCTGTTTGCAGAGGAAGTTAAATTATAAGTACTGTGCAGAGTATATTTTGAAAAATATGTGCATTCAGTATATGCGATTTCTCTCATGGTAATCCCAGAAATAATGTAATTTTACATTCTCTCCACATGAAGTTTCTCTGATATTTTTAATTTGCTCCAGAAATCACATAACTGACAAAAAACTATTAGACGTAGAATGTTGAAACTTTATATTTAGGATTGTTGTAACATCTATTTGTACACCTCCCCTTTCGGTTCCATTCGACTGGATAGTTTATCTACAGGGCCACCCAAAAGATTCGAAATATATTACGCTCTATGGAGCGAAATTCATTAAAGCATATTTTAGAGGTATTAGGCTATTTCAAACGACTCAGAAGTGATATGCTGTCAGGGGTTACAAAATGAATTTCTCCATCAAAAAAAGTGCCTTTATCATTTATAGTTCTGCTACAAGAACACTCAAGATTTTCAATACATTACGGTCAATGGATAGGGACCTTCATCCATTTAAACCATCCATTCGTACCGTCCTACCATATGGTTAAGTAATGGTCTGACCACAGTCAAGTGCCTCCCTCAAGAATTATGCCAAAAGTTGCCAAGCTTGACGACTTTTGGTGTACATGTGTATATATTTAAACCCTCAAATCTGAAAAACTATTAGTCGTAGAATGTTGAAATTTCATATACGTCATTGTTATAACAACTAGCTGTGCATCTCGATTTTTGGTTCCAATCTACTAGAGAGTTTATTTACAGGACCACCCAAAAGAATTTCAATACATTAATGTCTATGGACATCTTCCAATATATTACCGTAAATGCCGGCGTATAACACGCACCCATAATTTTAAACTTCATTTTTTAATTTTGATGTATATCCTTCGTATAGCGAGCACCCTTTACTTTGCAATCACAGACTTGAACGAAAACTGAAATGTACTTTTGAGACGGGAGTAAATAATTCTGAGAGATGGTTTTATTCAATGCAGTTCTGAGAAAAAGGATTGCACTATTTGGGATAAGCACGTACTTACGAGGTGTTCCCGGAATTTTCGCCGCTCTCTTCATTACAATTGTCCGTGTTTGCACATGCGTGGGCATTTGAGCAAAAAATGTTTGCTGCCTTAACTTGTCAGTCGACCTTAGGCAATTTCATTCCTAGAGAAGGGTCGTTCATTGAAAGGTTACTACATGCTACTGCTGAATTGGCTACAGCTTCTTTCGCCAAGTGGGGAAAATTTCTGGTGGTCATTCGGTCTCCCACCCCCCAGAGTGAAAGCAAATAAAAGGGCACACCTGCCCCCGCACGCTCATTCTTCATTGTGCTAGAAATTTCCTGTATCCGCAATAAGGCACCAATTACGGTTACCTGATTTTACCCTGAAGGAAAACCTGTTACCGAATTTCCCCAGTGGACTCGACCAAATTCCCGTGAGCAACTGTCAAGTTAACATAGCAGGTTGTATGGCTTTAGTTGATCTAGTGTTCATTGCAATATTAAAATGGGTCCTGCTAAACGAAAAAAACACAGTGCCGGCTTCAAATGTAAAGTTTTAGAATTTGCAAAAGCAAATGGAAATCGTGCTGCAACAAGGATGTTCAGTGTTGGTGAAAGCTTCATACATGAGTGGAAGAAAAAAGAAACCGCAATACTAAATATGCCAAAGAGTAAATGTACTTTGCGTTAAGGCGTAACGAAATGGCCGAGCCTTGAAGAAAGTGTTGCGAACTGGGTCCTAGAAAATCATCAGAATGGATTGATTGTAACAAGAAGTAGCATATGTTTATTTGCCCTAAAGTGGGCAAAAAAATGAAAGCGAAAACTTTAAAGCAACTTGTAGTTGGTGTACTCGATTTATGGAATGGAATAATTTAGTTCTACGAGAAAAAACAAAAATTTCGCAAAAGCTTCCGAAAGATTTGAAGAACAAATTGATAAGTTTCCAAAAGTATGTTATTGACTTACGAAAACAGAAAAATTATTCACTGTCCCATATCGAAAATATGGATGAAACTCCGTTAATGTTCGATATGATAGGGAATAAAACCATTGACATCAAAGGAACAAAAACAGTTCAAATAAAGACAACAGGTCACGAAAGATCTCACTTCACCGTTGTGCTTTCCTGCTTAGCAGACAGAACAAAACTAAAACCTATGGTTATTTTTAAAAGAAAGACGATGCCTAAATGCAATTTCCCTAGTGGTATTTCCATTCATGTTCACAAGAAAGGATGGATGAACGAAAATGGTGTAAAACTGTGGTGCAAAAATGTTTGGCAAAAGCGTCCTGGTGCCCTATGGAATCCAGAAAGTCTTTTAGTTTGGGATATGTTCAGATCGCATTTAACGGATAATACAATGAAATTAATGAAAGAGTAACACAGATATGGCAGTTATTCAAGCGGATTAATGTCATTAGGTCAACCTTTAGATGTGTGTATTAATAAAACCATTCAAAGGAATTTTAAAACGATTTTGGAATAAGTGGATGTTGGAAGGAGATAAAACATTTACGAAAGGAGGTCAAATGCGTCATGCCAGTCTAGAAACAGTGTATGAGTAGATAATACAAGCATGGGATGAAATTAAACCTGACATAATTAAAAACTCATTTAAAAAATGTAGTATATCGAACAATCTCGATGGAACGCAAGATCACTATTTATTTAACAGTGATAAAGATGAAACTGAATTTGATCATGTGCCTGAAAATATAACGGAAGATGAATATGATAAATTTTTTTATGCTGTCCGATAATGAAAATTGAAGTTCATATGGTATGTCATTTCTTTTAAATAAACAACAATCAGGTACATGTAGAAATCTCATTCTTTTTATGTTCATCTTTTCCGTATTTTTAAATTTATTATTTTTATAACCGGCGTATAACGCGCACCCTTAAATTTCGACCTTATTTTTTGTATGAAAAGTGCACGTTATACACCAGAATTTACAGTACATCTGTAGACAGTCATTGTTTGGTCCATGCCCAAAATCTCTCCATTTGTCGTCGACCTTGGCGAGTTTTGCCGAAATGTCGCCAAATTTGACAAGTCATTTGGTCCATGCCCAAAATTTTGCCATTTGTCATTGTCCTTGGCGAGCTTTGGCAAAATATCACCAAATTTGGCAATAGTGATTGTTTGGTCCATGCCTAAAATCCAGCCATTTGTCATCAACCTTAGCAAGTTTTGCCAAAATACTACCAAATTTAGCGTCAACAATTATTTTGTATTTTGCATAGTAAAACTTTTACCCGTAGAATTTTAGTCAAACCTCATTTTATGGTCACCCGCTTATAAGGTCACCCTGCATATATGGTCACTTTTGAAAAGTCGCGTTTAACGGAAATGGTAGTTCTGTATATTTAATATCGCTTATATGGTCATGCCATCATAGCTATACCCTCTTATATGGTCACTTTAATCACTGTAGGAAATATTTCTGAAAATTGACAAAGCTATCTTTTAGTAAGAGATAAGCAATCTAACCTTTCTTCATTGTGTTGAAAAGAGGACTGCACCTCGCGGTATCCACTGTTTAGAAAGGAAAAAATGTCAGGGGCAAAGCATGTATCACAGCCATCTCTGGAATAAGTTCCAAGTTTGTTTCGCATGTTCTCTCACTGCATTTTCGTTGAACACTGTTAGATATTTTTTTATGCAATCTGAAGCATCAGAGGAACATTTAATAACTGTTAGAGATTTTGAAAAAGTAGAAACATCTAAACCAAAGGAAAGGCAATCCTACCTAAATGCATATTTTAAATGCTGAATTGTGTTTCTAGTGTTATTCCATAAAAAATAAATAACATTTAGACAAAGTTGGAAATTAACAGGTTTTTCTTGTATTAAAAGCTTTTGAATTGTAAAAAATGAAAATAATTAAATTTTATATTTAAAATGATATTTTCCCCAGAGAAATTAAGTTTTTGGGTATGTAGGGACATTATGAGGGATTTGTTTCAGCTGGATTTGTAGTTTAGAGATCCATGTGCTTGTCATTATTTGAGCGCTAAATGACAGATATTTTTTTCTAAATAAAATACCTGATATAATTCTATCATGGTGGTTATACATATTTTTAAAACTACCTATAATGATTATAATAATTAATTTTGTATTTAATAATTTTTGTGTTTTTGTGACTGACAATTTTTTTTTTTTTTAAGTAGCTGACAATATTTTTTTATAATGATCTTTTAGTTTCCTTAAATAATATATTAACATTAAAAAATTTTAACATTTCTAATTTTTTACTAATTTTTAACATATCTTTTACTAATTTTTTTTTTTTATTTACAACAATTACTACTTGGTTACATAATTTTTGGAACAGTTTGTAAAGTCGTTACGATCCCGTGTCTTTGATGTTGCCAGATTCAAGAGAAACCAGTAATT
Source organism: Cheiracanthium punctorium (assembly GCA_038373885.1). Classification (NCBI taxonomy): domain Eukaryota; kingdom Metazoa; phylum Arthropoda; class Arachnida; order Araneae; family Cheiracanthiidae; genus Cheiracanthium; species Cheiracanthium punctorium. The sequence continues at coordinate 67,185 of JAWZYV010009886.1, read as the reverse complement.
TTACGGCCGTTCACGATGTGTACTCCAGATGCAATTAATTAAAAGGGAGATATTAAATTCCAGTGGATGAGTAGCTAATGTACGTTTACTAAGATACACACATCGTACTTTACCACGTAATTTTTGAAGCTGTGTCTACATGATTAACAAATGGTGTTGATAAAAATATCTACTCCATGATCGATATTATTCAACAGCAAGCGCTGTCAGCGTGCGAGAGTATGAGATAGCTATAAATACCGTGCAGACCCGGGAACTCGACAGACTCTGACTCGATCTTGCTGCAGATTTTTGGCTGCTCTGACTTTCTCCCAGAGGAATGGACTGACACATGGAGACCACGTGCAATGGACATGGACGAAAGAGGACTTTCAACGCGGCGAAATTTAAACTGAGCTTGAAGACGATTTGAGGAATGATTAAGAGGGCCCTCTGAATCTGCTATTACTTGATGAATAGGCCGATTTCTAGATAAGTTATTTTTTTATTGCATGCTACTAACATTTCTTTAGCTAATATTTTTTTTTTTGTCAGCCCTGTTATTTTAGTGATATGAAGTGCTAATTATTTAATATGAGTGTTTAGATGTGAGAGTAAAACTTGAGTGAAATGGATATGTTATTACAGGGTGGCTACAGAAATTGAGAAAAAAAGTTCCCTGATTTCCCTGACAATCTTTATCAAATTTCCAGAACTAATTATGTACATACATACCATAATCTTTCATATAAATCGCCATTGTGTATCATGCACCAACAGGTGAATGCTTCATATAGGGAAATAAATAATAGAAAACCACAAAAATGCTTAATATTAATAAAATTGTAGTTCAGTTTCATAAATCCAAACATAAGATTTAGTCTAACCCTAAAAGACAATATGTAGCAGAAAGTTTCCTCGTTTTATAAAGGTGGTGTTCAATTTTAAGCGTAAGGATGACTGATCAAAATAAACTGGCAACCTAGTCAACTTATTTTATTTCAATCAATGTATCGTTTCAAATTAAAAAAAATAAAATATGTAAAAAGGCTTAAAAATGAGCACTATCTATAAAAAAATCGTCTTGCGGGGGAGCTTAGCAGGCATCACTCAAATGTCCCATCACTTTAAAAAACACAAGGGTGCAGTAAGTAATAGACTAAATCATCTTTTACCATTCATTTAACCTATGACTTTATTCAGGAAGCAATTCACATGCCGATATGATTCGCATATCCGATTTCTTGTATGATCCGCATCTTAGAACGAGTCCGAATACATGCACTTTTTCGGATTCGTATAGTGATAGTGCCTACATCACTTAAAACTACATCACTTAGTCTCAGATTCATATTTCTATGTCCTCGTATGATCTGTATTCTGGTTTCGGATTCGTAAAATGTCTGTATCTGTGCATCAGTTGAGCGTCATGTGATCCAGAACGGAACCGCGCATCAAATTGGCAATTAAAAATGATCTAGTTCACTAGGCAGAAACAAAAGTTCCCTGATTTTTAAATATTTTTGCAAAATTCCCTGATATTTCCATGATTTTTCCAGATCGAAAAAGTACCCTGATTTTTCCATGATTTCCATGATCTGTCGACACCCTGTATTAATACAGTACAGGACCAATTAACCGGGAAAAAATAAAGATAGGCCAGGAATAGTTTTTCTTCTATCCGATAGATGGCGCCACCAAATTTTCAACCAGAAAAACTTAATAAGAATAGACTCTGAATAGTTTCTCTCTAGAATTGTATTGTAAGTAGAACCTCTCAAATCCGGACAAAATTCGGCCTTCCAAATAATAATAAATTGGTATTAACAACAACAACAACAAAATGCTTTTTTGTATCTCCTCAAAATGCAAATAGATGACAGCACCAAACATAATGAAGACTTCAAGACATTTTATGCTTGTTTTTTTTTTCACAGTTTTTATTTATTTTACTCATAGAAGGTTTTATATTCACTGCATGAAATCCCAAAGATATATGTGCACTTTTGAGGCAGATGGATACGATATTTTCGTCCGCCACCACTTTGTACTGGCAGTTCCTTTTGCATTGTGTAATCTGTTTCGGGGTGGGTTTGCTTGCCAATTCAATTCTGGTGAATTAAAGTTTGCAATTTCATTATAATACTAAAACCAGCAACATTATTCCTAATAATAGAATAGTGTCAGACAGGTTCTAACATTAAAAAAAAAGCATAATTATGCATGCCCAGCAGACAATCACTTCAAAAACAAAACAAAGGAATCTATCAAGGCAAAAGCAGATGAAAAGATCATATCCACCTGCGTCAAAAGCGCATACACATTTACAGAATCCGAAGCAGGCCAGAACATTTGCTGTTAAAATGAAAGAGCGAAAAATGTGAAGGAGAGGAGGGGGAGAGAGTTAAATAAACATTTGGGCCCGAAGCAAGTTGATTACGTAATATGACTATATGAGCAGACATCGAGTTGTTTATTTTAGGCTTTGAATGCTGTGTGATGATGTTTTATTTTTTCTGATATTTGTTGCATTTGGGTTTATTTTAAGAGTGATCAGCGTTTCTTGAACATGCCAATTAATTGTATGTTTTACTGTAATAATAAATTATAAAAGGGTATTTGTTCAGTATTAAACGATATACATAAACGATACACATCAGGAGCGTATTTAAGAAGGGGGCAGAGGCGGGCCGCGCCCCCTCCGAAAATATAAAGCAATTATTATAAAACATGTATTTTAAAACATTTATATTAACTCAACTATCATTAAAATACCGGATCGCTCCCCCCCCCCCCCAAATGGAAACTATACATGCTACTGATATGTATAGATGAGGGTGCTTTTGCAGCACTTTTTATAGTTGATATTACAGAGTTTCTATAATCCGGAATCGGTAAAGTCAGTCCCAGCGATTCCGGATTTGAGAAGTTCTACTTAATCATAAGCGGCACCACGTGCAAATTATGATTCAAATGATACAGTTCAGTTCGTAGGTCACAATATAAATTCTTAGTTTGGGTAAATTTCAGATTAGATTAAAGTTTTACAGTCCAATTTATTGTTTTAGTGTAAAGTAATCATGATTTATATTACAAAATAAATTAAATATCGGAACTGCAAGCAGAAAACTAATTTGAAACAGTTAAAAGTACATGAAATGTTTAATAAAAAAATTAGTTCTGCTTAATTCAGTTATTATTATTTTTTAAAAGTAATCTTTAGATATCTTTTTTCCGGGGGCGGGGTTGCATGTTGATAGAGAAAAATTTTGTCATTTTTTTATTGCTATATGATTGAAAACTACTAAATAATACACAGGTAAGTGTTTTTTTTTTTTTTTTTTTTAATTTAAAAGTAATTTTAAGGTACATTTATCTGCCATGTTATGTTTTTGTTATAGATTGCTCCCGATATAAAGTAGGTTGTATACAAAACTTTAAAATATGAAAACTGCCAATAGATGGCGCTACCGGTCGATTCCAGAAAACCGGGAAAATTCAGTTATCCGGAAAGGGTTGGGTAAAACTGATTCCGGATAATTGGTCCTGTACTGTAGTAATAATTTGAGAGATACATAACTAATTGGATAAAGAAATGTTTAATAGGTACTAACCTACCTAATATTTTTAATAAGATGATTTAGATAGAAGGATGTTAAAAGATTGAACTTTTTTATATGTTACAAGCACTCTTCAGTCACGTGTAAATATGTTGTAGGAACGAGTATGTACAAATTAAATACCTTTACAATATGTTAATAAACAGATTTATTTTATTTAAGTGTATTTCTTTAGAGTTGCTGATTTTTTTCACTATCGGACCTCAATGGATTTTTGTATCAATTTAAATATAAATACAGGGTTTCTACAGATTTCACAGCTTTTGCTCCCCTGACACCTATCATGCTCGTCCCTGACTTTTTATCTAGCGTGCTTTCCTGAATTTTGCGTTTCTATTTTTAATATAACAATCCTTTAATTAATAACTTTTTATATATTTTGCCCCTTTTTTAAAAATAATAATAATAAAATCAGTATACACAAAAACATTATTTGACATTACTGGATTCTAACAAAAGCCATGTTTGATAATAATTTAGGATAAAATTAAGAATATTTCAACTGAACAAGATATGTTAATAAAGGACACATTTTACGATTATTTATAAGGTTAAATAAGAAAATGCAAATAAAACAATTTCTGCAATTAGGTTCAAACAGGACGTATTTTCTTGGTTTCGCCTCAAAATTCAAATGTTCTTGCATTTCCCTGACCTTTCTTCAAATTTCCCTGACTTTTTTCCCAAATCCCTGACTTTCCCTGACCAAAATTCATTTCCCTGACTTTCCAGGTCTGTAGAAACCCTGAAATAATAATTGCAATATACTATATATATATATTTAATCTATACGATCACAAGTTATGGGGATGTTTAGTTTTATTTTATTTGGAAACAAATTTGTAGAATAGATAATTAAAGTATAAAGATAATTTAAAGGGGACCACTAATTAGACAACTTCTATAAACATTTAATCCCAACACTAGCTTCTGTAAATATATTATGCATCATTATTTTCTTTTTTTGTATCTAATTACTGCATCAGCAATTACATAAAAAATATTAATCTAATAACAACAGGATTTTTACAGATTTCACAGCTTTTGCTTTCCTGACATCTATCATGCACTTCCCTGACTTTTTATCTAGCGTGCTTCCCTGAATTTTGCATTTCTATTTTTAATATTACATCCTTTAATTAATAACTTTTATATATTTTGCCCCCTTTTTACAAATAATAATAATAATAATAAAATCAATATACACAAAAATATTATTAGACATCGCTGGATTCTAACAAAAACCATGTTTGATAATAATTTAGGATAAAATTAGGCTTATTTCAACTGAACAAGATATGTTAATAAAGAACACATTTTAAAATTATTCATAGGGTTAAATAAGAAAATGAAAATAAAACAATTTCTACAATTAGGTTCAAACAGGAAGTATTTTCTTGATTTTGCCGCAAAATTCAAATATTCTTGCATTTCCCTGACCTTTCTTCAATTTTTCCTGACTTTCTTCCCAAATCCCTGACCAAAACTCACTTCCCTGACTTTCCTGGTCTGTAAAAACCCGAACAACGTAGAATTCTGCTTTTCTTTTTATATTTACATATAATTCGACATAATTTATATATAATACACTCTAATGGTAATATTACTTGCAAAAGCATGTATGTGAGTAGAGATCATCCTAGGATGAAAGAGGCAGGTTGCTAGTTATTAAAAAGAGGCAATTTAAGCTTTCACGGGAACGTCAGAATATAAAGAGGCACCAGGGGCGTAGCCAGAAATTTTTCATGGGGGGGGGGGGGGTATGACTACTGCAACTCATATTATGTATACGTGTGTGTGATAATGTAGTGAAGAATATACATTTTGTATGGCAAAAAATTCCTCATGGGGGGGGGGGTTATGACCCCCCTAACCCCCCGCCCCTGGCTACGCCTCTGAGAGGCACTATACGAATATAAGAATCTGTAAGGTGCTGACTAATGTCTACAAAAAGGAAAGGGATGCTGCAACACAATAAATGTAAACAGAGGAGAGAGGATGGCACTATGAATGAAATGGGGACAAGAAGAGCCGCAGGCAGGGCACTGTTTTTGGATGGCAAAAGAGCAGCGATTTTTGCTTTAAAGGGCGGATAGGGCACAGCGCCCTTCGAAAAACGCCAAGGATGAACAATGTATGCGTGTTAAAATAGATGGCGATTTACTTGTATCGCGTATATAGTCACCCCGCTTATAACAACACTTTTTTACGGCTCCCACGGTGACCTTATAATGAAGTTTAACTGTATTTAGAACTATTGTAACATCTAACTGTGCATCTCTTTTTTTATTGCAATCGACTGGGTAATTTATTTACAGGATCAGCCAAATCACTTAAAATACATTAAGGTGTATGGATACATTCAATTCACTGAAAGTCGGTAGTCAATGACTACTTTGGCTGTCCCCAAAATCTCGCAAACTATCTCAAGCTTGTTGGCTTGCCAAATTAAGTGTGAGGAGGAAATTTTTCAAATTGAACCCAGCTTGGCATTATCGCAAATATTTTGCTAGAAATCACTAAACTTTACTATTACTGCAATATTTTATCTCTTTCAAACAAAATAAGTTAGATGAAGTTGGCCTAAAATATTTTTGATTTAATAGACGTCCAAGGAAGTTATTTGTTGTCATCAGATTTTTTAAAGACGTTTTTATTAAATTCCCACCGATATTTCTAGAAACTGAAAATTTCTTGATAATTCCAGGTCAGTGGCCAACATTTAATTACTTTTAATTAATTAAGGTACTTTAATAGAGATTAACAAATAGAGATTTGGCCGAATAGCCAAATACTGAATATTCAGCACATAGTTACGGCCAAATACCGAATATTCAGTGCATAGTTAAGGCCAAATACTGAATATTCAGCACATAGTTTGGGCAAAATACTGAATATTCAGTGGCCGAATATTAAATTTTTTAAAATTTCATTTTAATTGTTAATAAAATATTGCTTTTCAATTTTGTAATTAAATACTAAATAAGGACTAATTAAAATTCATTTTATATTATTTTCAGTTACTTAGAAACACACAACAGTTTAAAAAAAAAAAAAGGCTTGGTCATGAAAAAATATCTTTTACTGTGTTAAACATTCATAACAGTATAATCATATTTTGAGGTATTCATAATTTAATAAATATGCTGTGGTAAATGTGATTAATCTGGTAACTATACATAATCACATCATGTTTTGGGCTTTACAGACTCTGAGCAAAACATATTAAGCAGCTTTTCAAAATTACACTACAATAATTCCAAATCAAACAATAAATTTGTATTTTTATAAATCTAGAATCAACTAGAGGTAATAGGTAATCTACTCAGAGGTGATAGTGGACTAAAGTGAAATTTTCAAGTGAACTCAAGTGAAGAGTATATGAAATTTTCTGAAACTACTTGTGTGTGTTGCTCCACCCCCCCTCCCGCCAATGAAAAATTAAAAAAATCAAATATTTAACATTTTTAAAGTTATATTTTTATTGTAAATATGTTTACAGGGATGAGAATAGACAAATATGAAAAAAGAGGAAAAGTGCGTGAACATAATTTCGACTTCGAGAAAAGTTCAAGCGCGCAGTGCCCATTTTATATATATATATATTACATTTATTTTATATCAACAATATATATGTTATAATTATTTATTAAAATATTTTTATTTAAATTATAATTTTTATTATCTTTATAAATTAAAATTCATAAACATTTATGTGCAATTTTAGATGCAGAACATTCAATTATGAAACAGGAGTTATCATTATTTAAAGGATGATCTTAAGCAATTTTACAAAATCTACAGTCAAGACAAAATCCTAGCTTTAAAAAACAATTTTACTCTATTCTTTTGAAAGTGAATGCAATGTAATTTCTTGGGAGGGGGGTGGGGGGAATTACCGGATTTTCCATGAACTGTGTCATAAAATTCCAGAATATCATTAAATATTTCAAGCTTCCATAGATTTACCCCAATTCATTATAAAATAGCCAAGAACACAGAATATGGCATAGCTCAAGAAAAATATATTCAAAATGTTAAAAGTAATTTCAACTTTTCTCTTACATCAGACAATAAAATCTATCCTGTAACTTTAAAAAAGTTACAGTTTACACACTAACAAAAATACATAGATACTTCAAAAATTTAGGCCATAAATGTTCCCATTAAAAATTAGCTGAATGCCATCGCATTTACTTTTTCTCTCTCCTAATAAATGGGAGAGGGAGGAGGGGAAAGCTGACTAGTTGTATACCTGCCAACAACTAGGGCAGAAAATCCAGTAGATTTATGTATTATATCACAGTTTTAAACTTACAATTGCTTATTTGTGACATAAACCATACATTGAAATTTTTCACCATTAAATTTCACTACCTATACGATGTATTATTAATATTTTAAATAATAGGATTAAACAACATTACAACGTTTCAGAATTGTATTCCTCTGCTTTTGAAACAGAGGAAATTATTTCAGCACTGGTCAAATGATTAACAATTTGTGACTTATTAATTACCAAAAATTCAAAATGTTTTCTTAACGCAGGTTTGCAAACTGAGTACCTTCCATTTTGTGCACAATGTATTACTTCAACAGTTTTGATTTCAACTAATGATGGCTTAAATCCAGTTATAAAATAGTGTTAAATTGAGAACACTTCCTTCCCTACTTCTCATAGACTATTTAAAAGTACTTTACTGCTGAGACATAAACATATCGTCGGCAGAGGCATATTTCATTAAAAATAGAATTATAAGCAGACAAGATTTTTTTAAGGGGGAAGGGGGGGGGGGATCTTTTGAGATTAGTAGTTTTTATAATTATAATGCATTTGTTCTTCATCCAGCCATGTACACGTTGCGTTCGTTTCGTCTGCAAGTATTTTTACGATTGCTAAAGGCATGCGGGTTTTTGAAGGGAATAAAGAGAGAATTTACAACTGCAGAAAGTGCTATGCTGTGTTGTGCAAGTATTGCTATGTACAGAGACAGGATATATATACAGCAAATTTTTTCATTCTTGTATGCTATGCTTTCAAATAACTTGTTACAGATTTTTAATACATATCTCCACCCCCTACTCCCCCCCCCCCCGAAATGACACAGAACACACTTTTAGATTTAACTGCACCAAATTTTTGGATGAAATTCGTCAAATTTTTGACACAACTTGTGCAAAATTTTCAGAACAGATTGCATCAAATTTTTGGTAATTTCAGATTACTATCACCCCTGAATCGACTAATAATAATTAATATTAACTTGAAAATACAGTAACAGACATAAAACTACTGAAATAAAAAAAAATATTTTTTTAATGTCTAATTTAATAATAATAATAAAAATCTCAGATTTTCCATATATATTTAAAAACAGAATATTACATATATGCTTTCACAGGAGACAGTTGTTCAATACAAGTTATAGATATTAACACACAACAGATATGGAAATTATGAAGAATCAGTAATCCTGAATCGTCCTACAACAAAAGAAATAAGTGCAGAAACACTACCAATGTTTTTTAGACAATAGGCACTGCCTCTAGGCACAACAATGGTGTCTTTTGTGCATAATATATAGGAATTTTCCTGAATTACACTTTCAACTTTCCCACGAAATACAGTCAAGGTTATATCCTCTTCTGGTATATACTGTGGTGGTTTTTCTTTACCAACCGCAATTTCTATGAAGCCAAAACTATTCGTAGAAGTTTCAATACACTTTTTTATGCGATAAGCATAATCAGGCTCCTTATTGTTTGCGCCATCAGTAGGTACATGCCAAGGGATAAGATCAAATTTCTTATGCACGTCCACCTTCATTTCTTTTTGCAAGACAGGATCTACTATTTTTGCTTTTTTAGGTTTGGTTATCTTAGTGCTTTTCTTTCTTGACGTGGAAACTTTAAAATAATTTTTTTTCTCCAACCCGTCGGCAATATGATCAGAAGCTTTTGATCCGGGATCTAAACCAAAAATTTCAATTGCACCATCCTTTTTAAAGCCATAAAGAAGACGCTCGTTTTTCCAACTTGCCAAAGGTCGATATTTTGTTCGAGTAGACCTACGAATATAATTTTCAGACTGTTCTTTTTGTTGTTCATTCTGTTTAAGATTATATGTTTCTTGTTTTGTTTTGCTTTTAGTTAATTTTTGGCTTTTAGTAGCTTTTTGTATAGAACGAACATCAGGATTTCTAGACTGATCTTTTCGTTTATTAGAATGTTGTTTATCGGCATGATCAACATTCTTAACAATTTTCCTCTCCTGATGGTTTTGTTTTTTAGTAACTTTAGGCATAGAACTGTCAAAATCATGTGTTTCCGACACATTTGCAGCAAGGCTATAATCTGATAATATGGCATCAGTACTAGATAACTGGTTAGCTTCAGAAATGTTATCATTTTTAGAATACTTATTTGAAACATTTATACCAATATTTTCACTGACTGATACATCAACATTATCTTCCAGCTCATGCTCAAGTACAGACGGTTCTTTGTTTTGTACATTATCATCATTTAAATCATGTTCAATAAGATCTGATGGAACTGACTCAACAGCATTACTATCCTTGTCAGCTATTAGCTTTCTTTTCTTTGGCGAACGCTTGTTTAAGTTTTTTTCTGATTGAGATTTGAGATTAACAATTTCGCAACCATCTGTAACTTTGATCATTTCGTTAACCCTGGATTGAGACTTTTTAATATTGCTTTTGTATTTTGAGTTATTTTTTCTATTCTTTTCAATTTTTCTTTGAGTATATGCAACAGATTTTCTTTTATTTTCAGCAATGAATGTTTCAGAAATTAGTTTGCAATTATCATTTAAAGAATCAGGCTTTTCATTTGATCCTACTATCTGTCTATCGCCCTCTTTTTTATTCTGTTCTAAAAAAATATTTTCAGCTGTATCAATAGATGACATTTCATGTGTACTATATGTTTTAGTTTGATTAAAGTTGATGGGATTTTCATCCTGATGAGTTCCACTTATTTCATCCTCGCTCTGTTTATCATTTAAAAGCTCAAAGTTCTCTTTGCTACTACTACTATCACTTTGCACAACCTGATTAGAAATATAGCCTTTATTATCTAAATCGGTTTTCTTGTGACTGCTAGGTACTCTAGCAAGAGATTTTTTCTTTTTTATAGAAGTTTTATGATTTTTTCCAATCCCTGAGCTGGTCTGATTTATTTCAACAGTAGATTCTTTGACTGAAGAATTGTGGCTTGAATTTAACTTGGTACCTTCTTTAATCATCTGCATTATTTTTTCATCATACTCATCATACTGCTTAAGGCTTTCTTCAAAATTAACAGGCTTGTAAGATCGTGTCACTCGAATAGACTTTCTTTCCTTTACTTTAAGAAGAAACTCAGCAGCCTCCCTTGGTATCAATGACAGTTTCCTTGCAAAATCAAACTGAAAAGTAGAATTTGTATCATTATTTGGTTGTAATATAGTTTCTGTTCTAGCAGTACCTTCAGCTAACATATCTGCATCAGTAACTTCACTTGATACATTTACCTTTTCTAGTACAGGGGCTTCTTTTCCTAACACCCTTACTCGTGCAGCATCAGATAAATTAGATGATTTAGGATCCAAAATTTTTGTTTTGGACAGTGAATTTAAGCTGTTAAGCATTACATCATCAGTTGTACTTCTGAGATCAGTTTTTTGATATATTGCAAGATCTTTGTTAGGAGTCTTTACAAAATCTCTTTTCTCTTTCACAATCTGAGATGTAATAGATTTTTTACCAAGATTTGTATCATTAGTTAGACTACAATAAGAAACAATTTTACATGGACTTTCTGTCTGAGTATTAAAATTCATTTCAGGCTGTTGACTGAGTCTTGCATTCTTAGACGGACCATCTTCAACAACAATATTATGTGGACTTTTCATTTGTAAATTTGAATTCATAATAGAATTCAGAGATTGTTTACTGAACCTTGTATTTTTAGATGGACTATCATGAACAGGAATTTCAAATCGATTTTTTGTTTGGGTAGTTTCACATTTCTTTTCAGAAAAGCTTAATACACGTTTTTTTCCTGTTTTGCATGTTTTCTTTTTTGGGGAAATGTCAGAGTGCATAGAATATGAGCTTTCACTACCTGAATCGGTCCAGTAATCTTCAAAAACATCACCTTCATCTTGCAGTTTACGAATTTTTTTCCCATCAAGAATATCTTTATGTGTCCTAGGACCAATACTCAGGGTTTTTCGGGAATTCATATCAATTTATAGTACCTGTAAAAAAATAAATAAATAAATTCAATTAAAGTTCAGTTATTTCATTTTAAACTACAAGAAGCTGTATAGTCATTAAATTTTGAAACTTAATAATAGAAAGAATAATTGCACGGTAACAATAATTTAAAAAAAAAGAAACAAGACTTACCCATGCTTAAATGATTTCTTCAAGAAGTAACGAACCTACAAATCAGGAAGATCAAACTTTTGAAGTATTTAAATCTTAACCCTGCTTAGAGGGTTTATCTATATATTATTTTGAAACATGTTTTTTTCCTGTATCCACTAAATTGAAAGAACAGCTGGGTGTAATAATTCGGTTGAGGTATTTGAAGAAAGGTCTCGGCCTGTAGATGTACCATCAAAAGGAAAAATCAGAAAAAGTCTAACGGTTTAGGTGTAGCGGAGCAGCAAAGGTGCAATTTTTTGCCGTAGAAATAACATCGTGGTTTATTAACCCCATTGTTGACAGTTTTAAACATCTTCTTTATTTTGGTGCCTTATCGCTTAGTTCTTATACTTTTTAGTTGCCTATTTGATATTGGATATTTATCAGCAGCGCAAGAAAATGCAAATAAACCAGGAAGTGCTCAAGACCTTTGGTGGATTAATTATTTGTCCCTGAAAGAATAATGGTCAAGGCATTTCTTTTTTCGAATTCCGCTGAGTTTTTACTACTTTCTTTGATAAATAAACCATTCTGTGATTCCATATTTTGCATTTAAATTAATAAACTTACCAGTAATATTCTGATTAGAATAAGAGCAAGTACGATTTTTAAAAAAAGAAATGAAAACTGACTTCGAATTACTGTACCATAAAGAAAAATTATTCCCATTCTAAATTAAAAAGCTCTGGACAAACTCCAGCGAAATATAGCAGATATTGCCAAATTGAAGTCTTGGAGACTTATTTTTTGAGAGCAAACTTGGCGATAACTCGCCAAAACTGGAAATTTTTCGACGTAGAAATAACATTGTGGTTTATTAAAACTCATTGTTGGCAGTTATAAACGCCTTCTTTATTTTGGCGCTTTATCGTTTATCTGTTAATTTGAAACGTGTTTTTACTGTATCCACTAATTTAGAGAACGGCTAGATGTAAAAGAATTTTTAAAGTGTCTAAAAAAAGCTTTAGCCTGTAGATGTGTAGTCAAAAGAAAAAATTAGAAAAAGTTGAACAAATCAACCATGGCGGAACGGCAAATGTGCAATTTTTTGCCATAACATAAATAACATTGTAGTTTATTGACTATATTTGGCAGTCATAAAAGCTTTCTTTATTTTATCGCTTATTTCCTTAATTTTTTTTTCTATTATATATTAATTTGAAACATGTTTTTCCGGTGGCCACTAAATTGAAAGAAAAGGTCTTGATCTGTAAATGTGTCATCTGAAGAGAAAAACTTTAAAGGTCGAAGGGATCAGGCATAGCACAACTTCAAATGCGCAATTTTTCACCATAGTAATAATGTTGTGGTCTATTAAATACATTTTGCCATCATAAAAAGCCTTCTTTATTTTGGTGCTTTATCACTTATTAGCACTAGGGTGCTTTTTTGTTCACACCCAGACTTTGTCTACTTGATTCTGTCAACATGATTTGTGGACAGGTTTTGTAGAGATCAACTGTCACAGTGAAAATCTTTTTAAATGTGTTTGCCACATAACACGAAAGGGGGGGGGGGGAATAAGTTGACATGGTCTGCGATTTTTGATAATTGATCGCCAATTTTTCTGCCAAAAAAAAACCCTTAAACTGAACCATGCCATGGTTTGGCAATGATTGTAAAATAGTTTTAGTAGGAAAATTTGATGCATTTTATGCAAAGAGAAAGACAAATACAGCACACTCATGGATTATGATGCCCATTCCGAACATTATTAAAAATGGTGAAGTATAGTTGGAATATGCTTGGGGAAGATCGTAAACAGTTTTAATTGGCAATTTTAAGTTAGATTTCGATTACAAAGATGTGTTTTATCGAACAAGAAAGATTTGATTCCTATTTTAATGCCCCCACTCTCTCCAATCTAAATAACTGCCACTCTGTGGCGTGCTTTACAGTCATCTGTCTCTGGGACAAGTTTCAATGCTCCCAAAAGAACTAGATGAAAATTTAAAGTGAACAAATTAGCGATAAACACACCAGTTAAGGAATTTAAAGACAATTATTAAAACTACTTTAACCACCTCACCATGGCACAGTGGTTATGTCATTGGAAATAGACGGCTGAAGTATGAAGGTCCCGGGTTCGTATGAAGGTCCATCGTGCGTCCATCGACTTAACTGTTCAGAGTTTTCCGTAGGTTTCTTTGAAACTTAGCATAAATACGGGTTAGGACCCCTCAAAATGACCCTCACAGAGGACACCCCACCCATAGGCTTAGATCACTCGGGCAGATAATTGTCCTTAATCCCACAACACATAAAACTACTTTAATTGGCAACCCAAAATAAACAAATATGTAATGGAATGCTGTACATATTGTTCCAAATCACTATCTTAATACTAAATTACAGTTGCCACGTACAAAAAATTGTTGGGGTAACTGCATAATGTTTAATTATCGCCGATTTGGCGAGTTGGGGCGTTAAAGTAAAAACGAACCCAGGGTTCATACTCATTTTTCAAAATGAAATTCCCTGAGTTTTCCAGGTGATTTTTCAAGAATTTCCAGGTTATCGCAAAAAAATACACATAAGATAAAGACTAAATACTTTTTATTTATATGTCCCATTCTAAGGTAATGAAATTATGATAGCACTATGGTAATCAAAATTATACTCCCCTCAATTATCGCAAAATCAATGGATTACATTTATATCAAACATGGTTTTAAATTCAATTTCATCTATAAAATATCAGAAACTATGCAACAGCTTTACAGAAGTAAAAATGAATTTATGGGACCACTTCACTGATTGATAGTTTCAAGATATGTTTTTTATACTATTGCCAGTACACAAGGCTATTGGTAAAAATTGCCCATATTCTTTAGAACTACGTAAAATCCACCAATCCTATGCATAAACAATGAAATATTTAACATTATAGGAACACACATTCTACATTGTATTCTAGCAAATATCAGCAGAGTTTGTATATACGTGATAATAATACAGCCGAACCTCGATTTAATGTACTTTGACTTAACGAATATTCTTTTTGTCCCGAAAAAAAGGGTGCTAAAATGCTCAGCTTTGATTTAACGAACAATAATTGCTGAAATAAAATTCGCACATAGACCTAAATTTTTGAATTTTTCGCAAGAAAAATTTTAATCTTTCACACCCTAATCCAAGTGTGTAATACAATAATTTTTTTCTCACTTCTCCAAACAAAGCAAGTGCCTACGAAGACAGCAATACAGAAACAGTCATTTACAATTACGCCATGGATAACAATGATCAAATGCCTGGATGGGAAGATATTCCTGGTAATGAAAATTTTACAGGATATGTGTCTTGCGATGTACAGCTAAGTACCTGCGATAGTGAACAGAAAGAGAATGAAGATTCTGAAAGCAGCGAAGAGCTGATGAAGAAACGGAAATTGAATTAAAAAAGATGGCATTCCAAGAAGCAGTTTGTAGCTTGAATGCTTTTTAAAAAAAAAATTTGTCTCACGAGACTGATGATGTTGTTCTTACGAAGTTAGAAAATATCGACAAAGAACTTTGGAAAGTCAAAACAAAGCACTATCAAGGATTTCCTTCCAAAGTGCCAATAAATATGTATGTATTATGCATTAAATTTTAAGAGAAAGTAATATTAAAGAATTTAGATAGTTTTAAAGTTGATTGCCTAACGTATAACTTATAATTTTTAAGCTCGTAGTAAACAATAATCATTCTTTTTTTCATATCTATGTCTAAGGGTACTTTGCATTGATATTTTTATACCATATACTCTTTACAAAAATTGATATTCGATTTAATGAACGGATTTGTGGGTCCCAATCAATTTGTTAAATCGAGGTTCGACTGTATTACACAATCTAACTTTGTGCACAGTACACAACACAAAGAATAGTCCCTCCAACTCAAATGAGAAAAGGGAGCAATCACAAATGTTCAGAACTGCAGACACAAAATGAGAATCAAGTGTGCTATTCGTCATAAGCAGTCTTAAGTGACAGATGATTAATCTTGTATAATCCATTTCCAATTGCATGAGTGCTTCATTAGCGAAGTAGTTGACCATTGAATAGGGTGAAAGCCATAAAAATAAAGAGGGGGGGGGGGGTAAATTTTCTTAAAATTCCAGGGTTGAAGCTGGATTTTCCAGGTTTTTAAAACAAAATTGCATTTTTCCATGAGATTTCCCTGAGTTTTAAGACAGGGTGTCTACCAAATTTCTGAAAGTCAATTTCCAGACTTTTTCCTGACTTTTAGGAGGTCCCGGGAAAAAAATTCCTGACCACTGCATTTTACTTTGAGAAATTGCACAATGCCCCCTCCCTTGTCTTTATATTTGCATATTTTGTACAACTTCTTGAAATCAATTTTAACTGAAGTATACAGGATTAAGCTTTCATCTATTGAGAAACAGAAGTAGTCGCACTTTCTGATAGAATTAACTACCGTAATTTCCGGAAGAAACGCCGCGGCGTTTACGTGTTTAAAAAGTAAAATTTTAACAGGTGCGGCGATTCTAACGATGCGGTGCTTACGTGCCAAAAAAAAAAATATCCATTCACATGAACAAATATTAGCTTATCACTTTGGTTCTGTACGTAGAAGATCGTCAGATTTCGAGGAACTCTGTCCTTAAATGAATTTTTCAGAACCCATCCTCTCCCCTTCCCCTTATTTTGTAAATCCACAGTGATTCTTTCGGAAAACTGTCACGCCTCCACGTATCTTGCAAATGGATACAATAGCCAAGTCATCAACTACATTCTTTATTTCCACGGACTAAGAGTTTATAGAACGATCATCGGCAAGCGGCAGAGCGGCGAAATCATGTCAGCCTCTCAAAGGAAAATACTGCACCCCGTTATAATAATTAGCGCTCTCGCGCCCTCTGACGACGCAAAGCGTAAGCAGCTCCCTCGCCACGTGCACACGCATGCGAAAAATAAAAAATTAATGATTATGATTCACAGTGCTATCTTACAGGCAAATTTCATTTTGCTCTTGTACAATGCATCGATAATCGTCCTATATGATTGTCCCTGTTTCTTTTCTTTCAGTTTCAACATCGGTGTTGCCAGATCGAGAAAATTTTCAGCTATATATGAGGAATAGTGGAAATGGGTAGGAAAACCCTTCACAGTGCCGTTTGTGTGGTAAAAGGCAACTAATCGGCCGGTTCAGCGTAATGTTACAGCGCATTTGTGAACCAAAACTGACCAATAGGCTTGCTAGCTCAGTTCATGGAAGAAGTAGATTTGGTCGAAACTGCATTAGGCATTTGGAAATGGGGGAAATTTTATTTCTTGGGAGGAAATATTTAGGGAATTCATTTATAATTCTTCTGCCATGGCAACTGGCAACACTTTAGATCTCGTGGTACACGTCGAATTATATAGTGTTAAACAAGCTTAACATAATTTTTCTGGATGGCTCCTAAAAGGCATAAAAGTTACACAGCTAGTTTTAAACTTAACCTAATTTCTCGTGCTGAGGAAATTAGAAATAGAGCAGCAGCTCGAGAATTTGAAGTGGATGAACGCTGCATACGATGGAGGACCGAAAAGTCAGAACTCCAAAATATGCCACAGCATAAACGTGTTAAACGGAGTGGTACTGTAAAATGGCCAATTCTTGAAGACGACCTTGAAAAGTGTATAAAGGAGCAAAGAGTAAAAGGAATGGCAATTTCGACTGTAAAAATTCGCTTACAAACGAAGCTTATGGCACAACAATTGGATATAAATGACTTCAAAGGAGGACCCTGCTGGTGCAGCAGATTCATGAAAAGAAAGAAAATTTCTGGGCGTACCAGAACAACGGCTGGACAACAACTACCAACGGACTGGCAAGAAAAAAAATCATCCTTTTTGGAATACGTAAGAAATATTCAAGAGAAAAAACTTCTTCTATCACAAATAATAAATTTGGATAGTTAGCTTTTGACTCTCCTGCCAGCAGAACTGTTGATAAAACTGGTGCGAAAACTGTATCTGTGCTTACAACGGGACATGAGAAAACATCTTTCACATGTGTGCTAGCTTGTGCCGCAAATGGTGACAAGCTAAAGCCAATGATAATATTTAAAAGGAAAACAATTCCTAAGGGGGATTTTTCTAATAACATATTTATTTGTGCAAATGAGAAGGGATGGATGAACGAAACAATCATGCATGAGTGGCTGCAAAAAATTTGGCAGTGTCGTAAAGGATCATTTTTTCAACCAAAAGGATTGCTGATTATGGATTCCATGCGTTCTCATTTGTTAGAATCAGTGAAAAATAGATGTCAGAAATTGTCTACAACCGTAGCAATAATTCCCGGCGGATTGACGAAGATATTACAGCCGTTAGATTTGTCTGTAAATAAAGCGTTCAAAGCTGAAGTCCGAAAGCTGTGGGAATCTTGGATGAGTGAAGGATTACATACTTACACCAAAAGCAGCAAAATGCGACGAGCATCTTACGAAGAGGTTGCGAAATGGGTTGAAAGTGCATGGAGGTCTGTAAAAATATCGTCGATAGTTTCAGGATTCAGAGAAGCTGAAATCATAACTCAAAATAATAAATTTATGATACTCCCAGATAATGATTTTGACGATGTCGCAGACTTGGATCTTGATTTAGATCAGGATATGCTAAATTTATTTAATTCTGATACGGAAGATTCAGACTTTGACGGCTTCACATAATGTAAATTTTGATTTCTCTTAGCAAAAGTAAAATTTGAAATTTTCATCTTTCATTCATTTTGTTTTTTCTTTGTTGGATCCTTTTTCGCAGTAACATAGCATCAGTGTTACGTATATATGGACTTCTTTAACGGATAATTATCAAAATTTATGAACGTAAGTACATTTTCATATTTCTTACTTAATAATTTATTTTTATATTATGATTTTATTTCATTTTTTTCTCTTAAATGAAATGCCATACATCATGACACAGAGCAAAATTTTCCAACTGTGAGGTTCAAGGTCATGTGCATGCAATTTAAGTTAGTGTGGCGTTTACACCAATGCGGCGTTTCTGTACAGTTTTAATTTTTCTTGGCCTGTTTTCTTCGAGTGCGGCGTTTATGCTGATGCGGCGTTTCTTCCGGAAATTACGGTAACTGTTCTTGGAAATACGGTCCTAAACCATAAGTTACAAAGTAAGCTATTTTGTCTTTTACCCTCCCGTCAAGATTGATGCGTCCCCATTTTTCCCTCATACAAACACATCACTTGCTTGATGCTTTTGCGGTCCGAAAAATGCGTTGCAGTTGCTTTCGGTTTCGAGTCTGACAATTAGAGAGAAAGGGTAAAAAAAAAAAAAGGCACACGAAAAAAAAATGATTCTTTTGATGAATTTTCCGGACCCACTATCCAATTTCCCGGTTTTTTCCAGACTTTCCGGACCCATTTTCCAATTTTCCAGCTTTTTCCAGACTTTCCGGAGCGGTAGACACCCTGTAAGAGCTAATTTTCAATTCCCTGAGTTTTCCCTGAGAGCATACGAACCCTGTGAACCTTAGAAAAACAAACACGGCAAACTCATAGATTATGATGCACATCCCAAATAGTATTTAAAACGGTTAAGTTGGAAGGTGCTTAGTGAAAATTGAAACACAGTCTTAGTAGGCAATTTCCATTGCAAAGATGTGTTTTATGGAACAAGGGAGAAAAGTACGACACACTCATGAATAATGATGCACTTTTCACCCGAAACTTTTCGTTTACTTTCTGTCTTGTGTCATGTTACGTCCGCATCGCTCTTCTGTTTTTCCAGTCCGTTTTGTACAAAGCCTTAAATGACATTCCTGATCATTTCTGTTTATTTTTGAAACATGATGCTCAATAAAGTGACCGTCGAATTCGGTGGGTTTCAGCTAGTATAATAATAATTAGATACTTGTATTTTAACATTTGTAGGCATATTTCATTTCTTCCCCCAAGGGGTGGAGGTGGTGTGTATGATTTCTTTATTGTTGGTCATATTGGTGGGGAAGAGTGAATTACACAGTTTGAAAAAGTTTTCTAATGATACTAAGGTACTTTTTAGCGTCACAATAACTTATTTTAATATAGTAATTTCAGGTAGCTAATGGCCAGCAGTGGCAGATTTCCCAATAGGCACATGAGGTGTGTGCCTTGGACCTCGCAAATCAAAGGGTCCTCAAAATTCGGTACTCAAAAAAAAGAAAATATGTATATATAAATTTCTGTTTAAAAGACAGGAACTTTGTTCAATTTTTCAGAGTAGAAAATGCTCTTGAGCAATCTTTCCTTTAGTCCCCTTTCCCTCTTCACAACATTTTATCATAATCTAATTTAATACTTTTCATAACTAACACTTTCAGTTTTAGTGCTTTAATTCCTTTTTTCACTGTAAAAAAAATCCAGAACCGTTCCTTGGAAATAATGGGGAATGTTAGACTCACTAATACCATACAGAAAGGAAACATTTTCAACTGAACACCTTTAACCCGTCTCTTAACCGAATATTGCTTTCATGATTCTCTTTAAGAAAAAAAAAAGCAATTCACTTAAAAATGACCAGAACTTTAAAAAAAAAATCCAGGCATGTTTCTTTAAAAATAGGCAAGCTAAGGTTCCCTAAAGTCCAAGGAAAGTTATATGAAAATATCAAGAACATTACTTAACAAGATACAATTCAGTGGAGTCTTCCCAGTTATTCAGTAAAGTTCCAGGTATTTTCATGTATTGTTCCTTGGAATTCTAGGGCACCTCAACTGTCCATTATTTCTAAGGAAAGTTCCTAGATTTTTTTTCAGTGCTTTAATTTGTTCAATATATTTCATCTAAAAAAATGCAGGCGCAGAGTCCTTATGCCTATTTCCTACCCGGAATGAAGCAGATAGCGCAGTCATTGGTATTGTGCAGCAGGAAATTCAAACATACCTGATCTAAATATTTTCCCCCCTACAACCAAAAAGTGTATAGGCTGATAAGAATAGTTTTCACGTTTTAAAAGAGAAAAGCCTGAACTGTGCTTGATTCCAGAGCTTCTGATTAAAAAAATTTGTGAAAAACAGTTTTTCATTTAAATGATTTTAGGAAGGACACTCTGTATTCAGTGAAATTTTCAAATCTACCTCAAATGTATAGTTTTTTTGGATGTCACTATGTAAATACATTGAAAGGAATATATATAATTTATCTTCTATAGAAAAATCACCAAAAATTTGCTAGAGATAACCGATTTTATCTTTTTTAGAATCGAAAGAACTTTCCGAGGACATGATGATAAAAAATTTCCAACCAATAATTAAACCGATACGAGCTGATATGTCAGATAACACAATTTTTGGGAAAAGAAATATTTGATAGCTAAAAATAACATTGAAAAATTAAAATGAGCAGTACCCAGTGTCGCTGGAATTACATATGCATGCAAATTTTGAGCTGGAAGGACATACACAGTTAATTAAAAACTTGAAAAAAATAAATGATGACTAATTAATTTTTTGTTTTTAACTAAAAAATATTTATGATAACTATATTATAAACATGGCATGTATTTTGTAGTCGCAGATGAAAATGCTAAACATTAATAAGAAAATTAGGGCAGAAGCTTAGAGCATACACATTTACAAATAAAGTGGAATTTATTTTTAACTCAATAATATTTTTTGTATTTTAACTACTTAAAATAATAATTTTTCCTTATTCTTTCTTATTTTTTTTAATTCTATTTAAAATATAGAATTATATGTATTTTTATCTATTTTTTAACTAATACCTAATTAATTACTCATTACTAATAGTTCTTTATTGCCAGTTTTTTAATAAGCACAATAATTAGACTAAACAGTAAGTTTATTTTCACTATTAAATTGCTTACAGTTTTGCACTGGGAAATATATGAATATATTTAAATATTTATAAATTTGTTTTTGTGGGAATGTTAAATTTTTGATTCATTTTATCACAGTGAAAAATTCTAAACTTGTCAAACTCATGTTTCTGAACAAGGTTCCCCTGTTCTGACCTTCAAAAGTCCCTGTTAAGTACACACAATTTTCTTGTTGTACCAAATCAGTGGTCCATAAAAAGTGATTTGACGTAATCAAGTAATACTGAAAATTAACCAATATGAAATAGAATTTGTTGGGTTATACTTACTATAGAGGTATGCTGATGTTAACCCCTTCGGCCCTGATGTGCTAATAATATTAGAACATATCTTTGCATTACTATATATTCTTCATTTTCAAGAATTTTAACACAACCTAGTGTTCTACTAATAATACATGCAAGAACAGCAGAACGTTATCATTTTTGCTCTGTAGATGGTAGCTAATCTCCAGCAGAGAAGATAATGGATGTCTCAGGCCATTTGAAGCCAAAAATTAAATGCATCTTATGCAATCAAAATGCATGAGAAGTGTGAAGTAGTTTCTTGTTTTCATGTATAAAGAAACTGTCTCAAAAAATTTCGTACAAAATAACTGTATTTTTTTCCCCCATTTTGCTCAATTATAGCCTCATCTCCTATTATTATTAGAACATTAATTAATTAGTTTGGCAATTGGCTGAATGTTATAATATTTCATATTTAAGATACTTACATATAGTGCAGCGCATCTAACTACTCAGTGATTTTTTATCTGCTCTATTCAAAATTCAGGGCCGAAGGGGTTAATTAGTATTAATCATGAAAAGTGAAACATAGTACAAAAATCATTAAGTTGCATGAGATAAAAGATTTTTTTATGTACTAATTAATCTATAAAAATTATTTTCAAATTTAATACTCGTTTGTAGACATAAATTAGATATAAAAGAAGAGAAAACATATAAAAATAATTTTATTTTAAACACAAATTAACGTTTATATTTTAGACATAATTTACAATTAGAAAATACAGAATAAAAAAATCAGATTTCTTTGTTCTTGTTTGAATTCAATCAATTTGTCCATAATCAGAAATTCCAAACAATAAATTCGAATCATTAGAACGAAATTAATTCAAACTAATGTTCAACTGCTATTCAAAATGTGCTGTAATTATTAGCAAATAACAGTGAAATTTATAATAATTTACAAAAAGTATTTTATTATTCATAGATTATTAAAAATACAAATAAGTAGAAAATTTAAAATAAAGTAGAGTTTTCTAATCAAGAATTATCAGGCAGTTTTAATACTCTTGCTTTGTATCGGAACATTAGTAACCTTTTAAATACAGCCACCAGACATTTATTATGCAATATTGGTTAATCAAAGTGATTAAGTAAGACATTAATTACTGTAAAAAATTTATGCATACAGAAGGCGCAATGTAAAAGTTTAGGATTAGTGGTTTTTTTTTTTAGGAGGGCTGGGGCCTCAAAATTGAGCTGTGCCTTGGGCCACTCAAGAGCTAAATTCGCCACTGGTGGCCAGGATTGAATAAAAAACATTTTTTAATCAAAAACCTTAAAAAAAAACTAGGTTTTATGGTTTATATGCAATTTAAAGGAGAAAAAAGTTATTGAGAATTACATGTAAATATTAAACATAAAATAATAAGCTTCTAAATAATACAAAAAAACAAGTAACACAATCTCTTGTAGCTTTTGTAACACAATCACTTGTAGCTTTTGTAACACACACACAACAAGTAACACAATCTCTTGTAGCTTAGTAAATTTTTTAACTTGGTTTGGAGGTCTGCTGTAGTTCTATCACTTTGGCGTAGGTCTATTATTATTCTGATACATAAAAAGGCAAAGATCGACAAATATTAAATGGATATAGACCAATTGCCCTTAACAGCATACTGGGTAAGGTTATGGAGCAGATCGTTGTTAGAAGACTGAACTGGTATTTAGAATTAAATAATCTTATTGCAGAAGAACAGGCCGGTTTTAGGCAATACTGTTCAATAAACCAACATGTTGCCCTTTTCATCTAGAGAATTAAAGATGCACTGGACAAACAATGTGTACTAACCGGTGTTTTTGTTGATTTTAAATATGCCTATGATCTGGTTTGGAAACTTTTATTGAGGTTATCTGAAATGGCAGTGAGCCACAATATACTTGAATTCATTAGGGGTTTTCACGGTCAAAGGATTTGTAGAGTAGGATATGGCTCTTCCCTCTCAAAATGGAAGCTTCTTAAGACCGGACTTCCCCAGGGTGCCATCTCAAGTTGTTGTCCTTTCAATGTCTACATTAATGACCTGGTCCTTTTACTTAGATCTATCCCAAGTATAAAATGCTTATTATATGCAGACGATTTGGTCATCTTTACAGATTCCCTCAAAAGAGTCGCCAAACATCATAGTGAAAGTAAGCTCACTCAGGCTCTGCTGAATAAATGGTGCAATTCAAATAACATGGTTGTTAGTATGGAAAAAATGTCTTCAATGTCCTTTTCTCTCACGCACCAACCTTTTGAAGTTAACCTATGCAGGGCAACCGGTGTTACATACGGAAAGTTACACTTATTTAGGTGTGTCTTTTGATAGAAAGTTATCCTGGAAATTATTCATAGAAAATATCACAAGTCGTTTAACAAAAAGGCTGACATTACTAAAATGCCAGCAGGGTGTAAATGGGGATGTCCTTCCCAGACCCTGAAGTTGGCATTTCAGTCCTTCATCCGTCCCCTGATGACTTATTGCTGTGAACCTCTTGTAGCTATCTCAGAACACAATATGGACTCACTGGAGCTGGTTTTAAATCAGGCTCTTCACCTCATTACTGGAGCCGTTGGGTCCACACCAATAGACGCCATGTACTTGTATACAGGTCTTTGATCAATGAAATCCCTCATTTAAGAAAAAGCCCTAATGTGGTGGGAAAAAATTAGACGCATTAATGGATCTTTGGAGCTGTGGTGTGATATTCCTCTTACCCTCGTTAGGAACCTTAAAACCCAGTCTGGCTTTATTCAGGGAGTGTTGCAACTGGAGAGGGACCTGGAGTTGCTAGATGAACTGGAATTTTTACCTCTTTCACCTTGCCCTACCGAGACTGTAGATTTTGGAGTGTGCCTGAGCTCTTTCAGAGGGTTTTTAAGAAAGTCACTGATCCTGAGATTTTAAGGGTACTAGCTTGTGAGACCATTAATAGGGGAGAGGAGGGAGGATTGAGACATTTTTTCAGATTTTTTTTATTCATTATCCCTTATTTATTTGTCGATGCAAATGATTAGATAATAAACTTACATGTTTTAGCTTATTTTTAAAAAATACGCAGCATTTAAATGTTGAATAATTTTATTACTTTTAACTAATTACAAATTACAAGAATTGTGTCCCATTCCTCCCTCACGGGTGGGAGGAGTGGGACACATTTTAAAATTTAAATAAAGTCAGCGAATATCATAATGAGAAAGGTCAACGCTAAACGAAAAGCAAGACTGTGCTCTACTGATCACGCCAACTAATTGCGGGGCAGCAATTTCATGATATCATTTTTCTGATGATCATGATGATATCATTTTTCTAATATCATGATAATATCAGCAGTAAAAGCTAGTCTTTGTTTAAAAAAATATTTTTTTTAAACACCTTATTGCTTTAATTCTGTGTTATAACTTCTAAATATGAAACATTGGGGGCACATTTGGATAGTCCATATGTGCCCCCAAAACAGTGTCCAGATGTGCCCCATAGTTACATATTTAGAATTTTGTTAAGCCTAACTTAGCAGAATTTTTTTTTTTTTTGACAAATATGATTAGTAAATCATTATGCTAACCAAACAAGCTATTTAGTTTAATATAATTAATTTTCATGATATTATATAAATATGTATAATTAGCATAAAACTGATTAGTTGACATAACTGGAAAAATTTCACTGCCAATTGCTTCAAATTTTTATGGGAAATGGATCATAGTGTTGCCAACTAAATATAATTATTTCATAATTTTCACATTTTTTTAAATCATGGAAAGTTGAGTTGTCCATATATGTCCCCCTTTCCCCTACTGTTTGCTATGTTTAATAATAGAAGGGAGGACTGAGACATGTCCCAGTCCTCCCTCCTTCAGAGTGTCCCACTCCTCCCTCTACATACTGCTTTTAAAAACTAACTTATCACATAAATCATGTTGGTTTTAGGCTTAACTAAACTGCAGATAAACATACATTATATCTTTAAGTATTCTATGACGCCCTATTCTGTTTGTTCTACAAAATACTTGAGTAGAGAAATAAAACTAAAAAAGTTTTAAAACTTTCTCTGGAGATGAGAAATTTAACTTTTTCCAAGTATGAGCTGAAAGTTGAAGCTGGATAAACTACAAATAGGAAACAACAAGAAGCTATATGTATGCCATCTGTTGGTGAAACTGAAAATAAAATTAAGTTATTTATTTTGTCACAATTTTAGATGTCCCACTCCTCCCACTGTCCCATTCCTCCCTCCTCTCCCCTACTCTTTACCCAGAGCCTATTTGGTTGAGAATTTATACTGATGGATCCAGACTCCTGGAGGGCTCCAACACTGGTGCTGGGGTCCATTGCTCCCTTTTTTTCTTTTGGAAATCCAGTCAGCGCCATTGCAACCACATTTGATGAGGAATTGTTCGCTATCAGAATTGCTCTTTCCCAATTGTCTTGCCACTTAAACAAGTTCTTCAGAGCAATTATACTCTCTGACTCCAGGGCTGCACTGCAATCATTGATGTCAACCTGAAGTTCTAATTCCTCTATGGTCCTTGATTGCCATAGAAAGTTGCAACACCTTGCGGTGCGGTCAGTGGGAAGAACATTTTTCAGTGGATCTCCGATCACTGCGGAATCCATGGCAATGAAATCACCAATTCACAGGCGAAAAAGGGTGCCTTAATTCTACAAAGCTCTCACTCCAGTGTTCCCTATGAAACAATGAAACGTTTAATCAAAAACAGATTTTCAGAAAAGTTCCAAGAGGGCCTTGAACATAGAACATTGCAAAAGCCTTGGAAAGATAAACTTTTCCGTGTCTCTAAATGGCCTAGATATAAAATGGTGGCTGAGTTTAGGCTCGCCACTGGCCATGATTGTCTTCTAAAACATTTGCACCAGCTTTGTATTGCTTCAAGTCCAATCTGTAGTCTCCGTGACCTGGACCAGGACATGGATGTTAACCACCTCCCCTTTTGCCAAGCTTTATCCTAGTCTTCAGTAGAGGACTGCTACTGGTTGGCCAGGGACTGTTTGGATATATAGACTATTGATACAGCTGTGTTTTTTTTTCTTTTGTGTGTGTGTATGTGTTTTTCTTTTTTACCATTCCTTTGCTGTATTTGTCTTCCTATCTTGAAATTGGAAATTAAAAAAAAAAAAAAAACTTAATACATTAATAGAGCTAATAAATTCATTGAGTTAACATCTGTGTTAATTGTAACTCATAATTCCTGATAGTACAGAGCACATCAGTTATAACGGACCTGGGATATAACATACTATCGGTTATAACGTACCTAGAAGTTAGGTCCCGATTGTCCTTTATTTATAATATTCAAATTCAGTTAAGTCATACTTAACAAAAGTACACATTTCGGCTGTAACTTACTTTTTATAACAAAGCCAAGAATAAAATTTAGCTTTTCTTAAGCACTTTATCTCCTTTTTTTCATAAATTTCAGTATGTTCAAAAACACACGTTGTCAGCTTTCAGATTCTCTAGCGAGATGAATGGTGTATGAATGAAGGGAGAGATCTTTTATTTTTTTCCCTTGCTAGGTAGGGCTAAGAAGAAGATCAAGTTTTTTTTATGGCATTCATCAATGTAAATCCCTTCTGAAAAGCCCTATCTATAATGATTCTGATGATAGTGAAGGAGAAACAGAGGAGCCTAACCAAGCATACCTGATGCATAAAATGCTGCAAAAACAGCATCACTATTTCTTTTTAATGCCTCAGTGATGATGCAGAGACTCTACAGAAGTCTATTATGGATATCCAAAACGGTATTTTTAAAGCAGCATCTGCTCATTTAAAACAAAAGAAAATTACAGATGATGTATCTCAATAAAAATTGTAAGTGATAAAGAACTTTCTCTGCTTTTTATTTAATTTCAATTTTAAAAAATCAGACCCGTTTAAGACACATATTACAGTAGAAGATCTTTATAATGCAAACCTCGAAACGCAAGGTTTTGCATTATATGGATCATTCACTTATATCATTAAACTTCCCAAGTAAACATTAAAATATAGCTGGAGCACATAAATATAATGCTTAAAACTTTTTTTAAATACAAATACTACTTTAAAAAACAAAAAAATGGAATTTATTTATTTACAGAAAAAATAAATAAATTTAAATCACCGAAAGCATTAAAGTTTATTTGTTAAACAATATATTACTTGTTGTTTTAGAATTTGCAATCTCTCAACAAATAGCTTTTCTTTCAGCCTTTGAACAGGTAATAATTTTACTTTGGTTACACAGTCTTGTGTTTCTAGGAATTTAAAATATTGATCTCTAATGGAAATTTCTTCAGATTCTGAAAGTTTTTCAACTTTCTCTCCAGCATTTGGTTCTGTTCCAGAATTGTTTTCCTCTTGTTTTGAAACAGAGGAAATTATTTCAGCACTGGTCAAATGATTAACAATTTGTGACTTATCATCCATTACCAAATATTCAAAATGTTTTCTTCATGCAGGTTTGCAAACTGAGTACATTTGTGCATGCATTTTGTGCACAATGCATTAGTTCAGCAGTTTTCATTTTAACTAATGATAGCTTAAATCCAGTTCCAAAATTTAGTTTTAAAATAGTGTTACATTGAGAAAACTCCCTCCCCTACTTCTCATAGACTGTTTAAAAGTATTTTACTGTCAATATTGAGACAAGCATATCGTCGGGCGGGGGCGTGTGCCCCCCCCAACTTTGTTTAGAAAACCATTCATTTTAAAACCTTTCTTCTTGCCAAAATTAAAGAAACATGGTTATTTTTATTTTAGAATATGCTATGTGTATCCCCTCACCCCCCCCCCACACACACACACAAAAACACACATAAAAAAAACATTTTTGTGATGCTGCGTATGATTTAGGAAGCCAAGTAACGGCATACGATTTAATACAAAACAAATCAATGTTTTTAATTTACAAAGAGAAATATAACTAAATAAATAAACGTGTGTTTGGGAAGTCAATGGTAGAGGAGGGAGAAAGAGAGTGGTTCTGTAGTGGAGGGAAAAAGGGAGAGGTTCCTTGCTTTTTTAAAGTAAACATTTCTTCCTCTTCGACCCAGCCGGCCAGCTGTTATGCTGATAATGCATAATGCATGCATGGGAGAATAATTATTTATTTTAAGCTTGGCATGTTGTGGGATTTATCTAATGTCTCAAAATTAATTCCCTAGGAAAGCAATTAAAAAAAAAAAAAAGATTGTAGAAATTTCTTAATTGTGATTTTCTCTGTTTACATCTGCAGTGTTAATGCGGTTTATGGAGAATTGCGGTTTATAGAATTGTGGTATATCGATCTTCTACTGTACAGAGAAATAATGAGCCCACTTTATTTTTTTGTGTAATATTGAATCTTACCGGCGGTATTCCTTATAACGTACTATTTTTTTTTAAGTCCCGTGAGAGTACGTTATAACCGGTGTCTACTGTAGAGTTACTTAAAATCACATGTCCCGTACGTAACACAACTAATTAGCTTTCATTAATTAATCAGGGGTCAGTCCAGGTTTCTTTCCCAGGGTCCTATTTTTGTGAAATTTTACCTAATTTTGTGAATTTATAATTAATTTTGTGAATTTATACCTAATTTTGTGAATTTTTTCTATTTTTGTGAATCTTTCCTTATTTTGTGAACTTCTTCCAATTTTCTTTTTCATTTTTGAGAAAGAAAGCAATCACGAAATAGAATTGAATATTTTTTTAAAAATTAAAAACAAAATGGGTATAGTTAGTTCCCTTAAAAAATGTTGGCCAAAACTGAATAATTCCTGTTCACCGAACATCCGGGATAGTCATACCCTGGAACAATATTTAAAAAAAAATTCAATTAAAATTAAAAATATAAAGCTTTAAATCTTTACTTTTAAATGATTAAAAAACAGATTTTATAATAAACGTAGGCCATGGTAGTTTTGATTTTAAATTGCAGGTACTAAACAGTTATTTACACTCCAAATTCAAACTTTAGTAATTTTTAAATATTACAATGTCTGTCAGTTTCGACTAGAAATACTCTAATACTAACAATGTGAAAAATGCAATTTTTAAATCTAGTTGAATTTCAAAAATTGAAGGGAAAGCAAAAATAAGTTGCAGATAATTACAGATGGGAGAAATTAGCTAACAATTTTAAAAATTAATTTCAACTTGTGCCATTAAAGAAAAATTACTTGTCAGTGTACACAGAATATCCCCAAAACACTGACCTGGGGTTTTATTCCTTAAATATTTTTCACAAATATTTTACAGTAAATCACAAATTTATGTTAAAAAAAAAGGGGGGGGCACAGAATTTTACAGTAATGATTATAATAAATGTTGGAAGATTAAATCTAAATAAATACAAATGTACATTTTTATATGGTCTCCAAACAGAAAATTCCCAGTCTGTAAGATGTGCCCATGCATTAATTAAGTTTAAAAAATTTAATTAAGTTATAAATTTTCAGTCTTCTATCAAAAATGATAGGTTCTAGCAAAAAATTGCTCGCTACGGCCCTGCCTATGCCGATAGCATTTCTCTGTAGTGTACCCCTATGACCGCTCTTTAAAATGATATTAAATCCCAATAAAATCACTCCTATGCTTTGTTGTTCACTCCCAAGAATGAAAAAATGCAGTATTACACTATTTCTACCCCCCCCCCTTTTTCCAGCTTTGAGCAGTGATTGACCTATATTTATCCCATTTCACATTCCACAGTGTGGATTCTCGGCCGATTAAACAGGAAACAGGGCGCGGCACCCGGCAATCCTTTAACGTTTGGCAGTCCTTTTTCTCTCCCCTATGCCTGGGTATGTCGGTCCGTTTTTCTTTTCTTATTTGCCAAAACTTTTTCTCCTTCCTTACCATACAGTTTTCTTATACAGGAGACAATACAATGAAGTCAAAATTGATGTTTAAATGACCCTTTACAAAACAGGAAGTATAACTGTTCCTTCAAAAAAATCCAATCAGCTTTTTTTTTTTTTTTTTTTTTTAAATGCAACTAGATAAAATGTCCTTTTATAAATAATTATTTTTTCTGTTTTCTTTTATTTGCATGATCTGAAAGATGCCCTTGGAATGTTTGTTTTTTCAGCAATGTAAAAGGGCCATCTGGCACATTACGCTTTCAGTTGGGGGGGAAAGAAGGGAGTTGAAAATGATTTCACCCGTAAGGATGTTATGTTTGATAAGTATGCAGTTGGGAATTAGTGAACAATAAGCTTAGACTTAGCCACGTAATGACAGCTCCCGTTGTTTTGAATTGGATGCTATGCACTCTTGCAAGTTGTTCTTAATGATTGCTTTTAGTGTAATCATTACATGGCCTTTCTACTTCAGATTATTTATAGTTATTACAGATATTTACATTAGAGAATTATGGATTCATTTCAAAATGCAAAACGAATTATTGCGAGTTAGAACGCTTGCGCGATTTTGAAACATTGCATTAATCTGAATTTATGCCTGTCTTTTAGAATAAGATTTAGGACTAAGTTAATCATTTTGAGATTGCATCAAACGATTTCTGAACATTTAATACATGGTGCATAAATGTGCCAGTTTGGAAAACAAAGTGCTTTCTTTTAATCTCCTCCCCAACCTGGCTGCCCTTTTTACATATGCCAATGGCTTTATTCATGAAGAACGTTGTAATTATCCGAGAATGACAGCTGTCATCACCTTTTCTTCTGGCAATGAGCCTTATTAAGGATTATTGGAATATGTCTTGAATATGTATAATATATTGGAATATGTCTTGATGTTTAATTTTTTGGCATAAACACATAAGCGTAAAGTTTTCAAAATTATTGGGGGGGCTGGGCCCCACAACCACATATATTCACGTCAGTGGCGTAGCCAAGGGGTGGGTTAGGGGAGTCATAACCACCCCCCATGAGGAACTTTTTGCCATACAAAATGTATATTCTTCACTCCCTTATACACCCGTATACATATATGTGAGTTGCAGTCGTGACCCCCTCCCATGAAAAATTTCTGCCTACGCCACTGATTCACGTACATATAACTTACTCATAGCTCCCAACTACTACGGAATATAATTAACCACTTTTTCTACATGATTTTTCGGCTTAAAATACAGCAAAACTTTTGTGCTGCGCGCGCGAGCTGGTTACTATATTTTGAAAAAAATAAGTAAAAAATATACTGTTAACAAAAAATGGTTAATTATATTCCGCAGTAGTTGGTAGCTATGACTTACTGTATATAAGTGTAAATTATTGGAGGCGCTCGAGCTCTATGGATCCATAGAATTCTACGCCTATGTAAGGTAAGTATCCATGTTAGTATCTTCCTACCATGTTATAAGTTAAAAATAGTAGCAAAGTAAAAAATATTAAAGAGGAAAAAAAAAAAAACATTTTCGATGAGATAGTGCATTTTAGACACATCTGAACTTTTCTTCATTTCATACTTTACATTGCATAATCTGATTTTAATTAACCAGAGCCTGGCGACGGCAGCTTATAGTAACATTGAGTGTTACGTAGCGTCACAATGAATACTAAATCATGATTGAAATCAAAAGAAGAAAATTTTAAAAAGTACAAGTAAAGGTTTTCTTAAACGTTTGTAAATGGCGTGAATACTTTTTTATGTTAGTATAAATTAATTTTCTGTATTGAGTGGTAAATTATTGGGTGGGCTCAGCCCTTATTCACAATTTATTGGGGGGGGGCTCGAGCCCCACGGGCCCATATAACTCTACGCCTATGCATAAACACAACTGAAATAATAAATAAGCGCTCGCTACTAGTCCGATTTTTATTCCCAGAAAGAGAGCTCCTACATAGCAGGTGAGGGGAACTTAGGAGGAAGAACAGACAAGTGCAGGCATCTGCTTCAAACTGCAATCGTAGGCGGTGTAATTTACCCCCCTGGCTTAGGGCCTCCAATCAACCTACCTCCTGTCATCATCATCAACATTGTTTACATTTAGGCCAAGATATTATTGGGTGCCGATCGGCGATCGCTAAATGATAATAATTCCTAAACTCAATTGAAAAGTGCAATAGTTATTTTGTGAAAGGGCCGTTTTGGTCAAACTGAATTTTGTGAAGGGTCCGTTTTTCAGATATTGAATTTTGTGAAGGGTCCGTTTTTCTGATATTGAATTTTGTGAAGGGTCCGTTTTTAACTTTTTGAATTTTGTGAAGGATCCGTTTTTAACTTGTTGAATTTTGTGAAGGGTCCGTTTTCGACCTGGACAGACCCCTGTTAATGATACAGTTTTAAAACATAATTTTAAAATTACATATTTTAGACAGTGATTCTATCAACCTTTCAAGTATATTAGGCAGGTTGGAGTGTTTAGGCTGATTAAATTTTATTTGGTAAAATCATACAAGCCAGTGCGCACCCCACG
Organism: Cheiracanthium punctorium; assembly: GCA_038373885.1. NCBI lineage: Eukaryota > Metazoa > Arthropoda > Arachnida > Araneae > Cheiracanthiidae > Cheiracanthium > Cheiracanthium punctorium. The sequence continues at coordinate 33,683 of JAWZYV010009886.1, read as the reverse complement.
TAAACATGGCGACAGTCGCTGGAGCTTGGCGGCTCATTTTTAGTGGATTCAATTCCACTAAAAATGAGCAACCAGTGGACCGTTTTTAACTAAAAAAACCTCAGTGGATTCAGCAACCTAGTTGTACAGCTATCTAAACTAGGCAACCAGTGGCCCATTTTTAACTAAAAAAACCTCAGTGGATTCAGCAACCTAGCTGTGCAGCTATCTAAACTAGGCAACCAGTGGTCCGTTTTTAACTAAAAAAACCTCAGTGGATTCAGCAACCTAGTTGTACAGCTATGTAAACTATGCAACCAGTGGACCGTCTTTAACTAAAAAAACCTCAGTGGATTCAGCAACCTAGTTGTACAGCTATGTAAACTACACAACCAGTGGACCGTTTTTAACTAAAAAAACAACAGTGAATTAAGTATCCTAGTTGTACAGCTAATGTAAACTGGGCAAACACCGGCCCATTTTCAACTCAAAAAAACATCGGTGGATTAAACAACCTAGTTGTACACCTCTTATAAAGTCAGTATGATTAGAATAGCACGTAAATAGCACTTACGAAAACATAAAACACATCGAATATCAATTTAAAATTCACATTAAAAACCTTAAACATTGCAAAGATTCGTTAAAAAAGAGCACTTACCTTTATTTTTTTTTTTTTAATAACCGCTCAGAAATGTCCCCAACACCCACCGGCTTATAACGTAAAACCTGCATGCTTTCTTTTATTTAGCTCTATATTCACACCATATTTCTATCAAACACACACAAAAGAACGCTCTTTTTCCTTTCAAAACATAAAAAAAACACCATATTCCACACATAAATACCGACGACGAAATTCCCCGATACGCTTACTAACCTACGATAAACAATACTAACCTACGATAAAACAGAATCAAAACCACAAGGAAAATCAAACATTAACTTAATCCACTCTATCACCAGCCACAAACAAACAACTATCCCCATTCAATTAGCACTGAATGAAAATCCCATACTTCAAAACACCCAGTGTTTCTCTTTGGTTACTAGTCTAAACAATCACCGGCAGGGTACTTCACTCCAGCTGAGCATCGCCCATGACGGCGCCAGAGCCAACGCCAAATCAATTTGTAAACAAAACATCAAAATGTAAACAGCACCGTATACGGAATATAGTCCTTTTATTTTTTACCAACTATGCAAAAAATTCCAGAGCATTAAATTGTCCCAGAGTAGCTCAGTGGTAGAGCATTCGCACGTTAAGTGGCAGTCCTGGGTTCGATCCCCAGCTCTGGTATTTTTCGCATAGTTGATAAAAAATAAAATTTAATCAGCCTAAACACTTCAACTTGCCTAATATACTTGAAATGTTGATAGATTCACTTTCTATCAACATTTCAAGTATATTAGAATATGGATTGTATAATTTCCGCAGCGTAACAGAGTTGTCGCGAATTAATTGTTTCATCTGTTCCATCTGTGGTTTGCAGAAGAAGATGATATATGCCAACGGTTCTAAATGCGAGAAATTTCATCTGGGAATCATCCCAGAGTAGCTCAGTGGTAGAGCACCCGCAAGTTAAGCGGTCGTCCTGGGTTTGATCCCCAGCTCTGGAATTTTTCGCATAGTTGGTAAAAAATAAAATTTAATCAGCCTAAACACTCCAACTTGCTTAATAATTTTAAAGTTATTTAATAAAGGTACATATTTCTCCATTTATCCATTAAATTTATTTGTGAAAATACCTCATAAATTCAGAGCAAAATCCAAACTGGTGAAGGTACTTTAAAAACAGTTTTTGTGATGTCCCGTACGTAACAAAACTTTATTAATTTTTTTTTAAACTATTTGTCCAACAAAAAAAACTTGATAGGAATTTAGTTGAGGTGGTATATAAAACATTAAAAATAGTTGCAAACTTCCTCATTTATATTTTGATACTGAAAAATGTAAGGTATGTTAAAATTTTGCGGCAAAATGTCCCGTACGTAACACATGAATCTGTGGAATGACCCAGTTGCCCTTTAATGTCATGTGAAAAAGGAAAAGAAAAAATTGTTGGTTTGATTTGCACCCAGCTAACCAAAAAATAGAAGCAAAAATATTTTTTTAAGTGCCCAAATGTCTTTTCCCTATTTGTGAAACAACAGTATAAGACATAAAGGTACTTATGTATTATCCTGGCAGTCCACCAAGACAAGCAATTTTTTGCCAAGATAAATGCCGGGCAAATGAAATAATTCATGGTTAAAAATACATTTGGAAATAGTTTGCCAGTACATTTGACACAAAAAATAGTTTGGCGGAAATTACCACCAGGATAATACATAAGTATTGACGTAAATTATTCCAAGTTTTGTAATTAGAAGTTATACAGCAACAACAGTGCATATTTTGTCAGCTTAACTTATAGATTTCTGAGCCACTAAAATAAGAACTACTTTAATTTTATTGCAATGTACATTGTTTCTTTAAATAACTTTCATGTGAAAAACCGATTACTTTTTCTTTCTCTAAAATAAAAAAGTTTAGAACAGCTTTTTCTTTTCTTTTTACAGTTATGTAAAATTTGTGTTATATATATTTATATATTTTTCGATGATGTTTACTTCAGGAGGAGCACAGAGCCCTCAATGCACCTTTCCCTCAACTCTAACTTTCTTCTTTAAAGTAAATACAATTATTATCACCGAATTCTTAAAACAATTACTAATCAATATAAAAGTAAAATGCACTAAATAGCACACTAAATACAATAACACTAAGAAAAATGAAATGAAAACTCATGTGTATATAAAGGTTAACAATGGGTAGTCATTGCCATGTCTTGTCATTAATCACATCAAAAAAAGTTTCGAAGCTGTGCCGAAATTTCCAAATCTCATATAAAAAAGTACGTTTCAAAAATTAACTAACCTCAACCTTAGAACCCATCTAAATAAATGCTTAAATATATTAATGTATACAGAGAATCAAACACAAAAATATATCTGGCTTTCAAATTGACTGCATACTTGATCTTGTTATTAATTAAAATAAGCACATCCAGAAAAATTACGAACGCTAAACAATTTTTAAAAATGGTGTTAAAAAAAGTAAAATGATTTGTAAAATAACATAAATAAAATAGGGTACACCATTTGAACCACTTAAAACAATAACTTCCATATGTACCTTTTCTACGTGTATTACTTTGAAATACTCTAAATGGAATCAAAACTTTTAGTAAAACCAAGCATATATTTATGGAAACTAACACCTATTCAAATCTTGTATTAAACTATAATTATCTATCATCTTGGTTTCTCTTTATTCAGTAGAACAAAAAGATTACAAATTAAATGCAAACAGTACAATTAAATGCATTAGAATGCTGATAGATTCACAGGCTAGAATCATTGATAACTTACTTCAGTAACACTCAATCAAGAAGTGAGAAAAGCACCTTTACTGCAACTTTATTCAGCACTAAATTTATTTGCAAGATGATTAATTATAATCAAATACAATAAGAAAATTCTCACATGATTCACATATTATCAACTGAAACTGAAAATAACGAATCTTATGCCTAAAGCCGCGAACTGTAGCTGTAGCAGGCACCACCGAGCGGATAATTTACCCGAAATCCCACCACTTCATTGGATCACATATGTCGGTTTTCAACCAATGAAATTCAAGAACAGATTTTGGGCTCGTTCCAGAATTCATCCATCATGATCATGGCTGACTGGGACCTTCCCTTCCCCGGCTTTCCAAACGGGTCTAAAAGCCCGTATAAGCGGTAGTTCGCATTCCTTCCGCCGTGGCGTAGTTATATGTCCTGTACGGAGCGATTTAAAGGCCAGTCCATATGATTAAAAGGGCATTAAAACTGTCAAAAATGCTTGATTAAAATTTTGTTTTGTTTTGTTTGTTTAAACAGAATGTATCTTTATCTATAAATATTTTGAAACGTTTCTTCATCCATGCACATATTGAAAAAAAATTTAAGAAATTGTTAGTTGGTTAATGCTTTTAGGAGCTTCTTCGACATGTAATAAATTAATAATAAATAAATATATTAATTTATATTTTATTTAAATCTTCAGAAGACTGTAATACTTTTTAAAGACTTGTTTTTTGGAACTCCTACATATTTTAATATATTAATACAGCATTCTCCCTATACGTAAAAACACTCAAAATACTGGGGTTAAACGATAAAATAAATAAAAACTTTGTGAAAAAAAACACACATAAAATGTAACTTATAATAGTTACGATCGTTTCGACCAAAAAATTCTTTCGGTCTGCATCAGAAAAAGTCCGAGACGCAGGGACGTAGCCTGAGGGGGGCTGCTGCCCCCCGCCCCGAAATGGGACAATTTACTTAGCTTACAATTTGATATTTAGCTTACAATTGAACTTTAGCTTTAAATTTGATACCCAGCCCACCCCGAAATGAAATCCTGGCTACGCCACTGCGCGAGACGAAGGTCTTTCTCTGCTGAAGACTGAAAGAATTTTTGGTCCAAACAATCATAACGAAGTTACATTTTATGTGTGTTTTTTTTCACAAAGTTTTTATTTTGCAATACGTATACGTATGTTCATCTCAGTGGCGTAGCCAAGGGGGGCATAGGGGGTTACCCCCCCCCCTCCGATGAGAAATTTTTTGCCATACAAAATGCATATGCTTCGCTCCCTTATCACACACACTTATACTCAAATGTGAGTTGCAGTAGTCGTAACCCCCCCCCCAAGAAAAAATTCTCGCTACGCCACTGGTTCGTATTATTAGGTTTTGGTTTGGTATACCCATGGCAAGGATAAATTTTAATCTTTTTGTGCTTTAACGAATTATTCTAATAATCAAAATAGGCGCCAGCAGGGGATCCAGGGGGTGGGTACACGTGCCCCCTGTCAGGGAGCCAGTGACCCTCCCCTTTCGGGGACTCCTTATTCATTCGTCGGAGAATTTTTAAGATAAGAAATAATCCAATTTTTAGGCCAATTTTCATTTTGAAATATTTAAAAGAAAAACTAATTTTGCAGTACTTTCGCTTTTCAAAGATTTTTGAAAGGATGCGTTTACATTTCAATCAGAAACAAAATTTCTGATTAGTGGGGGATGTTCGCAGTGGCGTGGCGTAAGGGGGGGCGCCCGACCCAGGCAGAAAATTTCTAGAGGCGGTATAAGCCCTATGGTTAAATTATTTTAAGAAGATTAAAATGTCATGGAGTTTTGGGCGGTTTTCTCCAGGTGAAACATGAATATGCCTTAGAAACCCATAAAATATCCTCCGACCAAGCCCTCCACCCTTCTGCTTAGGTGTATTATTAAAAAGAAAAGAGGAAAATTCTCTGTGCAAATTATTCAGGAGCTAAGTTAAATTGTTTAAAATTACTTTAAACAGATTAACAAAAATAATAAATAAAAATATGAAATTTTTCTGGAGGATGGGCTCAGTTATCTAAACAAATTATACTGCAATAAATAAATAATTAAATACGTAAGTAAATAAGACACTGAACATGGTAGATGGTGGAAGCGTTACGGTCCCACGTTCGGGCCTACCGCGTGGCTGTCGATCTAACGGTCTGCAGTTTTGTTCGGTTTCCTACAGATAGAATTTGAATACATGTTATTCCTACGGGATGTTCGCAGTAGCGTAGCGTAGGTGGGGCGGATGGGGTACTCGCCCCGGGAAGAAAATTTTTGCGGGCGGCAAAACCCCTATCGTTGACTTATTTATTTTAAAAAGATTAAAATGACATTTTTTAATCTTTATATATATATGTGTATATAAATAAATAAATAAGTAAGTAAACAAGACACTGAACATAGTAGATGGTGGAAGTGTTACCAATAAGCCAAATGAATTCATGTTTTCATTTCAAGTTTAAATGAAACCTTTGTAATTTTTTTTAATAATTCTTTGTTATTGAAATTACGTAATAAATGTTTCCAATGCAGCACTTTTATTTCGTCAATTCTTTGATGATTTGCATTTAACATTATTACTAGGGATGTAGCAATGTCTTTCTAATGGTATAAGTAAGTCAACGATAGGGGTTTACCGCCCGCAAAACTTTAGCCTGGATGGACGGCCTCTGGCTACGCCCCGGCGTCTCGGACTTTTTCTGATGCAGACCGAAAGAATTTTTTGGTCGAAACGATCGTAACTATTATAAGTTACATTTTATGTGTGTTTTTTTCACAAAGTTTTTATTTATTTTATCGTTTAACCCCAGTATTTTGAGTGTTTTTTACGTATAGGGAGAATGCTGTATTAATATATTAAAATATGTAGGAGTTCCGAAAAACAAGTCTTTAAAAAGTATTACAGTCTTCTGAAGATTTAAATAAAACATAACTTAATATATTTATTTATTATTAATTTATTACATGTCGAAGAAGCTCCTAAAAGCATTAACCAACTAACAATTTCTTAAATTTTTTTTCAATATGTGCATGGATGAAGAAACGTTTCAAAATATTTATAGATAAAGATACATTCTGTTTAAACAAAACAAAACAAAAAGAAATTTTAATCAAGCATTTTTGACAGTTTTAATGCCCTTTTAATCATATGGACTGGCCCTTTAAATCGCTCTGTACAGGACATATAACTACGCCACGGCGGAAGGAATGCGAACTACCGCTTATACGGGGTTTCCTATTTTTTCCCGGTTTCGTCTGGATAGCCGGGGAAGGGAAGATCCCAGTCAGCCATGCCATTGTGCACTGGTAACATCAGTGCACGACCAGAGCGTTCGAAAAGGCGGAGCTCTGGAGTAACCGCTTTCGAAGGGCACGTTCGAGAATTCACCGGTTGGTTATGCACCGGTGCTACCGGTTGCGGTCATTCTTCGGTTAAGTGACGTCACGGTTGTCACCCGGTTTCGGTTATCCTCACCACATCCAATTCCAAGCCAAGAAAACAAAAAAAAATTGGCAACACTACGCTAATAACCGGAATAACCCACCTCGCTAGCAGAGTCATTCTGGTCACGCTGAGCAGACAACCGCTACATGACCGAAACGTTTTCGAACGCGGTTAATTCCAGAGCTCCGCCTTTTCGAACGCTCTGGTCGTGCACCGGTAACACCGGTGCACGACCGATGAATTCTCGAACGCGCCCGAAGATGTTTGGATCATCTAGCGGTTCTCTGCTCAGTGCAGGGAGGTTTAACATATGGAGGCGCCCATGTTTCCGGTTTTTGAATGAAGAAAGCGTAGACATGGAAGAATTTTGTATTTATTAATTTAGTCAAAACTATTTAAGTTACACATAAAATATACAACACATGAACAATACACTTGAACATGTCACATAACATACCGGATATTTTAAAGGCAATATAATATCATATAATTTTTTAGAAAACCCTTACAGTTTAAAATCAAGTTACAGCCCGTGCGCAAGTTGAGCTGTTTTATAGTGAATAATCAAAAATATCTATCAATTCCCCCCTATATTTTTATCATTCAAATCACACTCTGTATTACAGTTCTTAAAAGTACCAAGTCCAAGTCTTGTCATATGTCCTCTTAGAGCATCACCTGGTAGTTGTTTCGTCAGTGCATCAGCTTCCAAATCTTTAGTATTTTGATATACCAAATATATGTCCCCATGATCTTTGTCATCCTTTATGAAATAAAATTTTCTATTTATGTGTCGAGTACGACAGCTTATTTTTGGGTTGTTTATCCAGTCTATTAGTGCTTTACTCTCAGTTTTAATATTAATTGGTTTGATTATTAAGACATCTTCTCCCAATTTTTCTAATACACCACTCGCCCATCTAACTGCACAATCACAGTCACAAGCTGCAATTAGTTCAGCTTCCATCGTAGATAGCGCTACAAGTTTCTGTTTTCCACTTTTCCATCCAATGAGTGAATTTCCAATTTTTAATAGATATCCAGTATAAGATTTTGAATGTGTAGTGCTCCAGCTAGCGTCTGTGCTGGCATTCAACTTGCCGTTTGTCGACTCAAACTTTAGGCCATAGTTTATCGTACCTTTTAAATATCGAAAAAGTCGTTTTATTGCAGTCCAGTGTACTTCTCGAGGATCCCTATTATACTGAGCCAATCTACTCACAGTATAAGAAATATCAGGTCGCGTTCCAACAGCTAGATACATTACTGATCCGATTGCTTCACGATATTTTTGCTGTGGAAAAACTTTTGAATTTTTGTAATCGTCCAATTGTTTATCACCTACCACACCTGGTGTTTTCACAGAATTGCAATCCAACATATTGAATTTTTCCAAAATCTTAATTATATACTTTCTCTGTGATAAAATTATTTCATTGCCTTTCTGCTTGATTTCCAATCCTAAAAACATGTTCGAGTCTGTTGTTTCTCTAATTTCAATATTTCTTTTTACATTTTTTATTACTCTGTCAACCACTTCTTCTGAGCTCGCCACCATCAAAAAATCATCAACGTATATTCCAATATGAACATATTCAGCACCTTCTGTTTTGGTAAATACTGATGGATCTGATTTAAGTTTTCTCAGTCCGGCTTGCTCTAGTATTTCACTGAATTTGTTATACCAACATCTTCCTGATTCTGGTAAACCATAAATACTTCGTTTGATCATATAAACTTTATTATCTGGTAGTTCATAACCCTTCGGTGGTTCCATATAAATCTCTTCATTTAGAACTCCATTTAGATAAGCTGTTTTGACATCATAAAATTTCACAACGGAATTTTTCGTTGCTGCTAATGCCAGAAGTATTCTTAGTGAATCCCATTTCATGACGGGACTAAAACTTTCTTCAAAATCTATTCCCTGTTTCTGTCCACAACCAACTGCCACAAGTCTTGCTTTGTATATCTTGTCATCTTCTCTATCTTTTATTTTATACACCCATCGACTTTTAATGATTTTCTTATTCTTAGGTCTTTCCACTGGTTCCCATACATTATGCATTTCTAAAGAATTAATTTCTTCATCCATTGCAGATTTCCAGTGCTCTTTTTCTTCAGATTTTATTGCATTATTATACGTATCGGGTGTATTATCTGTTACTGCGTACACTTGGTAATCATCGTATCTTCTGCGCAATCTTGTGTTTCGAATAAGCCTTCCTGATGTGTTTTGATCTCCAACCTCTTCCTCATCCAAATCATTTACTTCCTCATCATTTTGAATGTTTGGCTCTTGTTCGTAATTGATTTGCATGCCTATTTGTTCCTGGGTTTCAGCTGCTGGAATTAATGTGTCATCTACATCAGAATTTTCCTCACCTTCTATAAAATAATCGATTTCCATATAATTTTTCTTCGTTTTCTGTTGTTCATCTGGCACATATCCATTTGTCTCCTCATCAAATATCACATCAGATGTCTCATATACTTTCTTTTCTTCCATGTTAAATATCCTGTAGGCTCTTCTCTCTCTGGAATATCCAATTAATACTCCTTTCTTTGCTTTAGATTCTAATTTATGTCTCTTGTTGTTGTAAACTTTATAATATGCAGTACATCCAAAAGGCTTCAAATGTCGAACTGAAGGCTTTCGGCAATTCCAAAGTTCCATTGGCGTTTTATCTTTTCGATTCTTCGTAGGTGTGATGTTATGTATATATTCAGCAGTAGCAACTGCTTCAGCCCAAAAGTGCAACGGTAACTGGCTGTCAATCAGGAGTGTTCTTGCTTTATCAAGTAACGTCCTATTAGCTCGTTCTGCAATTCCATTACTTCTGGGAGAGTAAAACGGTGTCTTTTCATGTTTTATTCCTTTTTGTTCAAAATATCTACTGAGTGATTCATTGATAAATTCTGAACCATTGTCCGATCTTTTAACCTTGGTATTTAATTCATTTTCTCTCCTTCTAATTAAGTTTTGCAAAACTTCACTTGTTTCATCTTTCGTCTTCAAAAACTCAACAAAATACCTTCGTGAGAATTGATCAACTATAGTCATCATATATCTTTTCCCATTCAAATAACCTATTTTAAGTGGTCCACAGAGATCCACATGCAAAGCTTCAAGGGGTTTTACAGCCGTTTCTGAATAGGTGTTTTCGTATGAAGAACTTGCCATTTTTCCCTTGACGCATGAATCGCAAAGTTTAATTTCACCGTCCAAATTTTCCAATCCTCGAACCATTTTCTTTGATATCATCATTGTTATATATTCTGGATTTGTATGGCCCAATCTTCTATGCCATATTTCATACGAGTTTCCTTTTATTTTGAAACATGTCTCATTTTTCACTTCATCCCTCTTAGGTATTAATTTCACGATGAACATATCCCCTTCAAATTTTCCTTCGCAAATCAAATCTCCATCCTCATCAAAAATGTAAGCTCCTTGTTTATTGAGTACTACCTCATTACCATTTTTCACAATGTTTGGAACAGACATGAGATTACAATTACACCTTAATTTTGGGACGCACAAAACATTTTTTAATCTGATATTTTTTGGATTTATCTCTGCTGTAGCAGCTCTTACCTCTCCTCGATAAGTTGATTCAATATCTCTCCCTTCTTCAGCTACACTGATAATTTTATTTTCCTCCTTCAAATTTTCCATCCAGTCTGCATTGGGAGTCATATGTGAAGTACATGCAGAATCCAAGTGCCATTCAGTCATTTTCTCTTCGCCAATTCGTTTCTCAGAGGTTGTCAAGACCAGTTCCTTTACTGAATCTGACTCTTCTTTTGAAATTCTTGCATGCTCATTTTTATAATTATTTGAACTCTTCATACTTGTATTTGACTTTCCAAAGTTATTTTTCTTAAAATTATTGCTCCGAAACCAGCAATCCTTTTGTAAATGTCCAGGTTTTTTGCAAATATAACAACATTTAGATTTTGATTTAACCTTGTCGTGCGCTTTAAAAGCCCTGGATTCGCATTTTCTTTCTCGCTCTCTCTTCTCAAAGTTCAGCAAAGTTTGTCGCAAGTCTGTAAAATTAATTCCTCTATTAGTAGATAACGCCAAAGTAATAGATCCATACGTTTCTGGCAACCCTTCAACTATATATCTTACTAGCTCTCGTTCAGTTACTTGCTTACCCAATTCATTTATTTGTTGCGAAAGTCCTTGTGACCTTGTGAGATATTCATCAATACTCTCGCTTGGCGACTTTTTCAATCTCGTTAAATCCAGCAATAAGTCTGTTCGCCGATCTTCAACAGCACCCTCAAATCTTAATTTTATTGCTTCCCACACTTCTTTTGCCTTTTTCATTCCTCTATAAATTATCGCTTGTTCCGCTGTTAGGCTAAGAACTATTATTCCTAATGCTTCCTTATTTTTCTTCCACCACGCTTTGTGTTTAATCACACTATTAGCGTCATTTTCATCTTTTAGAGGTTCTTCTTGCAGAATAACTTCTTCAAACAATTCTTTTGCATCCAGCAAAGCCTCAATCTTCATATAATGTAATTAATCTCAGTTAGTTGCATTTTTATGGAATTGAAATGATCCATGTTTCTTATCGACATCAGCGGTTAGGCTTGACGCGTATCTTGGACTTGCTGATTCCAAAAATAACCAACAGCTCTGCTACCAATTTGAAGAAAGCGTAGACATGGAAGAATTTTGTATTTATTAATTTAGCCAAAACTATTTAAGTTACACATAAAATATACAAAACATGAACAATACACTTGAACATCTCACATAACATACCGGATATTTTAAAGGCAATATAATATCATATAATTTTTTAGAAAACCCTTACAGTTTAAAATCAAGTTACAGCCCGTGCGCAAGTTGAGCTGTTTTATAGTGAATGATCAAAAATATCTATCATTGAAGCCAACGACCACGCCCCCTCTCTTGCCCAGAACATCCGATATCGTCATTGGCATGCATGTAAATTTTTAAGAACAAAACTGATGTATTTCTCATTTTTTACTGATTGTATGTAAGTTTATCTTAAAGCTACATCTTTAGGCATAATTTTAATCTTAATTCTGTAATACTTTTACTGTTTATTTTTAAATAATCAATTATTTTTAAACACGTATTATTTACACACGTATTAATTTACAGTATAGAATATACCTCGGCAGCTGCATTAAATTCGTTGATAGGAGAAGATTTGTTTCCTTCTTTAAACGAGCATATGCTTCAAAATGAAGTCATGGATAACCATCTTCTTCATCTGATAAAATCAGGGATCGATCAATATTTACATGTGCGATATCACTATTTTAGTAAGCGCTTAAGTAGGAATAATAAAAATGAGAAAAATGTCCGACAATTATATACTAAAATCATTCAGTTCAAAGGACAGTAAGGACAATTGTTAAGATATTGGAAGTTTATATATTGGAAGTTTAGGAGAATAAGATTACTTATGTGCAATGTATATCGAGCTTTAAGCTCCTTAATTGTTGTATGTTTTATTAAATAACAAAACTTAACATGTGATGAAAAGTCGTCTTTTAATTTTTGATCTGTTTTAAACCTTAAACCAGACAACCCTGCTTCTTAGATTTAAATTAGTTTCCAGAAATAAATTGCTATTTCATGATTCATATGTTTTGGGGGAAAACATGCAAAGTTTTCATTACAAAGTTCACTAGTGAATAAAAGTCCTTGAAAATCAAAAATATATAGTTCTTTAAAATCAATAATAGTCCTCAAAATTTTAAATGTAATTTGGTTAGCTACTACATTTTATTTGAAACCTTATCCTTTTTTTCCCCCTCTACTAAATGAAGTAAACAGTATTGATGGAAATTATTCAACTTTCATATTTCTTTCATTACCTTAAACTGTTTGTCAGTGCAAAATATTATTATGATAAATGACCTAAGAAGGTTAGGGATGGACGCGAGACATCTCGTATCGTCTCCCGAAACGAGACAGAGCCTTGTCTCGCTCGAGATTTCTCGCCTCGCATAAATTTACAAAGTTTTCATCAAAATGGATGAATACGTATGTAATTAAATCTTATGGATATTTCATATTTTTCTCTTAAAAAATTAATATTTCTAAATAAAATGTTTTATCTGTTATTAAAAAAAAAAATGCCTCTTTCACCATAAGCCGAGCTATGCGAATGCAAATGCACATATCACTTAATATGGTAATTAATATATGTACTAATATTCTAATATCTAACTAATTGTTATTATTAATATTATTTTCCCATAAAATAGTAATAAGTTACTAAAAATATGGTAGCAAAATTTCAGCTCATAATTTTGCGAGACTCGCGAGACGCCTCGTGATAGAAAATTTCTCTACGAGACGAGACGAAACAGTCCTGTTTCTCGTCTCGCATGTCTCTAAAGAAGGTTGAAGTGTATAATTGTTTCCTCGTGTCTAAAGATAATGTTCTCTCACTGTCTGCAAATACCTCATATATCTTATTTAACATATTTGAAATTGCATTCTTACTTCTGATACCTGTAATATGACTTAAAACTATTGTTAATATAATGTGAGCAATTTAATAATTTAAGTTGATGTAATAAAAGTTATTTTTACCCATGTAACAACAGAAATATCTTCCTGGAAATATAAAAAGCAATTTTTTATTATAATAAAACAATTATCATAAAAAAATATAAACAGTTTTGCAAAGTATAGTATAATCCTAAGAATAACTGTTTTTTGTTTCACTTGATGTTTAAAACGCGGCCGTTGCTATCCGGACCGGCCGGTGCCGATAGAATACAGACTATCCGCACCGACGGTGCCATTAGAATGTAGGCTATTGGGCCCGTTGTTTAGTGCTGCCATCTATACATGGTTTCTTGAACTAATACTGTATATTTAAACTTGAATATTTATACAAGTTATATATATTTTACTGTGTAATCTGTGTTATTTTACCTTTTAAAATCAGTTTAAATTTCTGCCTTTATCTTTTTTAAAGAAGGTTTAACGGTGCTAGTTTTGCCTATAAAGATGTTTTGATTGTTTTTCTATGCTTTTGTCAGTTTTCCTACTTAAAAAAAATAAATGAATAAATAAATATAAAAAAGTATTTTAAAATATTTAACTTAACATATAAATTATAGGTACTTAAAAAAGTAAGTAAAATGATTTTTTCTTGATATTACAAGTGCTGTAAAATAATTTAATAATATTAAAATATTTTTTTAATAAATAGTAATAATATTAAAATAATTGGCTGGCTTAGTAGTCCAGTCAAATTAGACCAAAAAACAGCAAATGGGGGAAAAAATTTATATATTTTTGAAACTTGGGGAAAAACCTAATTGGGTATGTAGTTGTTTAAAACAGAAAAGTTCCCCCCTCTAGGGGTGCCGCGTCCCCCCCTTTGCCCCCCCAAAAGGTCACTTTTTTAGATTTTCACTTCTGTCTCAAAAACCGTTCGTCTTAGCAAAAAAATGTCAATTACAAAATGAAAGATGATAAAATTTCCTATAAGATTGTAACTGGTTACTTTTTTCTATATGCAATAGCTTCCGAGATATGTTTTAAACAAAATCGCAAATTTTTGGAAAACGCTTCTTTTTATCCCGATTTTTAAACAATTTTGTCTTTTAACCCTTCAACCCTTTGTTTTAGAGCAATTTTTTTCGTAACAAAGTTCTAGAGTATTCAATTACCTTTAAAGTGAGTTATTATTTGTAACTTTATCTTTAAATGATCAAAAGTTATTGCAATTTGAAATTTTCAATAAATTTAGCAAATTTGAATGAAAACTACATTGCACGTCAAAGTATAGCAAAATCTAGGAAAAAAATTATAAAGTTTTGAAACTTTGGGAAAACATTGTTTGGGGATGTAGTTGTATGAAACAGAAAAGTTCCCCCCCCCGTCGGGGGGGCACGTCCCCCCTTTAGCCCCCCCCCAAAAAAAAACAAGGTCCTTTTTGGGATTTTCACTTTTATCTCAAAAACCGCACGTCTTAGTAAAAAATTGTCAATTACAAAATGGAAGCTGATAAAATTTCCTACGAGATTGTAATGGGTTATTTTTTTCTACATGCAATAGCTTTCGAGATATGTTTTAGACAAAATCGCAAATTTTTGGAAAACGCTTCTTTTTATCCTAATTTTTAATCAATTTTGTCTTAAAGCTCTTCAAACCTCAGTTTTATAGGAATTGTTTTCAGGACAAAGTTGTAGAGTATTCAATTTACTATAAAGTGAGTTATTATTTGTAAGTTTATCTATAAATGATCAAAAATTATTGCAATTTGAAATTTTCAATAAATTTAGCAAATTCGAATGAAAACTACATTGCACGTCAAAGTACGACAAAATCTAGGAAAAAAACTATACAGATTTGAAAGTTGAGGAAAACATTGATTGGGGATGCAATTGTATGAAACAGAAAAGTTCCCACCTCTCGGGGTGCCGCTTTAGCTCCCCCCCCCAAGCCCCCCTTTAGCTCCCCCCCAAAAAAAGGACCTTTTTTGGATTTTCCCATTTATCACAAAAATCGTGCATGTTAGCAAAAAAAATGTCAAATACAAAATGAAATCTGATGAAATTTCCTACAAGATTGTTATGGCCTTTTTTTCTAGATGCAAAAGCTTTCAAGATATATGTCTTAGAAAAAATCGCAAATTTTTGGAAAACGCTTCTTTTTATCACTATTTCCCACTAACTTTGCCTTATAGCTCTTCAACCATCAGTTTGACAGGAGTGAGTTTAAAGCAAAGTTTTAAAATATTCAATTACCTTTAAATTTAATTTTTATATGTAATTGTATTTTTAAATGATAAAAAGTTACAGCAATTTGAAATTTTCAATACATTTTAGGGAATTCGAATGAAAAATGCATTGTGCGTCAGAATGCAAGAAAAAACCTAGGGGAAAGCTTATAAACGTTTGAAACTTGGGGAAAACACCTTTTGGGTATGTAGTTGCATGAAACAGTCTCTAGGGGTGCCGCGTCCCCCTCCCCCCCAAAGTTCCCTTTTTAGATTGTCATTTTTATCTCAAAATTGGTGCTTCTTAGCAAAAGAATGCCAATTACAAAAATGAAAGCTGATAAAATTTCCTAGAAGATTATAATTTTTATTTTTTTATGTATCGAATTATTTATTATTCGATATCTTTATTATTAGTATTTTTTTCTATATCGAATATTTTTTTTCTATATCGAATTGCTTCGAGATATGTTTTAGAAAACCTCGCAAATTTAGGGAAAACGCTTTTTTTCATCCCATATTTCGACTAACTTTCCTTCTAGCTGCTGATTCTTAATTCAGAGAATCGAACAGTCGAATTATCAAAATTTGTAATCTCCTTTTTTCAAGAAATTCCCCTCTCTTCTGTTACATTTTCCTTATTTTAGAGGGGGCTAAAGGCAGGGGCGAAGCCTTCAGTCCGCGCACGATGCGCAGATGAGTAGCAGGTTTCTGAAAAATGCGAAGAGTTTTGAACTTGAATTCAGCGTATTTAAAAACCCAATTTTATAAAATTTTCGTAATAGAATAATCTTTTTTTTTTTTTTTTTTTTTTTTTTTTGTGCAAAGGAATGGCTTAAAAGGTAATTTTATTATTTTCTTGTTCGGTTTCGCAGAGAAACCTCCGTTTATACAAGATTCTTACTGCTGCCATCTTTTGGTCATAAAGGAAATCGTCCCGACCTAAAAAGAGATGCGCTGATAACAGAGCATCTCGTCCGATGACGCGCGCAGTTCCTTGGCCAATCAAATAGCGCGAAAATTTCGGGAGGAATATACGGTGAAAAGTGAGTCAGGTCATCTCTAAAAAGATAGCATCCAACCAGCGTTTTAACACCACTAGGCGACTGAACTGATTGATTGTACAAAAAATATATAAATACGTGTGCATGTGAAAGTTGACACGAACGAATTACAGAACGGCAATGTCTATCTGTGGGATGCGTTTAATTTGGTTTTAAATTAAAATAAATAAAATCATTTTTTAAAATGATTTTTGAAATTAAATCATTTCTTGTCTCTTCTTACTTGAAATTCTTGCGTAATTTCTTTATATAATAAGAAAATGCACTGCTGTTTCATGTAACTTATTCTGAATATAATAAAATTACTTGTTATGTTGAAAATATTTTGTTTGTTCTTTTGATAAATACTTTAATGCGAAAAAAGAAAAAAATAATAAATTTCTATATTAAAGAAAATGTCCTATGCATTTGTAATTTGAATATCTCAAAAAATGGACTATTTGTCTGAGGCTAGAAGACCCATGCTTTAAAAAGAATTCACACATGTAAGAGATTCACCCAAAGTGAAAATCGGATGAGTAATATTTCATTGCTATCGATCGAGAAAGAAATGTTGGCATCCTTAAGACAAAGATTTTTACGACATAATAATCGGAAAATATTCATCCAAAATAAGAATGGATTTTATTTTCAAATAATGGATGAATATTATTCTTTACTGTTTTGATAAGTACAATATCTGTACATATCAAAAATGTCCCATTTCTAATTAATAAATTTATAAATAAATACTACTAATAATAACTATTTAAGATTATTTTTCATTTTTAATTATTAAATCTCTAAATAAATAATACAAATAACCATTTAGGATGTGTTTATTTTCAAACGTTAGATTATCTTATTTGCTTTGAAGTACATCCAAAACGCTCTTTATTCTTACACCACCTCATTAAAGTATTCGAGTGTAAGTCAAATTTACTGTGTTAATGTGTTCGATCTTATGTATATTGTGTTACATAAAAAATAAATTATAGTCCAATGACAACGTCTAGTATTTCTTTTGAGTTATGTGTTTTTTGAAAAATGAAACAGTAATCAACCGAATCAAATAAGAAATTCAGCTTAGACTAGAATAGGAATTTAAAAAAAAAATATTTTTGTACTAAATATTTAACTTAAATGTTGATAAAATATATGAACATAATATTTTTGACTATTTGCATCACACCTTTTGACTATTTGCATCACACCATGATCAAAATTTTCTTTTCGTCGGTCGTTTCATTAGAACTTATAACACAGTGTGTAGATGTGTGCTTGCGCTGGCGGGGAAGAGGGGGAATAAATCTGTAAGCAGCGATGACCATGGCATATATTCACGCCTCGCCCCTGGCTAAAGGGGGGATGTCCGCCCCCCGAGAGGGGGGGGAACTTTTCTGTTTCATACAACTACATCCCCAACCAATGTTTTCCCAAAGTTTCAAAACTTTATAATTTTTTTTCCTAGATTTTGTCATACTTTCACGCGCAATGTAGTTTTTATTCAAATTTGCTAAATTTATTGAAAATTTCAAATTGCAATAACTTTTGATTATTTAAAGATAAAGTTACAAGTAATAACTCATTTTAAAGGTAATTGAATACTCTACAACTTTGTTACGAAAACAATTGCTGTAAAACTGAGGGTTGAAGGGTTAAAAGACAAATTGGTTAAAAATCGAGATAAAAAGAAGCGTTTTCCAAAAATTTGAGATTTTGTCTAAAACATATCTCGGAAGCTACTGCATATAGAAAAAAATAACCAGTTACAATCTTGTAGTAAATTTTATGAGCTTTTATTTTGTAATTGACATTTTTTTGCTAAGACGAACGGTTTTTGAGATAGAAGTGAAAATCTAAAAAAGTGACCTTTTGGGGGGGACATAGGGGGGGGGACGTGGCACCCCTAGACGGGGGAACTTTTCTGTTTCATACAACTACATACCCAATTAGTGTTTTCCCCAAGTTTCAAAAATATATAAATTTTTTCCCCCATTTTTCCTAATTTGACTACCGCTTGGCGACTTCCTACTACTGGCGCGCTTTTGTATCTGGCGACAGCCTTTCGGTTACTTCCCACACATCGGCACGCCAAGAGATCGCCAACAATTTCACCCCCTTTTCAAGAACGATCAGTGCGTGACCCTGCAGATCTAGACTCAAGGAAAATATCGCGAGGATGGCCCCCGTTCTAAAGTGGGGATGGCAAAAGCGGGAAGATAGCAACCCATAAATTACTCCAGCCAGTGTCATTCGGAGATGTCTAGGATGGGTATAATAAGAGTTCCTTTATCAGCAGCAATAATTAAAACTTGTCTTTAGAAAAATATTTTAAAACGCTAGAAGCATCGCACTTACTATCGCTTGTTTTGAAAAAAAAAATTTAATATTTTATTTTTTTTTTCACGATTTTAAAATTCGTTAATTTTAATTTAAAATGCGTGCGCTCACTGTCTCAGGAAGGAAAAAAAGAAAAGAAGGGAAATTTGAAGGAAGAAAATTGCGTTAACTATTTACATATATTTACCTCAAAATTTACTTATTCGTTTTAGTTGTGGACACAGGATCTTATTTTAGGCTGTGTATTCGGAGCACGTGACATGGTGCTTCCATTTTATAGTTGTCCTAGAAACTGCACAGATAGTATCAAAACACGTACTAAAATAATCTTTCACACATTATGAAGGTTTAATTTCTACCTGAAAATCAAAGTAAATTATCTGAATATTTTAATTGAATCCAACAAATTATTCGAAGAGTTTAGTTTCATAAATTGACATTTATTTTCCTATTTTATAAAGATAGTTGCAAGTTATGCATAAATATATAAATTTAATAATATCTGATGCTAATAACTAATAAGTAGTTCGAAAAATCCTCTAAAGTTTTAGACATTCTAAAATTTAAACTTCTGGTCAGAGAAAAGAGAAAATTAGATTTTTTTTTTTTTTCGGAAACATATATCGTAATTTAATGTGTTCTCTTGAGTATTTGTAGAGCCTGAAATATTTAACCCATTAACCGTATATAGAACACTGTAAAACTAAAATTAAAAAAAAAAAAAAAACCTGTTAAATTCTTTTTAAAAGCATTTTCTTAAATTCATGTTATATATTTTTTGCAATTCCCCTAAAGAACTCTTCAGCAATGTGACACAGGCATTTAAAAGTTTAATGTTAAGAAAATCTTCATGCACGGGTGATTTGTGAAACGTAAATTAATTTCATTTAAGTAATATTCCACAACAATTTTTTTTTCGGGGTTTCCCGCAAGTACCCTACAGAGAGTGTTCACACATTTTTGTAACGATTTTGCAAAGATATATATAGAAATAAATATAAGAATTTTATTTTCTAATGTGTTCAGTCTGATAGCCCTTTCTTTGAACCATCATATTACATCTTGATTTCAAAGATGAAAGTCCTTTTCTTAAAACATCAAGGCTGATATTATTCCACTCCTCCATCACAATCTTGTAGTAATATAATCTTTTCTAGTAATATATGAATGTATCTTGTGTTTGCGTGATTATGGCAACGCTATACTAGGGCAATCTGCCAAGGATGGGAAGGTGCCTTGTCAGGAGAACTTTCTAAGGGGTTCTAAAGCGTATTCACGTTACATCTGGAAAAAACCTACCAAAAATCCAGACTGTTAGATCGACAGCTGCTCTTCGGGACCTTCACTCTTCGGCAGTCTACCATTTTCAGTGGCATAACTACTGTGCGATGGTAAGGCTATAAATGTATCTTAAAGTAGAAAGATAATTCAACTCATCTTCGTTTAGAAATATATTTAATTTTATATTTCAATTCCAAACATTATCACTGAAAAATAACGTTCAATAAATACTTGTCACACATTTTTGCTTTCATGCCTTTTAAGATGCAATTTATTCCAGAAAAAACTTATGTATATGTAAAAAAAAAAGTTACTATTACATTTGTTTGTTCATCTTAAAATACACTGGAATAAAATAAACTAGAAGTTTCTGTAGAAAATTTTACTTAATTGAAGTTTTAGACATATTTCGTATTTTGTATGTATTAAGAAAATAAATGTATTTTGTATTTTTTCAATTTAGAAAGCATTTTGTATTTTGCAATTTTTCGTGTTTGAATAAATGTAATTTGTATTTTGCATCGAAAATACATTTTTTTATGTATTTTGCCCAACTCTGCTTCTGTAGTTGCTTTCAAAGACCATTGCAGAGCAAGCAAGTCCCCCCCCCCTTCAGCTTAGATCCTTAAAGCACATAATCGGACGTAATCCCACAAAATCAAAACAAAATTATAATATTAGATTTTACTTATTTTAGTTTTGTAACTTTATTTAAAATTAATTTAATTAGCAATAGATCAGTCGACGGGGAATCGGGCTGAGGACCAAAGAATAATCTGAAAGAAACGGTGGATGAGCACGTTAATCTGTGGGGCCGTATATCGCTTTGCTGGGTTACTTTTTTGGTGAGAGATACTTAAAACTTGGTTAATACTTAAAATTTAAAGTTATCGTCATTCGAAATTGCTTTTTCGAATGTTTGCAGCATGACTTTTCGTTTGGTTGCAGCATGACACATTCTGGTCTTTGTTCTACAAAACAATCAAATTAAATAATTGACAAATTATATTTAATTTAATTAATAAATAGTTATTAAGGATGCAACGGATATCGGGCAAACATACTGCATTCGGCCAATATGGCAGTAGCCGGATGTTACAAATATCCGGCAGTACATCCGGGCTAAAATTATATACAGAGAAATAACATAAATGAACATAATAAATGAATAAATTCTAAAAACTGTAATAATAAAAATGCGAAGAAACAAAGTTTTGTGAAAATATTTTGTTTTCAATACTTATTAGAATGTATTTTTAGCATTATAGAAAAGGAAAAAAAATTAAGTACTATCTTTTTTTAAGATTGGAGTAAATTATTACTGGAAGAAATTATCCATCTTTGTACGAATTCGGTTACAATTTTTCCCACCATAAATTGATCTGCTTATGAGAATAGTGTACTTGTTGTAGTACTGCTGGCTGGTGAGAAAATCCCCCCCCCCCCCCTAATTTTGATAAAAGTATGGAAATTTGTTACATTGATTTTCTAACAGTTGAAAGGAGATGTCTTTCTTTCAAAAACTGATCTTTTAAGGTAATTATCTAAATCTGGAGGGAGAACATCCATGACATTGTTATTTGTATGACTTTAATTGCAGTAAAACTGGTACTCAATTCATGGAAACAATACCAAAAGGATTTCTGATTTTTGAATTAAATTATTTGAAACTAATGAGAAAATTTAAAGAAAAAGTAATAGCTCAATAATCTAAGAAAACAAGTAAAATTAAAACAAAAAAGGAGAAAATATACTGCTGCCGGATAACCGGATATCCGGTTAAAAGTTTGACCGGATAGTCGGTACCTGGTATCCGGCCAAATTGATATCCGTTGCATCACTAATAGTTATGTAAAGAATTAAACAATTTCTTTATTTTATTATTTTCAAGAGTAAGTACATCATTATGTAAAAATGAAGAAGAAATTCTTGTAGTGCAAAACAAACAATTATTTACAACAATTATTTTACACTGTGAAAATCTGTTATACTTCAGTATTAACAGAAATATTATAAGAAAGCAATGCAGAAATATTATAAGAAAGCATTAAATTTATGCAAAAGTGTCGGGGGGGGCATATCAATCCCTATATCCTCCTGGCTATACGCTGGCTTGCCAAAAGGGGGAGACAGTGGCGGATTTCCCAATAGGCGCATGAGGCGCGCGCCTCGATCCTCATATTTCTAAGGGGCCTCCAAATTCGGTTTTCAGAAAGAAAAAAAACTATATGTAAATATCTGTTCAAGAGACATAAACTTTGTTCATAGTTTCAGGATTGCTTCTAGAGTAGAAAGCGCCTTTGAACAATCTTTTCTTTCGTGACTCCCTTTCCTCTTCACAACATTGGACCATAATCTA
Source organism: Cheiracanthium punctorium (assembly GCA_038373885.1). Taxonomy (NCBI): domain Eukaryota; kingdom Metazoa; phylum Arthropoda; class Arachnida; order Araneae; family Cheiracanthiidae; genus Cheiracanthium; species Cheiracanthium punctorium. Next base: position 11,064 of record JAWZYV010009886.1, on the reverse strand, counting down.
AACTAATACTTTAATACGAATACTTTTAGTTTATAAGTAATGGATACTTTAATTCCGTATTTCACTGTAAAAATATCCAGAAACGTTCCTTGGAAAATAAGGATAAGCTAGACTTACAAATACTATACAGAAAGTATACATTTCCTTTTGAAAACTTTACTGTTTCGTTCAACCCGTCGCTTAACCGAATAGTGGTCTCACGACCTTAAAAAACAGGCAGTTCACTTAAAAATGACTAGAATTGAAAAACTCCAGTAGTGTTCCTTGAAAATAATAGGCAGCTGAGGTGCCCTAAATTCCAAGGAAAGTTGCACGAAAATACCAAGAACTTTACTGAACAATATGCAATTCAGTGGATCTTTCCTGAGCTGTTCAATAAAGTTCCTGGTATTTTCATGCAACATTCCTTGGAATTTTCGATCCCTCAACTGTCCATTATTTCCAAGAAAAATTCCTAGATTTTTTTGTATTGTTTTAATTTCCTCACTGTATTTTATCTCAAGAAAAATACAGGTGCAGAAGGTCCCTATGCCTTTTTCCTATCCGGAATCAATTAGTTGTATTGGGTTGGGGGATTACGGCCAACAGAGGCGCAGAGAGCCAAGTCGGGGCCCCAGGGATAAAATCTTTAGGGTCCCTTGGCTATCCAGAAATCCTTTTGATGTATTAGATCAATCATTTATTCCTTATTATTAAAATTATTAATCATTTAAAGAAATTTTAAATTATTGGTAAGTAGAAAATAATTAATAGAATTAAAATTATTAATTTAAAAGAATATTATGCTTTAATGAACATCCATGCTCTAAAAAATACCAACAGTTTGTTTTGAAAGTTTCGTCACCTCCATAGAGAAACTGTATTTGAAACGTTAACATTTTTGCAAAGCTTGCTTCCTGAGTATAGAAAAAATTAATATTTTTATTCATACTTCCATGCAAGCAGGCAGCCAAATAAGTTTCAGAAGGCCAAAAAGTGGAAATTTCAAAATTTCTCATAGAAAGTCTTGATCTTTAACATTTTGTTAAGGAAAATTCAAAATTTCGGAGGTTGGGTGTGCCCATAGTCTCTCCTATGGCTGGCTTTCTTCCACTATTTAACAGTGTGTCTCGTAAAAAAAAAAAAAGATTTTTTGTTAAATAAATCTTTTCTACTTTTAGTCATGGCAAACCGTTGAATAACACCTTCAATGTCTACTTTTCTTGGAAAAGAACACTCAATCACTAACACTCCTTGTTTTTGTAAAGTGGGTGGTTAATGCTATAGATGGCTTTTTGTAATTTCATTCAAAAATTAATTTGAAACATCCGCGGACATAATCTAAATTTGGACATTTTTTTAAAAACAAAATTGACAACTCAGCACAATTAAGTATCATATAAACAGCAAAAGTGGGGCCCCTTCACAAGCTGAGGCCCTGGGGATTTTTCCCCTGCTCCCCCTCCCTCTCTGCGCCACTGACGGCCAATTATCTACAAGTGGGATCTATGCCGATGGGTGTGGGTGCTCCCCTTGGGGGTCTTTCTAAGGGATTCTAACCCCTATTTACGTAAGTTTTGGAGGAAACCATGGAAAATTCCTAACGGTTAGGTTGGCGGACGCGACCTCGTTTTGAACTAGGCACTTTCCGCCTCCCAGTTCAGAGTGCTATGCGCTCAGCCACTGGTTGGGCCGCACTGAATCAGATTGCGGCTCAGTAGCTGGTATTGCAGTAGGACATTCAAATACACCTGCTTTATAGATTGCCCCCCCCCCCCAAATCAAAAAGTGTACAGTCTGATAAGAATATTTCTCATTTTAAAAGAGAAAAGCCTGAACCGCTTTATTCTCAGCTTGAGATTGAAAAATTTGTCAAAAATTAAATATTTTATATTTTTCAGCTGTTCTTCATTTAAATGATTTAGGAAAGGACACTCTGTATTCGGTGAAATTTTCAAATATACCTAGAATATATAATTGTTGTTGGTTGTCACGATGTAAAAGAAATTGGAAACAATAATTTGTCTTCTTTGGAAAAATCACTAAAAATTAAAAATTTAAGCTAGGGATAACCGATTTTATCTTTTTTTTTGGAATCGAAACTTTCCCAGTATGCAATGATAAAAAATTGCCGACCAATAAAGATATGAGCTGATACATGTGCGGTAACACTTTTTTTGGGGGATTGGGGGAAGATATTTGATAGTTTAAAAAAAGTATTGAAAAAATAAAGAAAGCAATACTTAGCGTCACCGAAATTTCACAAGCGTGCAAAGTTTCAGATCGATCGGATGATAGTGGGTTAAAATTCATAGACAAATTTTGAACTGGAATGTCATACACAGTTAATTAAAAACTTAAAAAAACAAATGATGATTAATTTTAATTTTTTGTTTTCAACTAAAAAATATTTATGATCACTATATTATAAATACGGCATGTATTTTATAGTCGCAGATGAAAATGCTAAACATTAATAATAAACCTAGGACCGAAGCTTAGAGCATACCCATTATAAAGTGGAATTTATTTTTAAGTCAATAATACTTTTTGTACTTTAACTATTTAAGTATTGTTTTTTTTAAATTTATCTGTCTTTTTTTTTAATTTCTCTTTTTTAAATTCTGCAGTTTTTTCATTCTATCTAAAATATAGAATAATGTGTGTGTGTGTATATATATTATTGATACCTAATTACTCATTATTAATAGTCCTAAACTTATTGACAGTTTTTGAATAAACAAAATTAGACAAAACAGAAAGTTTACTCTTACTATTAAACTTCTTAGTTTTGCAGTTCCAAACGGGAAATTTATGAATATATTTAAATATTTATAAATATATGTTCTTGAAGGAATGTTAAATTTTTGGTTCATTTTATCCAAGTAAAGAATTCTACTGAACTTTGTGATGTCAAAGTCATGTTTCTGATCAAGTTCCCCTTGTTCTGTCCTTCATAAGTACCTGTTAAGTAGTCAAAATTTTCACAACTGAAACAAGATATATGCCTGTGGTCCACAAAAAATAATTCGACGTAATTAAGTAACAGTGAAAAGTAATCAACATAAAACTGCAGTTGCTGGGTTATACTTAGAGGTATGCTGATGTTTATTTAGTGTTAATCATGAAAAGTGAAACTAGGGATGGACGCGAGACGACTTTCTTGCGAGACGAGACAGAGGTTTACAGCTTTTTTGCGAGACGAGACACACATTTTTAACATTACGATATAGGGATTTTTGCGAGACGAGACAAAGCTTTTAGGCTATTTTGCGAGACGCGAGACTCCTATTTTCTGTCTCGCGTCCATCCCTAAGTGAAACGTAGTACAAAAATTATTGAGGTAAAAAAATGTTTTTTAAGATGAACAAATCTATAAAAATTTTTAAATGTTAATACTCCTTTTGTAGCAGGCCCTGACTATCGGACTTACACTTGGTGCACGTGTTCTGGGCACACATGGAGAAATAAGCCAAAAAATTGAGTTTAACACGATATGCAGGGGCACAAAAATTGAGCCAGCTAAAGGACACAAAATCTGAAAAGTGCCCTGGGCACAAAAGTGTTATAGTGAAAGTCAGGCCCTCGTTTGTAGACATAAACTAGATATAAAAGGAATTAAAACATTTTAAAATAATTAGTAATAATTTAAAGGAGTTTGTGATTTTTTTTTTTTTGAGGAGGGGGCCTCAAAATTGAGTTGCACCTTGGGCCTCTCTAGAGCAAAATCCGCCACTGGGGGGAGAATATAGGTATTCCCACTGATTCTGCGCTTTCTGGGGGCCTGAGGGTAAAATTTCAAATGTTTTCTGTAAAGGTAAAATTCGCGAAATATTTCTTCCGGGGAAGAGATGTGTGCTGAGTGCCTGTCTGAGACGACCAGCCCCCCTCCCCCCTACAAAAACTTATATGGATGTCATTTGCGGGGGCCCTGTGATGCATGAACATGATCATTTTAGGGGGGGGGGTCTGATCTCCCCTCCGAGTCCGAGTAATTTGGACCCCCCCTAAAAAAAATTTCTGGCTGCGCTACTGCTCCATACTGTATAATTTGATTGGCGGGTGACCAAAGTCTTCGCAATAGCGAGATTTACGCTTTAACGGACTTCGCTAAAATTGGATTCGACTGTATTTATATTTTGTGTTATACATCTATTTAAAGCCGCTTGAATTGAGTGATCCACATATTTTATCAGGCTTTGATTGCTCAGATTTTAATATGAATCCAAGAGAGCGGCGCAAATCTAAAACAAATACAGAAATAGGAACAGAATTGCTAGTTCCATGCAAAAAAGATATACGGCCTTACAGATTTAACGCGCATGTTCTTCGTGTATAATGTGGTCAGGTCAGATTTTCTCCTCTTTACACCAGAAAATCCCACCCCTTCGAGGTGGGATTTTCTGGTGTAAAAATCGCTGGGTTTGGACCAAAAGACCCACCCCGTCAATCATAAATAATGTCATTACAAGGTTTAATGTCATTATTTATGATACGCATTTTTCGCATAATGCGAAAAGACTTGTCAAAATGGTAAAATATGAAACTAAAGTGTTTTCGTTTTTTTGCGAAAGCTTTCAGAGATAATTTGGAACTGAAATATTAAAACGAAACAGGAATAAAAGTAAAAACTTCCTCTTATGGAATGATTATACAGAAGGGTTGTGGGCTTTTATTTTCAACATTGAATTCAAATATATAAAATGCACGTCTATGATTTTCAAGACTACGGAAAAAACAATAGAGGAAAAGGAGATCAGACACTATATCCCGTCAAGAAAAATAGAATTACTCTTTCAGCATTTTACTAAAGCTTTTTTCCTAAAGAATTTTTGAGCTAAGCTTAAACCCTAGCCAATATGAATTATAAAGAATATAAAGACATGCACTTTGTAATTTTTATTTGACGAAAGTAATGTTTTTGCAACATAGAACTACTTAGTATATACTCACTAAAATATTTAGAAATTTTACAACCATTTAAATATTTGATCTTAAGTTCTATGGCTCTTTTATAAATGTCTGCGAATGCTGTGGTGGTGATAAGCTTAAAAACTGCTTAAGTTAGCAAGTTATATCACAATGAATATATGCATACCTCAAAATACAAATAAATAGCAAATAGCATCTGGAATGAAAATGAAAGATAATTTATCTCTTTTTATATATGTATTTATTATAATTCTATTCGCAATGGTTATTTAATCTAGCAGAATGCAGAGAAATTTACTATTGCTTTCTTTTTCCGGAGGGGGGAGGGGAAGCTTTGATGATAAAATTATATAAATGAGAAAATATATGTACTAAATTTTTCATAGAATTTCGAACACGCGGAATTCGCGCAGAAGCGCGAAGACAATTAAGAAAATGTACGGACATTAGTAGTAGATAAATAAGAGTTCTGCCCATGCGCAGCCATGTTAATCGTGCGCAGCCATACAAGTGCTTTCCCTAGGTTGAGCGGGGAAGGGGGCGTGGTCGGACCGGATGTGGGGAGCGGATGCTAAGACCGGATGTTCAAAGGGTTGATAAGAATTTTTTTCCTTTTTTTCAAATAAGGGGACTTGTAATTTTTTTCAGATTGTGACATATTTTTCAAATAAGGAGACTTGGAAAAATTTTCAGACTTTAAGATATTTTTGAAATAAGGGTACTTGGAAAAATTTTCAGACTGTGATGCATTCTTTCATGAAAAATAAGGGACTTTAACATTTAGTATCAAAATAAGAGACTTTGACATAATTTTAAATAAGCTATACTTTAGGAATTAAACCTGAAATAAAAAATATTATTGTAATTAAATGAGGACCCACCAGCCGCCCGGTAGAATTCGTCTACCGCCTCATTTCAAATAAAAATTCTTACTGTGCCTTTCCCCATCACGCTAGCCTCGCATGAATGGAGACAGGGCGTAGCACAGCAGACGCGTTGTTGTTTTTGTTTCTTTAAATAATAATTAACTATGTGGAGCAAAGAAATGAACAACATCCCCAGGAGGATTTAGTTTTCTTTACCATTTAGTAATAGAACCAATGCAAATTGAATAAATGCTGCTTAATACATACTTCTAATTTTTGTATACTGATTATAGCATATATTTAATAAGTAACAGTTTACTAGAATATTAAAGTAGGGTTTAGGATACCCATACATTTTCTACAAATTTCTTCTACTGTTAGGGAAGTGAGAAAATTATACCATAGAAAGATTTTACAAATAATGATATAGTCTTATATTCTATTGCGAGAAAACCACTTTAGCCATATATCCCCCAAAACTCAAGTTTTTGTATACGAAATGCATGAATACGCGTTAGATCCCCTTAGAAAGTCTTCCTACCAAGGCACCCCTCATCCTAGGCAGATACCCCCGCGTGCAGGTTTGCCTTAAAACACAAACAAACAAAGTATTTATCTAAACATTTTTTTTTTCTTAAGAGATTTTTACCCAAGTTTTAATTTTAAGTTAAATATTTTTCTAAATTTATTTTTAATCAAGAGTTTTAATTTTAAGTTAATAATTTTACAACAAATATTTTTTTAACCAAGTTTTAATTTTTAGTTAAATAATTTTACAACAAATACATTTCTAAATTTATTTTTTTTAAACCAAGTTTTAATTTTAAGTTAATAATTAATTTTACAACAAATAATTTTTTACCAAGTTTTAATTTTAAGTGAAATAATTTTACAACAAATATTTTTTTTTTTTTACCAAGTTTTAATTTTAAGTTAAATAATTTTACAACAAATACATTTCTAAATTTATTTTTTTAAACCAAGTTTTAATTTTAAGTTAATAATTAATTTTACAACAAATATTTTTTTAATCAAATGTTTTTAATTTATCAAGAAAAAATTTTAATCAAGTGTTTTTAATTTATCAAGAAAAAAAATTTTAATCAAGAGTTTTAATTTTTGTATACCGTATTTTTGTTAAGTAGCCGTTTAACATTAAAGTAGGATTTAGGATACCCATACATTTTCTACAAATTTCTTCTACTGTTAGGCAAGTGAAAAAATTATACCATAGAAAGATTTTTACAAATAATGATATAGTCTTATATTCTATTGCGAGAAAACCACTTTAGCCATATATCCCCCAAAACTCAAGTTTTTGTATACGAAATGTATGAATACGCGTTAGATCCCCTTAGAAAGTCCTCCTGCCAAGGCACCCCTCATCCTAGGCAGATACCCCGCGCGCAGGTTTGCCTTAAAACACAAACAAACAAAGTATTTATCTAAACATTTTTTCTTACCAACACAGTTTTGATAAATTTTAGACAGCGATTATACTAGCTTATATTTTCTATAGATCAATTAGAGAAAAAATTGCATTTTTAGTAATCCTACAAAATATTTTTACTGTATATCACAAGTAGAGTACCATGATTTATAGAGTTTGAATACGATACGAATTGTATATCACAAGTAGAGTAACATGATTTATAGAATTTCAATACGATACGAGTTAGATTGTTTATGTGCGACACTCATTTCAGATTGACTATGAAAGCATAATTTTATACATGAATCAACCTTTTTAGAGGTCTTTTATGGATGCACTTAGCATATTTTATAGAAAGGTGAGCATAACTAGCACAAACTTTTAGACTAGATAGTACTATTGTTAGAAAGTTGAACTATTGGAAATAAAAATTGAAGATCCGTTTTAGCACAGTTGTATACTGCATGTACATAAATATCTTTCAACTACTTAGATAGTTTAAATCGCAAATCATTACTTAAACTAAAAAATACAAGGTTTTTACTTACGTGAAGGGAGATCGTGCTAAATCTTCTAGTCTCTGGACAAAGTACCAACATCTATACGGCTAGCAAGACCGGAAAATCGAATAATGATTTAAAATACATTATCCCTAATTCCCGGTCCAACTAGCACATTTTCATTCATTCTTAATACCATCATATGCTGAAAATAGACATAATATTTTGACACTAAAAACAAAATAACACATTTGAAGATATTAAACGCTTTAAAAGTAATTTTTTTTTTCTTATAACAATTTACCAGATTCACAATACTATTTTATGTAGGATAAAATTAGTTAGCCACGAAAATTTAATCTTAATTAGAATTTACTGAAATACAGATATCATGCATGCCTTATTTTCTATTAGGAGAAAGCCCTCAAAACTCAGTTTTCGTATACAAACTGCTTAAAGTACTTCTACCGATAATGCCTATTGCTATTAATTACACTGGATTACCCACTTAAAATTTCGCAAAACACCAAAATACAGAAAAACATGCATTAACAAAAAAATCACACTTAAAAGTACAACACATCAAAAGTGGAAAATATAATTACCGCATAATTATTTTCAATTAGAATTACGGTATCAACTTATATGTAACTAAAATAATAGAAAATATTACACTTACCCTGTACTTGTACACGCGAGAGGTGAAAATAACAAAAAACTCACATAATTCACAAAACAATGATTGAAGTAAAATCCACGTGCACACCATTTTGCTGATAACAGAAATTTAGAGATAAGAGAGTGCCTTGAGGCTCTACAGAGCCGGTACAATAAGAGTTGGCCAGTTTGCCGATAAGATAAAACCAGGGAGGATGCTAGAGGAATACCGAATTGTGGGGACACGTGTTTCATTCTACGTTCAAAAATGGGGACTTATGGATGAAGATGTTTACTACTTAAAAACATAATCTAATTTTTACAAACGCATTGGAACTTTGTAAAGGATATCTATTGAACACGTATTAAATAGATTATGATTATTCTTCTGATCGACATTATATCCTAAATTAAAATATCAAAGTTAAGCTACAACGATTAATATATTTTACGTAGTTTAGGAAACTAATGAATCATTAATTAATTTTTGTGAAACAATTAGCAAAGATCATTATACTAAAGCAAATTATTTTTGCTCAGTTTTGATAAATAACAGTAATAAATTATAGGCATTGCAGATGAATGAGTATTCACGTATAAAATAGGTATTAAAATTATTGTTTAAAACAATTTTTACAATAATAAACTAAAATTTTTATTTAATAAAGTCATAAACTAAAATTATTAATGAAAACTTGTTAATAAATTAAACATATCAAAATTTTTACACTCAGTTTTTTTATATACTTAAATTTTACAAAGATATCCTTTTAATAAATTCATAAACTAAAACAATTTTTACAATAATAAACTAAAATATTTATTTAATAAATTCATAAACTGAAATTATTAATGAAAACCTGTTAATAAACTAAACTGATTACTCTAAAAGATAGCTAATCACAACATATATCAGAAAAAATATAAGCAATTATAATACCTGAAAAATACCGGACAACACTCTTGTTGCATGCGGACAAAACATCGGTCAGCTCGGCTAAAGAATTCTTAGGTATCCGTTGCAGGAGAACTTACCTACGCCCAACCTACAAACTCTACAAATTTAGCGGCAACTGATTTTCTCTTATCAGGTAAAACAGATCAGATAAGAGATAAGGAAGTGACATGCGCAGAAGACACGTGATAGTGACGTGTGCAAATCTATGTTGATTCAATATCCGCTAGGTTCGTTGGCAGGATGTGCTATTTACATTGAGTGGCAACTCTCTGTAACAGGCTAAGACAAGTTAGATGATGCAATATCTACAGGTTTGAGGAAGGTAGAGGGCGCTTGGGTAATCACGTGATTTTTATTTATTTATTATTTTATTTTATTTTTTAAAAAGAACCAATAGGAAGATATTTTAGTTAGATAAAGTAGTCAGGTGTGTGTTGCGAGACTCCCTTTACACTGTGTGCGCCTATACTTAAGACGTGTGTTTTAATTGATTTTTCGCCGAGTTTCAAAAATGTCTTTGCTTGAATCGATCGAAAATAACTTTAACATTGAATACAATCCCGATTTTTATACTCAAAGTGATGCGGATGTGTTGCTGCAAGAAATAATACAATTGCCTTTAGATGTAAAGCCTTTGCAAAGTATTGAAAAGGAAATTTCCCCCGAGTTTTGTACTGAAAGTGATGTTGATGTGCTACAGCAAGAATTGTTTCAGTTACCCCTGCAAAGTAGTGAAAAGAAAATTTCCTCGACCCGTAAAGTAATTACTTTTGCTGATGAAGGAATCAATTACAGTTTACCTGGAGCAACAGTCACTGTTTACTCTTGGATACCCATTTTGCAAAAAATACGTGAAGATCTACAGAAAGTGACAAATTATGAATTTAATATGGTGCAAGTGAACTTTGGCTCTGAAGAACAACCTAAAATTGAAGACGGTAACTACGAAGATTTTAATCTAGACCTATCATCAGGTGTATGCATTCTAAGTTTTGGATCTAAACGAACTTTGGATTTTAAACCAGCGAACTGTGAAACCACTACCATTAAATTAGAACATGGCTCAATGTGTAAGATATATCCCCCAACCAACAAACTTTTAACGCATGGTATTCCTTCTGAACCTTATGTGACAGACCCGCACATTAACCTAACATTTGCCAAAATGTACATTTATGAGCCTTCCCCGAAAAGGGCAAAGTTGGACGATTGGACGGGCGATCTTTACCATAGCTTATATGCTTCTGTAAATAGTACATGGCACTTGGAAAGACTTATCTACGTTTCACTTCACGATGAAAGAACTGACTTGAAGATTTATATTAGACAATTTATACAGAATGCCCAATTAGACTATATACCAACCGGTCAGGGAGTCGTGATGAACCCTTCCACATGGATCGAATTTATTGTAAAACTATTAGATTTTAATATAGGTCATAGCAATAGCTCTTTTATTTGTAATAATCAATTATCTGTATTTAATGATGATGGAAAATGCATCTTACAACAAATTTACAAAACCGCAGATTCATTCACGTTAAATCCAATTTCCTTAACACTTTTAAATGATCAAGTAAAAAAACTTTGCGAAATGAGAAATGAAATATTGGAATGCATTTTAAAAACGCTATATACGACGACCCTGCCTCATTTAATTTTAAAATTAAAGCCGCAAAAATGTAACCGCGAACCCCATTGTAATTACGATGAAGCTAAACAACAATTAATGGATATGTA